>CM045729.1:73294049-73369049 GCA_024760905.1 Plotosus lineatus
TATTATTATTATTATTATTATTATTATTATTATTGTTATTATTATTACTACTACTACTACTTTTATTATTATTGTTATTATTATTACTACTACTACTACTACTTTTATTATTATTATTATTGTTGTTGTTGTTGTTGTTGTTGTTGTTGTTGTTGTTCGCAATAAACACAAAATGCATAGGAAAGGCACGAAGTTCTACTGTAGTTCATGATGCACTCTACAGATCGCCTATAAACCCAACATCACTATTAACATCCTCACATCATTTAATTAAATTACCGAAATTCATTTTATAATAGATCGCCCTCATACATTACTAGGCAGTGTATTGTACTGAATGCATGTACTGTAAACGGGTGTTGTTAGAAATACATTGTTTTTTTTTGTTTGTTTGGTTTTTTTTTTTCTTTTTTTGTTGAGGGGAATGCAATCGTGCAGATTATCATTACAAGCACATGAGCTGCATGTTGGTATCTATAAGATATGTAATTTGTCTGTGTGTGTGTGTGTGTGTGTGTGTGTGTGTGTGTGTGTGTGTGTGTTAACTAAAACCCAACCGCATGAGAGGTTTTGGTAAAGCAGCATAACATGCTTTATATGTACACTATTACAATAATGCTGGAAAAACAGTCGCACGCGCATTCATTGCACTCTGTTGCGTCCTGCTTGGTGGTTTATTGTATAAACCTGTGAAACAGCGACATCTTCCGGTCAGAGGCAACGGTGTACAGCCGATCTGTCTATCTATCTATCTATCTATACACACACAAAACACATACACATTCATTTTCTGAACCGCTTAATCCTTGTTGGGGTCGCGGGGAGGTTGGTGCCCATGTTAGCCCACTCCTGGCGAGGGCAGGATACACTCTGGACAGCTCACCAGGTCATTGCAGGCCCAACACACACAAATATTCATGCTCACACTCAGGCCTAGGGGCGATTTGGAAAAGCCAATTAACCTACTGTGCATGTTTTTGGACAGTGGGATGAAACAGGAGAACCCCGAGGAAACCCACGCAAGCACATGGAGAATATATATATATATATATATATATATATATCTTCTTCTTTTCCTTTCGGCTTTTCCCTTCAGGGGTCGCCACAGCGAATCATCTGCCTCCATCTCACCCTATCCTTTGCATCTTCTTCTCTTACACCAACGACCTTCATGTCCTCCTTCACCACATCCATGAATCGTCTCTTTGGTCTTCCTCTAGGCCTTCTGCCTGGTAGTTCCAGCCTCAGCATCCTACTACCAATATACTCACTATCCCTCCTCTGTACATGTCCAAACCATCTCAATCTAGCCTCTCTGACTTTGTCTCCAAAACCTCTTACATGTGCTGTCCCTCTGATGTGCTCATTCCTGATCCCATCCATCCTCGTTACTCCCAAAGAGAACCTCAACATTTTCATCTCTGCTACCTCCAGCTCTGCCTCCTGTCTTTTCCCCAGGGCCACTGTCTCTAACCCATACAACATCGCTGGCCTCATCACCGTCTTGTACATGTTTCCTTTCATTCTTGCTGATACCTTCCTATCACACATCACACCAGACACTTTTCTCCAACCAGTCCAGCCTGCCTGCACACGCTTCTTCACCTCTTTTCCACACTCTCCATTGCTCTGGATTGTTGAGCCTAAGTACTTAAAATCCGCCACCTTCCTTATCTCTGCTCCCTGTAATCTCACCGTTCCTCTTGGGTCCTTGTCATTCATGCACATGTATTCTGTTTTATATATATATATAAAGGTCCATAGCTGTTTGGCTGGCTGTAGGTGTACTTTGTTGTCTTCCACCGGACGATCTGGTGTAAACATGGCAATTGCTTCGATAGGCAAAATTCTGTGGTACTGCCCAAATTTCCTCCAGGTAGGCATGGCCATTGGCTCTTGAGTGAGCCCATCCACCCTTTCACAGGTTTTGTTTTTCGTCCAGCAGGGTGTCCACACGCCCAACTCATCAAGATCAACTTGATGGGGGAGCCGGTTTAGTTGCAGGCCACCAGGTAGTACAGGATTACATAGTACCTCTAGTAGGCCATCCTGACCGGACCTGACGTCAATATTATGTATAAGAGACCACTTTTCTGACAAAAATATAATGAAGGCTGCTGTGTTTTACATAAAAATAAGGAATTGGTTTCATTTATGACTGTTTACTGTGCTTTATACACATTTTCTGTCAAGAACTTTAATTTAATGTCATTATTTATAAGTAAATATAAAGTTTTCTTGTTCTGCACCATCAATAGCCATAAAATACTCCATTTTCCAAACCACTTTACAGATCCTGTCTCAGCCGCCTCCCGGAAAAGGTGGCATACACCCTGTACAGCTTGCAGGGCCAACATAGCGTTGGCCTCCGTCAGTCCCGAAGGACTATGGCTGCGCTCTGGCCAGTATCCCGACTGGTGATACCCCCCAGTGCACAGAGCCCGGGTAGGGAGTAATGAGGGACAGGCTGTTACCCAAGCAGCAAGTGCCCCCCTGTCTCGGCACCACCGGAATGATCCAATGGAAAGGTTGGGATTCCTGTGTTGGGACTGGGTTCCAGTGCCGCTGCAGGAGAGAAACTACGGTCAATTTAGAACGGCCAATTAACCTACAGTGCACATCTTTGGATTGCGGGGGAAACCAGATCACCTGGAGGAAACCCGCACAAGCACGGGGAGAACATGCAAACTCCACACAGAAACGCCCAGGCCGGGAATCAAACCCGGGCCTTCTTGCTGTGAGGCGGACGTGCTAACCACTACGCCACTGTGCCACCAGGGCCAACATACACACAACCATTCATACTCACACCCAGGCGCAATTTACAATAGCCATTTATTGGCTAATGTGCATGTCTTTGGACTGTGAGAGGAAACTGGAGTACACAGAGGAAACCCCCACAAACACAAGGAGAACATCTCAAAACTCCACACAGAAATGCCCTTGCCAACCAAGGGACATGAACCCAGACCCTTCTTGCTGTGAGGTGGACCTCATAATTACTATGCCATGACGCCACCATTTATTATAATCTACAAATAATATATTCAAATATATACATCTTATACATTTTTAATCACCAAATATCAAAAATAAAATTAATTAATTAATAAAAATACGAAACAACAGACTGGGAAATAGGACCTTTGCAGTGACTCAACAGCTGTGATGTAATCATACAGTACTGAAGGAGATCTTTTAAGCTCCCATTTAAAAATGACATGTTTCAGCATAACTTTTAAAAAACTTTGCTGTATAACCCAGGACGGAGAGAGTAGGAAGCGAGCCCACACTGAGATCTTATTTTATATTGGAACAAAGTCATTGAAATATTTTATCTGCAGGCCTGCAGATTTTTGTAGTTGCTGTTGTTGTTGTTGTTGGTGGTGATGGTGGATTTGCAGAATAAACAGTCACGAATAGCCAGTACTACATGGCTGAAACTTTGGACGCCAAACTACAGGAACACTTCGAGCAATATGAGCCATGAGCTTCTGGGAATGCTTCTGGGCATGGCTCAACTCAATCATTCACTCAGTCATTTGCTGAACCACTTAATCTTACTATTGTTGTAGGGTACACCCTGAACAGCTCAACAGGCCATCACAGGCTCAACACATGCCGCCATTCACTCTCACACTTGAGGTAAATTGATAAGAGCCAATGACAGTCTACCAGGCATATCCTTGGACTGTTGGAGAACACCAGCGGGCCTGGAGGAAACCCAGGCAAGCACAGCGAGAACATAGAAACTCCACACTGCAAAAAACACCTTTGCTGAGGCCGATACTTCAACCCAGGACTTTCTTGGTATGAGGCAGATATGCTGTCCACTACGTCACTCTTCATCCATTCATTTTCTGTAACTGCTTACTCCTAATTAGGGTCTTGGGGAGACTATTGCCTCGTCACAGCCAAATTGGGGCGAAGGCAGAGTACACCTTCGACAGCTTGCCAGGCTATCGCAGGGCGGAAACACGCTGACGGCTATGCAGCTACTCTTGACGAAAGTCAGCAATGGTTCTTTTAAATTAACCTCCCACCATAGACAATGAGAGACATGGCTGGCCTTTGATAACCCAGTTAGCTGCACTGGGAGGACAGTGACAACCTTGTGGAGAGTGGGACTCGAACCCCCAACCTTAGGATCAGTGATCTAGCACCTTTGCTACTAGGCCACCACTGCTCTCACTATGTCACCCTATGTCTGTCTGTCTTTCGGCTTTTTCCCTTTTACTCGGGAGTCGCCACAGTGAATCATCTGATTCGCACGTTTGATTTGGCAGAGGTTTTTACGTCGGATGCCCTTCCTGTCACAACCCTTTTAGCAAGGGACAGAAACACGCTGACGACTTTGCAGCTACTCCTTACGAAAGTCAGCAATGGTTCTTTTACATGCCTCTCACCATAGACAGTGAGAGACATGGCCCACCTTTGATAACCCAGTTAGCTGCACTGGGGGGGACAGTGACAACCCTGTGGATAGTGGGACTCGAACCCCCAACCTTTGGATCAGCGATCCAGCACCCTATACCACTAGACCACCACTGCCCCTTCACTATGTCACCATATATATAAACATTAGACTTTCATATATTTTAGATTCATTACACACAACTGAAATAGTTCCCCAGTGCGGCTAACTAGGTTATCAAAGGCGGGCCATGTCCTCTCTGGCTGTCTCCAAAACGTCTTACATGTGCTGTCCCTCTGATGTACTCATTCCTGATCCTATCCATCCTCGTTACTCCCAAAGAGAACCTCAACATTTTCATCTCTGCTACCTCCAGCTCTGCCTCCTGTCTTTTCCCCAGGGCCACTGTCTCTAAACCATACAACATTGCTGGCCTCATCACCGTCTTGTACACTTTTCCTTTCATTCTTGCCGATACTCTCCTATCACACATCACTCCGGACACTTTTCTCCAACCATTCCAACCTGCCTGCACACGCTTCTTCACCTCTTTTCCACACTCTCCATTGTTCTGGATTGTTGAGTCTAAGTACTTAAAATCCTCCACCTTCTTTATCTCTGCTCCCTGTAACCTCACCGTTCCTCTTGGGTCCTTGTGGTTCACACACATGTATTCTGTCTTGCTGAGGCTAACCTTCAGTCCTGTTCTTTCCAGGGCATACCTCCACCTCTCTAGATTTTCCTGCACTTGTTCTCTGCTCTCACTACAGATCATGATGTCATCTGCAAACATCATAGTCCATGGAGATTCTTGTCTAACCTCGTCTGTCAGCCTGTCCATCACCAAAGCAAACAAGAAGGGGCTCAAAGCTGACCCTTGATGCAGTCCCACCTCCACCTTGAACTCTTCTTTCACACCGACAGCACACCTCACCACTGTCTTACATCTCTTATACATGTCCTGCACCACTCTAACATACTTCTCTGCCACTTCAGACTTCCTCATGCAATACCACAGTTCCTCTCTCGGCACCCTGTCCTATGCTTTCTCCAGATCCACAAAGGCACAATGCAGCTCCTTCTGACCTTCTCTGTACTTCTCTATTAACATCCTCAAAGCAAACACTGCATCTGTGGTGCTCTTTCTTGGCATGAAACCAAACCCTCAACATTTTCATATCTGCTACCTCCAGCTCTGCCTCCTGCCTTTTCCTCACCGCCACTGTTTCTAGGCCATACAACATCACTGGTCTCACCACTGTCTTGTACACTTTTCCTTTCATTCTTGCTGACACTCTCCTATCACACATCACACCGGACACTTTTCTCCAACCATTATATAGGCTCCAACCTCCCATCAACCCTTAGTATTAAGCGTTCTGGCAATAAGTGAGTGATTATTTGCTTGAACCTTCCCAGACATCATGCCTGTCCCAACAGACTGCTGTTGGATGGAGCTCAGGCTCTTCACTTTAAACTAACAGGACTTTTGTCATTTTTTTTGTCACTGATTGTGCAAAGTTAATATTTCAGATGTGACACAAACACATTATTAATTGTAATATGCATAACCTGATGCTAAAATAAGCAGCAAACGCTAATAATGTGCTTGAGAGCTCTCGTAATGTCATATTTAACGGTGCGAAATCCTCTGTGTTTACATAACACCACTTTAACCTTTCACTCAATGGGCGGACACGGTGGGTGGGATTAATCAGACTGCTTCGGTTCCGTCTTATCTCTGATTGGTTGGGGGGTGAAGTAAAAGACCGTCAGACTCGTCGTATTGACCAACCATAAATTAGGAGCAGTATAGGCTACGCCCGTTGGTCCAGTCGGCTTTGAGGCTGAAGTATAACCTTATTAACAGCTTTTCTCTCCCTTTTACAGTCTAGAATTTTCTTCGGAGTGTTTGAACTCGGTCGCTAAAGCATTACGGTAAGGTAAATATAGGTGACGTGTCGTCTTTAAGACGTGAGGAGACGTTTTTGGGTGGTGGAGTTGTGACAGGCGTGTTTGTTGTATATCCCGGAAGAGTTGTTGTTCTGAATGGATTACTTTATGGAAGGATAACGCTGAGAAACATATGATGTACCTCAGAAATCATGACTGATAATTGGCTCTTTACGGCAGATCACATTAGTAATAAATGACACCGAATAAATTGTCATAAATGTGTATTGATCCAATTTAATTCTGTCTTTATCCAGCTATTCATCTCGAAGATTGTTAAAATCAACAATTCATAGCTTTTTCTGGTCTATATTAAAATACACGTCACTGTAACTGCTGTAAAGGTTTTGTTTAGGTCGGTTTGCGACAGTAACTGGTGCTTTACGGCAACGCTGATTTCCCCTGGTTGTGTTCATTATTTCAAGTCTTTCAGAGTCTTTTCAGAGACTGATCTTAATTCCTAGCTGTCTCTGGGGGATGTTGAGCAAC
This sequence comes from Plotosus lineatus, assembly GCA_024760905.1. Lineage (NCBI taxonomy): Eukaryota > Metazoa > Chordata > Actinopteri > Siluriformes > Plotosidae > Plotosus > Plotosus lineatus. The sequence continues at coordinate 73,300,906 of CM045729.1, forward strand.
CAACCTGGCTTCTTTTTTTATGCTTCATGGTTAGGTTGAAACAAAAATGCTGACTCACAGGTTCTACAGCTTATTCCCGAGTGATCATTCATTCATTCATTCATTTAGTTAGTGTGAACTCGGGCAGTGTACTGTTCTGCTGATCTGTTATCTTTCAGCCTACAGAATGGCACAGAAGATCAAGGCTGGGTCTGTTGTGGAGCTGCAGGGAGATGAGATGACCAGGGTGATCTGGGAGCTGATTAAAGAGAAGCTCATCTTTCCTTACCTGGAGTTAGACCTGCACAGGTGAGATTTTCTGATGAACCCCCCCTGGAGGATAAGGATGTCGCTCAGGTTTAACCTGAATCCCAAGATGATTACATCACTGTTCGGATGATTCATTCTTTTTCTATAACTGCTTAATCCTAATTAGGGTTACGGGGAGGCTGGTGCCCATCCCAGCCGAATCCACGCGAGGACAGAGTACACCCTGGGCAGCTCGCCAGGCCATCGCAGGGCCTGTTTGGATGAAACATGACTTAAAATGCTCAAGAGGAATAAAACGGATTCATAAATTGCCACAAAAGGCAAAGTCAGAAAATAAAGAGTCAGGTCTTGAGGTTAACAAGGGCTGCATTGTGATGGCTAAATGACTGGGCCTATTCATCTCTAAAATAGCAGGTTTGTGTGCTGTTCCTGGCATACAGTGAGTATCCAAGGAAGGACCACGAGTGAAATAGATAATGTCACAGGTGCACAAGGCTCGTTGATGCACGTGAGGAAAGAATGCGAGTACATCTGGTTTGATCAGACAGAACAGCCTAGAGCACAGGTTGCTGAAACTGTTTGAAGCGGGCCATGATAGAAAGGTGTCGGAGCACACAGTGCATTTTAAATAATAAATAAAAACACAATGGCACTTTTATATTATAAAAAGGTATAATGACTGTTGTCAGCCTGACATGAATGCTAACCAGTGTAACAATTTGGTTAGCTTAATTCAAATGGATCTTGGTACATGATGCTGCCACTATACAGGTGCTCTGAGATGCCACTGGTGAATGCCACCTAACCTTTGGACTTGAGTGACACTGTGTGACCAAGGCAATCCAGTGTGCTCTGGCAACAGCTGTACTATGAACTTGTTTATTTTTCCTTCTCATGTGCAGTTCAAGAGGCATCTGATTTTACACTCTCCATCTGAATCCTACACTCCCTCCACTGTGCTCTTTGAAGAAAAAAAAAATTACTCATTCATATGTAATCCTGCAGCTTTTTTATTTATTTATTTATTTATTTTTTGTATGACAGGAATTTATTCTGCCTTTTCACAATCAGTGCAGATATTCATTCATTTTCTGAACCGTTTAATCCTAATTATGGTCACGGGGAGGCTGGTGCCCATCTCGGCCGACTCGGGGCGAGGGTGGGGTACACCCTGGACAGCTCACCAGGCCATCGCAGGGCCAGTGTAGCTGTTAAATGGGGAATTACAGTAAGATGACGGGCTTAAATTGCATAAGGGCCGATTAAATCTTCTTGGGCCCTTCAGGATAACTACAGCTTTGCAGGGTTATCCTGAAGAAACGTGTTATTTACGCTCTGACAGAACACCGGTCCTGATTCCTTGATTAATTAAGGGAATGACGTAGAATCCTAAGAAATGTTCCGCATATGCTTTAAAAAAAGCAACAACAGAAGAGTTTTTTTTTTTTTTTTAATATATATTTTAAATCACTATGGAGAGCTCAAATCCCAGGCCTGCTTGTAGGCCATTGTTGAGTTCTTCTACTGGAGCGATGTATGGATGAAGCGCTTTACTTTTCAGAAAGGAAAATTGTTATACTGTTTAATGAAGTTCTTATCCGATACTCAATCATGCTGATACTAGCCCAGAATTCCTGATTGGATATCGGGTGGGGATCACCGCTCGGTTATCATCCTATCCTGTCACAGCAGCAGTATTAGGCTGTTACGCGGGGAAGCATGAGAGTTAGCTACTTGTCATGTCAACAGTATGTAGGTGCTCAACTGTACACTGTAAAGATTATTTGCCAGAAGTGAATATTGACAAATCATCTCAAAGATAGAATGAGAGGCACAAATTTTTTATTTTATATATGACAAGGTTTTTTTTTTTTTTTTTTTTTTTTTCGGGTTTGGTTTTCAAAGCATGGCCATACGTGTTCAATTCCAGCAACTTTTATAACAGCTTGTTTTTGTTTGTTTGTTTTTTCCATGAAAAACAGCTTAAAACTTCGTATTTTAGGGGATTTTTTCAGAGTTTGTAATGTGAGTATGACGAATCATGACTATTTGTCTGCCATTTTGATTAAAACATTATCCTGAGTATGTGAGGTGGATAGTAAGCAATTATCGAATGAGGTTAAGCATGATATGGAGAATTATTCGGATCAAGGCCGAGGCATTTTTTTTTTGTTTGTTTCTTTCGTTAAAATATGTTTAACTTATTAAACTGATAATTCAGCTTGTAGAAGAATACCAATAATTACTTGTTGGCTGTTCACCAATCAGAAACAAAAAACTATTCTGCATGAATGATAATGCCCATACTACACTGGAACAATGAGATCTGATTGGTTGCTGCCTCAGGATATTGAACATTTATTTAAGAAATACTGATGGTTGATTCTCAAACAGTTAGCCAAACAGATTGTGCTGTTTATGTGGAATATATTACATGTAGAGTGTATAACTGTCACTAACGGGATGGATATGCTAAAGCTGTGATGGCAGTAGAGGAGGTGAAACTGTAGTAGTGGGAGGAGTCTATTAGTGGGAGTAAGTGTATAGGGATCTCTCGCTACTTTCCACTTCAATTCATGTGGCTTCAGTGCATTGCTTTTTTTTTTTTTTTTTTTTTTTTTTTTAAATATTCATTAAATGAAGAATAAGGAGGGAAAGTCAAGGGAAATGCAAAAAAACAAGCCCAAGTATGTAAACAAAAACAACCAACCCAAAACCTCCCATCAAAACTACTTACTTTTTTTATGTGAGGTGTGTTTGTATTTTATTTACATCTTTTTACATTATTTTTGAATGTTTAATTGTTATTATAAGCAGGGGCAGTGGTGGTCTAGTGGATAGTGCCTAGGATCGCTGATCCTAAGGTTGGGGGTTCGGGTCCCCACAAGGTTGTCACTGTCAGTGCAGCTAACTGGGCTATCAAAGGCGGGCCATGTCTCTCACTGTCTATGGTAAGAGGTTCATGTAAAAGAACCATTGCTGACTTTCGTAAAGAGTAGCTGCAAAGCTGTCAGCGTGTTTCTGTCCCTTGCTAAAGGGTTGTGTCAGGAAGGGCATTCGACGTAAAAACCTCTGCCAAATCAAATGTGCGAATCAGATGATTCGCTGTGGCGATTCCCGAGAAAGGGGGAAAAAGCTGAAAGGTGGAAAGAAAGTTATTATTATAAGTATTTATAACGTTGAATATGTATTTATTGATATTATATACACGTATACGTCAGTAAGGGAGATCGTCGATACCTACTTCGTGGAATTTGGTGGTCACGGGGGGGGGGGGTTGTTCCCCATTAACCACGAAAAGTGAGGGATCCCTGAAGTTGTGTGTATCTGGCTGAGAGAATCTGACTTATTGATGTATCAGTCATTAACTGTTTTTTTTTTTTTTTTTTAAGATTTAATGACCGTGAGTAAGCACAGTGTTTTAGTATTGATGCTGCTGCATTTCTGTTCATGATGGGTAGGGGGAATCTAGGCAAAAGGTTATAGCCAGTTTAGCACGAGTCTGGACTGAAAAGCGCAGGAACTTTGAAGCTGGATCACAAAGAGGCCTCGAGCAGAGCCGTGTCGTATTTTAATCATGACTTCACGCCACAGTGTCGTTTTTTTTTTTTTCTATTTCGTATTTTGTAATACTGTATTATTATTACTATTATTATTATTAAGTCCTATGTTTCATTCTCTAAAAGGTTATAGCAGAAGTTTACAATTAAGAGTATTAATCTAAAATGTGTAATGTATAACCAGTTTTGATAATTGTAAGAAATTGACCATACTGTTGAAGTAAACATATGAAGAATATTAAATATAAATTAAGAAGTTAAGATGTATTTAAAATCATACCCATTATTCATTCATTCATTCATTTTGTATGAGTCGCTTAATTCTAATTGGGGTTACGGGGAGGCTGGCGCCCATCTCGGCTGACTCCGGACAAGGGCAGAGCACACCCTGAACAGCTCGCGAAGCCATCACAGGGGTGACACGCATACAAATATTCACGCTCACACCTAGGGGTGATTTGGAACAGCCAGTTAACCGACTGTGTGTGTTTTTGGACGATGGGAGGAAACTAGAGTACCTGGAGGAAACCCACGCAAGCACGAGGAGAACATGCAAACTCCACACAAACACCCGAGCTGGGACTCGAAGCCAGGACCTTCTTGCTGTGAGGCGGACGTGCTGGCCACGACACCACCGTGCCGCTCATAGGCATTATACTAGTGGTCTCACACTAAAGGATAGTGTGTGATGGTGGGGGAGATTGAAACTCATTCTTCACACGCAGGTTTCCTTTAGCCTATAGAGATACTCTCTCAGGTTTCCTTTAGCCTGTAGAGATGCTCTCTCATGTTTCTGATTATGAAATAATGAATTGTGCACTCTTTACACACACACACCCCTGAAGAATTGAGAGCAGTTTTTTTAATGTTGTGCAATACCACATTCAGTTAAATTAAATGAAGTGCACAGGTTTAAGTGCTTTCCAAAAGTGCATAATGACGGGCAGGGACATTAAAATGAGGAATTACAATGAAAGGTACATAAATACTTTACTGTAGTATGTTATGCGTGTTATTCATTCTGTTTTTATGTACAACCCCAATTCTACAAAAGATGGGATTCTGGGTAATATGTAACTTAAAAACAAAATGCAGTGGTTTGCAAATCACGCACTTGTTTCTTACTTACAGTATAATGTAGAAAATATCAAATGTTGAAAGTGAGACACTACAGTATGTAATATATTATTAAATATGTCCTAATAAAATTGCAGATGACATTGTGATCTGTAGTGAGAGCAGAGAACAAGTGCAGGAAAATCTAGAGAGGTGGAGGTATGCCTTGGAAAGGAGAGGAATGAAGGTTAGCCTCAGAAAATCAGAATACATGTGTGTGAATGAGAAGGACCTAGGAGGAACGGTGATGTTACAGGGAACAGAGATAACGAAGGTGGAGGATTTTAAGTACTTAGGCTCAACAATCCAGAGCAATGGAGAGTGTGGAAAAGAGGTGAAGAAGCGCGTGCAGGCAGGCTGGAATGGTTGGAGAAAAGTGTCCGGTGTGATATGCGATAGCAGCGTGTCAGCAAGAATGAAGGGAAAAGTGTACAAGACGGTGGTGAGGCCAGCGATGTTGTATGGCTTAGAAACAGTGGCGCTGAGGAAAAGGCAGGAGGCAGAGCTGGAGGTAGCGGAGATGAAAATGTTGAGGTTCTCTCTGGGAGTAACGAGGATGGATAGGATCAGAAATGAGTATATCAGAGGGACAGCCCGTGTAAGATGTTTTGGAGACAAAGTCAGAGAGGCTAGATTGAGATGGTTTGGACATGTATAGAGGAGGGGTAGTGAGTATATTGGCAGTAGGATGCTGAGGTTGGAACTACCAGGCAGAAGGCCTCGAGGAAGACCAAAGAAGAGATTTATGGATGTGGTGAAGAAGGACATGAAGGTCGTTGGAGTCAGAAAAGAAGATGCAGAGGACAGGGTGAGATGGAGGCGGATGATTTGCTGTGGCGACCCCTGAAGGGAGCAGCCGAAAGTAAAAGACGTCCTAATAAAATGCAACTGAACCTGGGAAGAGTACTGTACTCAAAATTTTAAAAAGTGTCGGGATTAGAATACAGAATTTAATTAACCTGGTTGGCACGGTGGTGTAGTGGTTAGCACTTTCAGCTCAATGCAAGAAGGTCCTGGGTGTTTCTGTGTGGGGTTTGCATGTTCCTCCGGTTTCCCCTCACAGTCCAAAGGCCTGCCCATTAGGCTAATTGGCAGTTCCAGATTCACCCTAGGTGTGAGTTGAATGGTTGCGGCTGTTGCTGTTGGTGTACCCCGCCTTCGCCCAGTGTCAACTGAGATATGCTCCAACCTCCCCGCGACCCTAATAGCAGTAAAAGGTTCAGCAAATAACTGAATTTATTTTCCACAACCTTTCGCTGGATTTGAAGGAGGTTCGAGATGGGTATAAACCTGAAAGGGTGCATAAAGGTTATTAGTGAGTATTTCTTCCACATCAGGATGTTATTGCACAACTGTTATTGTACTGAAAGTCTCACTGTATAGTATATGACTGTTCCTGTTATAACTCCATTATTACATTCGGAGTGGTAAATTCCCACCTTCTGTCATTGCAGCTATGACCTGGGCATTGAGAACCGTGATGCCACTAATGACCAGGTGACTGTGGATGCTGCTGAAGCGGTGCGTCGCTACAACGTGGGCATCAAGTGTGCCACCATCACTCCCGATGAGAAACGCGTTGAGGAGTTCAAGCTTAAGCAGATGTGGCGCTCTCCCAATGGAACCATTCGGAACATCTTGGGTGGCACCGTGTTCCGCGAAGCTATCATTTGCAAGAACGTCCCGCGCTTGGTGCCGGGCTGGACCAAATCCATTATTATTGGCAGGCACGCCCATGGAGACCAGGTGAGCTGAGCAATGGTGATAAAGCAGCCTGTAGTTTATAACATGGTTATAAATACACTTAAAAAATTTTAACAAACTGAAAAACTAGTTCTCCTGTGCAAACATCTCCTACACACACTGTATGTCTCTATAAAATAATAATAGCATCTTGCATAAGTATTCACTCCCTTTGAGTTTTGGTATTTGGTCTTATTCATCTATTTCACAGTGGTGAAAACTTTCAGAACAAGAAATTGGACTTTCCTCAAACACAGATGAATCATTTACAGGCATGGCGTGGACATCAGAGTATTAAACTCAAACACATCTGACACATCTACAGTTGTACTGAGTGCCATGTTTTTTGGCTCATGTTCCCATAGACTCGCAGTCCATTCTCGGTTTGCGTCAGACTGATGTGACCTAGTGAGGTCCCTTGTGGTTTGTCAATGATTCCTCTGTCAGAACACTACTTTTACCCTCTTTACTGTCGGTTACACCAGACTTGGAAGTCTTCCAAAACTATTACTCTGTCAGTGTGATAAGCAGAGGTCACATGTCAGGATGGTACAATGGTATGATAACAACTGCTGTTCCTGCTATTTAATCTGGAAACGATCTTTCTGTTAAAGTGTATCATCATCATCATCATCTTCTTCCGCTTAGTCCAGGGTCGGGTCGCGGGGGCAGCAACCTTAGCAAAAAGGTCCAGACATCCCTCTCCCGAGCTACTTCCTCCAACTCTCCCGGGGGGACACCGAGGCGGTCCCAGACAAGCCGAGAGACATAGTCCCTCCTGCGTGTTCTAGGTCGACCCCGGGGTCTCTTCCCGGTTGGACATGCCCGAAACACCACACCAGGGAGGCGTCCGGGGGGCATTCTGACCAGATGCCCGAGCCACCTCAACTGGCCCCTCTCAATGCGGAGGAGCAGCGGATCTACTCCGAGCTCTCCCCGGATGGCGGAGCTTCTCACCCTATCGCTAAGGGAGAACCCCGCCACCCGGCGAAGAAAGCTCATTTCAGCCGCTTGTATCCGTGATCTTGTTCTTTCGGTCATTACCCAAAGCTCGTGACCATAGGTGAGGGTTGGAACGTAGATCGACTGGTAAATTGAGAGCTTCGCCTTGCGGCTCAGCTCCTTTTTCACCACAACGGACCGGTACAGGCACCGCTTAACAGCAGAGGCGGCAGCGATCCGTCTGTCGATCTCTCGCTCCATCCTTCCCTCACTCGTAAACAAGACCCCAAGATACTTAAACTCCTCCACTTGGGGCAGGACCTCATTCCCGACCCGGAGGGTGCATTCCACCATTGTCCGACTGAGAACCATGGCCTCGGACTTGGAGGTACTGATCTTCATCCCGGCTGCTTCGCACTCAGATGCAAATCGCTCCAATGAGAGCTGGAGGGCCCAACTTGATGCCAAAAGGACAACATCATCCGCAAAAAGCAGAGACGATATCCGATGGCCACCAAACCAGAACCCCTCATCGCCTCGACTGCGCCTAGAAATTCTGTCCATAAAAATTATGAACAGAATCGGTGACAAAGGACAGCCTTGGCGGACTCCAACTCCCACTGGAAACGAATCCGACCTGCTGTTACCAATACGGACCAAACTCTGGCTCCGGTGATACAGCGACCGAATCGCTCGTAGCAACGGATCCGAACGCCAGATTCTCGAGCACGCCCCACAAGATCTTTCGAGGGACACGGTCGAAAGCCTTCTCCAAATCCACAAAGCACATGTGGACAGATTGGGCAAACTCCCATGCCCTTCCAGAATCCTGTGGAGCGTATAGAGTTGGTCAAGAGTGCTGCGGCCAGGACGAAAACCACATTGTTCCTCCTGAATCCGAGGTTCGACTATCGGTCGGATCCTCCTCTCTAGTACCCCTGCATAGACTTTCCCAGGTAGGCTGAGGAGTGTAATTCCCCGATAATTGGAACACACCCTCCGGTCCCCCTTCTTAAAAATTGGGACCACCACCCCAGTTTGCCAATCCAGAGGTACAGCCCCCGATGACCACGTGATGTTGCAGAGACGTGTCAACCAAGACAGTCCTACAACATCCAGAGCCCTGAGATATTCCGGGCGGATCTCGTCCAACCCCGGAGCTCGACCACCGAGGAGCTTTTTGACAACCTCAGTGACCTCCACTCCAGTGATGGGCGGACCCTCACCCGCACCCCCAGGGTCTTCCTCTTCCACGGAGGGCGTGTTGGTGGGATTGAGAAGGTCCTCAAAGTATTCCCTCCACCTCTCAACAACATCCCCAGTCAAGGTAAGCAGCTCCCCACCTCCACCGTAAACGGTGTTTGTGAAGGTCGCAGTTCGATGATTGACTTTGTAGTCGTGTCATCGGACTTGCGACCATATGTTCTGGACACTCGGGTGAAGAGAGGAGCTGAGCTATCTACCGATCACTACCTGGTGGTGAGTTGGCTTCGGTGGTGTGGGAGGTTGCCTTCCAGACCTGGCAGGCCCAAGCGTGTAATCAGGGTCTGCTGGGAACGTTTGGCGGAGCCCCCTGTCCGAGAGGCCTTTAACTCCCACCTCCGGCAGAGCTACAACCACGTTCCGGAGGAGGCGGGGGACATGGAATCCGAATGGGCCATGTTTCGTGCCTCCATTGCTGAGGCGGCAGCCCATAGCTGTGGCCGTAAGGTCGTCGGTGCTTGTCGTGGCGGTAATCCCCGAACCCGGTGGTGGACACCTGCGGTGAAGGGGGCCGCCCAGCTGAAGAAGGAGGCCTATCGGGTTTTATTAGCCTGTGGGACTCCTGAGGCAGCAAACGGGTACCGGCAGGCCAAACGTGCTGCAGCCGAGGCTGTCGCAGATGCAAAATCTCGGGCGTGGGAGGAGTTCGGTGAGAGCCTGGAGAGTGATTATCGGTTGGCCTCAAAAAGGTTCTGGGCCACCATCCGACGCCTCAAGAGGGGGAAGCGGTTCTTCTGTTAAAGTGCACTAGACATAAATGGAGTACAAATCGAAGGACCCTACACAGTAAAATGAAAGTTTTGTAATTTATTTCTTTGATGTTATGAATCATGACTGAAGCAGATGAGTGAATGCATGAGCAGAGATGTAACGGAGTGTCTTTAAATCTGTTTAAAGGTTTTAGTATATATTATATTCAAACAAAGTAAAAGTAAACTAAAATAAAATATGTAAAAATAAATTATAAAAATTTTGACCATGACGTCTTCAGGACAGATGAGCTGTCATGTTAACATATTTTGGCTTTACTCCTACAGGGTTCAGTTACACACGACAGCGAAACTGTGTTCAATAAAAGTGTGAAGAAACACAAGATTTTTGTGGTATATTTTTCTATTTTAATAACTGAAGTGCCACTGCCACCTACTGTAATGGATGCACAATTACACTTAATTCTAGTACAGTATGGCAAAAAAAGCATGTTCCCCAGGGTCATACGTACCCCCACCCCCCACCCCGATATCACACATTGGGGGGTGCGCCCCGGTATTTGAGAAGCACTGGCCTTGTGGGAGCTCACCATGAGCATTTCCTAAGTGGCATTTGTAGTATGCGCACAAAATTATCCTCCTCCTCTGTTACGCACCACCTTATGCCTGCCCACGTGACATCTTTGCTGCAGTCGATGATCGGAAGGGTTAGTTGACTTACTGTTTATTTGTTTTATTATTAATGTTAATGTACATGTATTATTATTATTCTGAAATATTTATGGTTTTTACATGTTTATCTTTTAATATATTAGGTCAAATATACGTGTTTGTGGCAGGCTACATGAGTTTGGGAGGGGGTTGGAATGGATTCATTTTTTTTTTTTTTTTTTTTTTTTTTAATTATAGGAATAATTGTTTCATCCAATGAACTTTACAGCTTACAAGCTTGCCCTCGGAACGAATTAAATTCATTAGATAAGGTACCACTGTGTATGTATGTGTGTGTGTGTGTGGATATATGTGAGCCACTCCACCGAAAGTATGCCCTTGCGTCCAAAAATGAGCTTTTTACACAGTCCGATAGAGAAGGCCCAAAGCTGCAAAATGCAGCAAAAAGTTTGTCAGTATCTTGAAAACTGAGCGAGCTATGCCATTTCTTGTGTCAGCATTCAACTAAAAATTTCAAAAGATGTTTTGCCCTTCTTACAAGATCATTAGTCCTTCGCAAACCAAACATTTTTATGCACCTCAGCCATATAAACTTTTAGAAAACATGTCTAGGAAAAGATAAGAAAAATCACTCTCATTTTAAATTTGACACGCCCTATTTAAAACCATCAGTCACCGTGGTAGCCCCCAAAAATGAACAAAAAAACCCTTTTTTTTCCATTTCTGTTTATTCCAATAAGATCAGTATATATGTTTTCGACCATTATATAAAGGTTCAAATGCCTTCAAATGATACTGATTCAAAAAAAAAAAAAAACAACCAAAAAAAAAAAACACTGTCCGGTTCAAACAATCACACTGAAATTAAGAAAACTATATAACAAAACTCTCTGATCTATTTATACAAGTAAGCTTCATCAACTCAGCCGTCATCATTATCATCTTAATCTATATCCTGCTCGGCAGAAAGGATCACATCATCTTCACAAACACCACTCATGCGCACTTTTATTAACAGATGCCTCTACATCAACATCAAAATCAAAATCTTCATCAAATGAATGAAACATTTAAATATTTTTCAGGTGTTGACCAATTTTCGTACAAAACTAAACAACCCACGATCCAGCATGTCCAGACAAGATTACACACAAATAAAATAATTAAAAAAAATCCATAATCAAATTTTGCATGCAGAGAAAAATACTCACCGGTGAAATAATCTTCAAGAACGCAAAGCATTCCGGCATCTTTAAAGCCAAATTCTCACGTCGAATTTAACATCTATAGTAATGCTGCTAGACATCACAGATGACATTTCACTCTTCTTTTACAGAAATTATTAGTATTCACAATCTTCTAAATAAACTTAATGACTGTTATTGAAGAGAAAGTCAGAGATAAATTCCACACGCAGTAAACTAGAAGCAGGAAGTAACGTGTTACGGGAACTGCGCATGTGCAAGCCCAAGCTGACCAATCAGTGTGCTCGTTTCAGATCTTCCTTAGCAACTATCCTGCATTGTTTACGAATATATCGTCTTCATAACCTTTATTTTATTTGCTGAAACAGCATTTTAATATCAAAACAGTATCCAAAATGGAGAGAGGACTTCACGGCCATTCTTCTGGTGTATGGATTATAGTGTGTCTTGTACCAAACTCTGTAAATAATTGCAACGAAAACCAGTAAGTTTGCTACGGTTTTTATCTAGTTTTATGAGGGTACTCGGCAGAAAAAATGGAAATAAAAGACATTTTTAGTGAATTGTCATCGATTTCACATGAAGTGATAGTTGAATACTTGTTTTAGTAGTTTATGCAAAAAATCCAAATTTCGATAAAAATGGACCATTTTTACTTTTCTGGCCTTTATCTCAAAAGTGGTCTATACGACAAGTGCCTACTTTCGGTGGAGCAACGTGTTTGTGTGTGCATAATATATAAAATATTGTGTGTGTGTGTGTATATATACGCACATTATATATATATATATATATATATATATATATATATATATATATATATATATAAATATATAAATATATAAATATAAAATGTGTGTGTGTGTGCGTCTATATATATAATGCAGCCATGAGGTGGGGGGGCACTAACAAGTGTCTCTCCCCCTCATGCCGGTCCCAAGCCCGGAGAAATGCAGAGGGTTGTGTCAGGAAGGGCATCCGACGTAAAACCAATGCCAATTATTGATGATGCAAATCAAAAGTATTACCTCCATACCGGATTGGTCGAGGCCCGGGTTAACAACGACCGCCATCAGTGCTGTCAATCAACAGGGTGCTGATGGAAATTGGACTAGTGTTGGTCGACGACGTGGAAGAGGGAGAGGTGGGGGGCGTGTCCGTAGGCAGAGAGAGAAGAGGAAAGGCATGAGTCTAGGACTGAGAGTGGGGACTTTGAATGTTGGAACTATGCACAGAAAAGGTAGAGAGCTGGTTGAAATGATGCAGAGGAGGAAGGTGGACATACTGTGTGTTCAGGAGACCAGGTGGAAAGGTAGCAAAGCTAAAAGCTTAGGAGCAGGGTTTAAGCTATTTTATCACGGTGTGGATGGGAAGAGAAATGGAGTCGGAGTCATCTTGAAGGAGGAGTTTGTCAGGAATGTTCTAAAAGTGAAAAGAGTGTCAGACAGAGTGATGAATCTCAAGTTAGAAATTGAAGGTGTAATGCTCAATGTTGTTAGTGCTTATGCCCCACAGGCAGGATGTGAGCTAGAAGAGAAGGAGAGATTCTGGAGTGACTTAGATGAAGTGATGCAGAGTACCCCCAGAGGTGAAAGAGTGGTCATAGGTGCAGACTTCAATGGACATGTTGGAGCAGGCAACAGGGGGGACGAGGAAGTGATGGGCAGGTTTGGTATCCAGGACAGGAACGCAGAAGGACAGATGTTGATAGATTTTGCAAAAAGGATGGAAATGGCTGTGGTGAATACTTTCTTTGAGAAGAAACAGGAGCATAGGGTGACTTATGAAAGCGGAGGTAGGCGCACACAGGTAGACTACATCTTGTGTAGGCGATGTAATTTGAAGGAAGTCAGTGACTGCAAAGTCATCGTGGGTGAGCGTTGCCAAACAGCATAGGATGGTGGTGTGCAGGATGACTCTGATGGTGAGAAAGGTGAAAAAGGCAAAGGCAGAGCAGAAGACAAAGTGGTGGAAGCTGAAAAAGGAAGAGTGTCGTGTTGTCTTCAAGGAGGAGTTGAAACAGGCTTTGGGTGACCAGGAAGTGCTTCCAAATGACTGGACAACCACAGCAAATGTGATCAGGGACACAGGTAGGAGAGTACTTGGTGTGTCCTCTGGAAGGAAAGTAGATAAGGAGACTTGGTGGTGGAATGAGGAAGTGCAGGAGTGTGTACAAAGGAAAAGGTTAGCCAAGAAGAAGTGGGACATTGAGAGGACCGAAGAGAGTAAACAGGAGTACAGGGAGACACAGCGTAAGGCGAAAGTAGCAGTGGCTAAGGCCAAACAGAGGGCGTATGATGACTTGTATGATAGGTTGGATAGTAAAGAGGGAGAAAATGATCTATACAGGTTGGCACAGCAGAGAAATAGAGATGGGAAGGACGTGCAGCAAGTTAGATTGATAAAGGACAGAGAGGGAACTGTATTGACTAATGACAGAAGTGTGCTGGGAAGATGGAAAGAGTATTTTGAAGAGCTGATGAATGAGGAAAATGAGAGAGAAAAAGAGTAGAAGAGGTAACCATTGAGGAGCAGGATGTAGCAAAGATCAGTAAGGGTGAAGTGAGAAGGGCATTGAAGAGGATGAAGAATGGAAAAGCAGTTGGTCCCGATGATATACCTGTGGAGGTATGGAAGTGTCTAGGAGAGGTAGCAGTAGATTTTCTGACAAGAACATTCAACAAGGTACTAGAGAGTGAGCAGATGCCGGAGGAGTGGAGGAGAAGTGTGCTGGTGCCCATTTTTAAGAACAAGGGAGACATGCAGAGTTGCAGCAACTACAGAGGGATAAAGTTGATTAGCCATACGATGAAGTTATGGGAAAGAATAGTGGAAGCTAGACTAAGGGCAGAGGTCAGCATTTGTGAACAACAGTTTGGATTCATGCCAAGAAAGAGCACCACAGATGCAATGTTTGCCTTGAGGATGTTAATAGAGAAGTACAGAGAAGGTCAGAGGGAGCTACATTGTGCCTTTGTGGATCTGGAAAAAGCATATGACAGGGTGCCAAGAGAAGAACTGTGGTATTGCATGAGGAAGTCTGGAGTGGCAGAGAAGTATGTTAGAGTGGTGCAGGACATGTATGAGAGATGTAAGACAGTGGTGAGGTGTGCTGTCGGTGTGACCGACGAATTCAAGGTGGAGGTGGGACTGCATCAAGGGTCAGCTCTGAGCCCCTTCTTGTTTGCTATGGTGAGCCCCTTCTTGTTTGCTATGGTGATGGACAGGCTGACAGACGAGGTGAGACAAGAATCTCCATGGACTATGATGTTTGCAGATGACATCGTGATCTGTAGTGAGAGCAAAGAACAAGTGCAGGAAAATCTAGAGAGGTGGAGGTATGCCCTGGAAAGGAGAGGAATGAAGGTTAGCCTCAGAAAATCAGAATACATGTGTGTGAATGAGAAGGACCCAGGAGGAACGGTGATGTTACAGGGAGCAGAGATAACGAAGGTGGAGGATTTTAAGTACTTAGGCTCAACAATCCAGAGCAATGGAGAGTGTGGAAAAGAGGTGAAGAAGCGTGTGCAGGCAGGCTGGAATGGTTGGAGAAAAGTGTCCGTGTGATGTGCGATAGGAGAGTGTCAGCAAGAATGAAGGGAAAAGTGTACAAGATGGTGGTGAGGCCAGCGATGTTGTATGGCTTAGAAACAGTGGCGCTGAGGAAAAGGCAGGAGGCAGAGCTGGAGGTAGCGGAGATGAAAATGTTGAGGTTCTCCTGGGAGTAACGAGGATGGATAGGATCAGAAATGAGTATATCAGAGGGACAGCCCACGTAAGATGTTTTGGAGACAAAGTCAGAGAGGCTAGATTGAGATGGTTTGGACATGTACAGAGGAGGGATAGTGAGTATATTGGCAGTAGGATGCTGAGGTTGGAACTACCAGGCAGAAGGCCTCGAGGAAGACCGAAGAAGAGATTTATGGATGTGGTGAAGGAAGACATGAAGGTCGTTGGAGTCAGAAAAGAAGATGCGGAGGACAGGGTGAGGTGGAGGCGGATGATTTGCTGTGGCGACCCCTGAAGGGAGCAGCCGAAAGTAAAAGAAGAAGAAGAAGAAGAAGTGTGCGTCTATATATATGTTTTATCTCCTATGCTTTGGGAGGTATAGGAATAGGTTTTGTCCATCCATCTGTCTGTCACACTTTATTTTTCGGACATTTGCTTGCCGCATGTCAAAGCTGAGGCTTTAAAATTTGATGTGCTGGTTCACTACTATGAGTGCAAGGATGAATTCGTGTGTGAATGACCTTGACCTATTTTCCAAGGTCACAACAATGGTTCTTTCAGTGGGATCGTCTGGACGCATGTGGTCTATTTTTAAAAATCTTAAGATTGCGGAACAAACAGATTGTGCCATTATGGTGTAGTATACAGTACTGTATTACCCAGGATTTGGATCTTGATTTATCATTCATTTTTTTGACATTATTGATCATCATAATTTCTTTTACCAAAAGCCATAAATAGAAATTTTTCTCTTTTTTTTTTTTTTTTTTAATTTCTTCCATTTTTGGGCTCCCCATGTTCAGAACAGGATTTATTTAATCTTAATTTATTTGAAAAACATTTTAAAATACTACCAGTCAAATTCTACCATTTACACTTAGCAGACTGTAGATAAAAATGTTGCAGATGTATGTGTATATAAGTACAGCCATGGGGGGGAAAAAATAGGGGCCACTTTTAATGGCTATTCCCTTCATAAGTGGTCTCTTGAGTTTTGTTCCCCCCCCCATGGCTGGTTTTACTGGATAGTTGGGAATTATTTAGCCAACAGATGGCTCTCACACTTTGCAGTTCTCATCATCTCACTCAGCAGCATCTATCAGTATACTGTAAGGCAGACTCTTTGGTCACTTCCATCCATTCTCTATTCTGTATTCCACTCATTCATCAGGGTCGAGGGGAAATCTGGAACCAATCCCAGCTGATTTTAGGTGAGCGGTGGTGTCCATCCGGAACAAGTTGCCGGTCTATTGCAAGGCTAACACCGACGTGAATAACCATAAACAACTCAAAGTTTACACAAGTGGCAGCTTAGATTAGCCAGTTGACCTAATGTACGTCTTTGAACTGTAGGTGGAAACCGGAGCACCTAGATGCAACCTACACAAGAGCAGGAGGAAATGCGAAACTTTTGGTTGTGAGTTGCGAAGGCTAATGATTGCTAATGATCGCACAGCCTTTTGTAGCTTAGCTTTAACTTTAGAAAATACGTCAGTGTGGTTTAGATGTCCTCTGCTGTTGATTTTTGAGTACTTCTGACTTCTTCATCCAAAAGATGCCCTTATTGTCCCATGACATCGCATTGACTGCATCCTTCTACTACCTGCAACCTTTTTTCTTATTCTTTGCTTCAGTACAAAGCCACAGACTTTGTTGTTCCTGGACCTGGAAAGTTGGAGATGACATACACACCCAAGGATGGAGCGAAGCCACTTAACTTCGTCGTACATGAATTTGAAGGTACGTGGTTTAAAACACTGGACCAAAAATGAACATGTTATTTTTAAATCATTGACTTATCCATGAGATCACAGACCAGGCTGATGTCTGTCACATGTTTACCTAACACGACACTGATTAAATAGTAGTGTAGGGGAAAATTGCGGTCTGTTGACATAAGGAAAAGAGTGATGCACATGAAACCGATCTGTTTTTGTCTGCTTATGCGGATTAATATTTACCTTTTATGATTTTGATTGCACAATCAAGTGAACTGTTTAAATGAAGGATCTTTTTTCCATTGCAGTTAGTTCTGCCTGCACAAAATATTGATAATTGTGAGCCACTCCACCAAAAGTAGGCTCTTGAATCCAAAAATTAAAAATGAGCTTTTTACATGGTCAGATAGAGGAGGCCCAATGCTGCAAAATACAGCAAAAAGTTTATCAATACCTTGAAAACTGACCAAGCTATGCCATTTCTTGTGTCAGCATTCAACTAAAAAGTTCAAAAGACGTTTTGGAGAAAAATGAGCACAAAGATTGCACTTCTTTCAAGATCATTAGTCCTTAGTAACCAAACATTTTTATGCACCTCAGCCATATAAAGTTTTAAAAAACATCTAGGAAAAGTTTTATGAAGAGATAATAAGAGAAATCATCCTCATTTTAATCTGACACACCCTTTTTTTTAACCCATCAGTCACCGTGGTAACCCCCCAAAAATGAACAAAATATATATATTTTTTTTTTTTCATTTCTGTTTATTCTAATAAGATCAGTATGTATCTTTTCGACCATTATATAAAGGTTCAAATGCCTTCAAATGATACTGATTGAAAAAACACTGTCAGGTTCAAACAATCACACCGAAATTAAGAAAACTACATATAACAAAACCCTCTGACCTCTTTATACAAGTTAGCTTCATCAACTCTGCCCTCAGCATTATCATCTTCATCTATATCCTGCTCAGCAGAAAGGATCACATCTCATCCCAAACACAACAGAACTGACTCATGCACACTTTTATTAACAGATGCCTCTTCTTCATCAACATCAAAATCTTCATCAACACAGCTGGCATCATCAACTCAGCCCTAAATATTTTTCATCTTAATCTATATTCTCACCACCAACACGGCTCATGCACACTTTTATTAACAGATGCCTCTTTATCAACATCAAAATCTTCATCAACACAGCTGGCATCATTATCATCCGTTTGTTCATATATAAAAGGAATGAAACATTTAAGTATTTTTCAGGTCTTGACCAATTTTCATACAAAACTAAACAACCCACGATCCAGCATGTCCAGTCCAGACAAGATTACACACAAATCAAATAATCAAAAAAATTCCGTCAAGTTTTGCATGCAGAGAAAAATACTCACCGGCGAAATATCTTCAAGAACTCCAAGCATTCCGGCATCTTCAAAGCCCGATTCTCGCATTGAATTTAACATCTATACTAATGCTGCTAGATATCACAGATGAGATTTCACTCTCCTTTTCCAGAAATTGTGTGTTCACAATCTTATAAATAAACTTAATGACTGTTATTGAAGAGAAAGACGGAGAGATTATTCCACATGGAGTAAACTAGAAGCAGGAAGTAAACTGAAAGTTAATGTGTAACGGGCACTGTGCATGTGCAAGCCCGAGCTGACCAATCAGTGTGCTCGTTTCAGATCTTCCTTAGCAACTAGCCTGCATTGTTTACGAGCATATCGTCTTAATAACCTTTATTTTATTCACTGAAACGGCATTTTAATATCAAAACAATATCCGAAATAGAGAGATGACTTCACAGCCGTTCTTCTGATGTATGGATTATAGTGTGTCTTGTACTGAACTCGGTGAATAATTGCAACGAAAACCAGTAAGTTTGCTACTGTTTTTATCTAGTTTTATGAGGGTACGTGCCAGAAAAATGGGAAGAAAAGACATTTTTAGTGAGTTTTAGTCAATTTCACGTGAGCAAGTGGTAGTTGAATACTTGTTTTAGTAGTTTATGCAAAAATCTGAATTTCTGGCCTTTTATCTCAAAAGTGGTCTGTGCGACAAGCACCTACTTTCGGTGGAGCGCCTCACAATTGATTGTTGGAATATTTTGGGAGAATTTTGCACTTAAGAAATCCTCATGAACTCCATAACCTTTTTGACCCATCGCAGGCACCGGTGGCGTGGCTCTGGGCATGTACAACACGGACAAGTCCATCCGTGACTTTGCTCATAGCTCCTTCCAGATGGCACTGTCCAAAGTCTGGCCGCTCTACCTCAGCACCAAGAACACCATCCTCAAGAAGTATGATGGTCGCTTCAAAGACATCTTTCAGGAGATCTATGAGAAGTAAGACCATCTTGTTTGGTTACACATTTTGCTCTTACTCAAAACACCACCTTATGACTTAATCCGTATTTTGCTGGAGTGGGTTCCGTATTTAGTTTAGTAATCCGTGTAACGAGTTCATATTCCGTATTGCAGTCAAAGTGTTGCTTGAAGAAAATTTGTCTGCCTACTGGAGTTTGATTGTGTCAGCCTATATTGCAAGTCTGTATGGTGGGTGATGTCTGAGCCTTTATTTTTTTTGTGATTCTCATTTTCCTGAGGGTGTGAGTCTGAGTGGTGATGTATGAACCTTTTTTTTTTTTTTTTTTTTTTTTTTTTAAGGGGGGGGGGGCAGTTGAGTGGTGGTGTAGGAGCTGGGTTTTGTTTGTTTTAATTCAGTTTTGGTTTTGCAAACCAATCAGCACCAGGGCAATGGCAGGGCATGGAAAGGGACAACCATGAAAATAAATTTCCATGGCTATGATATAGCATGGCTATCATTTTCTTCGTTGTAATTTTTCATATGTGTCTTGTACACAGATTTGTTGAATAAATTGCCAGCAAGCAGCATGATAGAAATTATCTTAACGATACAATATTAATCTAGACATTAATAATTTATTTTATACACTATTAAATCTTACAGGATTTTACATTAGTCAGAAACTGCAGTTAGGAAAACAAGGAGTAGATTCAAAGTGCTTGTAGCGTTATAGCTGTAAATCTGTGAGAAATGATACTGAATGTGTTTTTAGGGAATACAAGTCTCAGTTCGAGGCTAAAGGGATCTGGTACGAGCACAGACTGATTGACGACATGGTGGCCCAGGCCATGAAGTCTGAGGGAGGCTTTATCTGGGCTTGTAAGAATTACGATGGAGACGTGCAGTCTGATGCTGTGGCTCAAGGTGAGTCTAAACATGTGGGCATGTTTCATTTTAATTCAGATTTTCCAATGATTGTCTTTATATGGACAGTTTGTGGGACAGTGGTGGCCTGGTCGTAAGGTGCTGCATCACTGATCCTAAGGTTGCGGGTTCAAGCCACACTAACAACTAACCCCCCCCCCCCCCCCCCCCCCCCAAGTGCAGCAACTGGGTTATCAAAAGCCAGCCATGTCTCTCACTGTCTGTGGTGTGATGTTCATGTAAAAGAACCATTGCTGATTTTCATCAAAAGTAGCTGCATAACCATCAGCATTTTTATGCCCTGCAATGGCCTGGCAACTGTCCAGGGTGACCTCTGCCCTCGCCCAGAGTTGGTTGAGATGTGCACCAGCCTCCCTATGACCCTAATTAGTGTTAAGCGGTTCAGAAAATGAATGAATAAATTAATAGTTTGTTCTGGGGGTGATCGTTAGCTCTTTTCACGCAGGCTACGGCTCTCTGGGTATGATGACCAGTGTGTTGGTGTGTCCTGATGGGCGTACAGTGGAGGCGGAAGCTGCCCACGGCACAGTCACACGTCACTATCGCCTACACCAGGTGGGCAAAGAAACATCCACCAACCCCATCGGTGAGATCCACGCACAAGCACATAAACAAACACATGGATGTATGGGCGTGTCTTAGTCTTGACGCCGATTTTAAGAACAATTCTTCAATTTATATTGGTTTGTAACCTGATTTATGTAAGATCTGTATCCTCCTTTATTCTCCTTAGCCTCTATCTTTGCCTGGACGCGAGGCCTGCTCCATCGGGCCACTCTTGATAAGAACAATGAACTGAAGGTCTTTGCCCAGGCTCTGGAAGACGTCTGCATCGAGACCATTGAGGCTGGATTCATGACCAAAGATCTGGCGATCTGCATTAAGGGCATGGCCAGGTGAGTCTCACACTGAACACTTAATGTTTATTTTAACTCGTGCGTCACTGGTTTAAAGGTCTTCACTGCATTGCACTGATTTCTGGCTGTAATATAAATATTTAAGCATTGTCTAAAAGCTGACATCTGAAAATGTTTATTTATTTTATATTAAGTGTTGGGTTGGCTGCGTTGGCACGTCAGCCTGAACCCGACAAAAAAATTGAGCTCATGACTTTATAGCATTTGAATAAGTATGGCGTTCTGCTTCAAAATGACCTGCTATATGACAGGATGATGGAGGTGTTGCACATCCTGAATGCATAGAGGACAATAAAGGCCAGTAATCAGAAGGCGGCGACTTTTTATTTTTTTTATTTATTTTTTTTTTTATATATTCCAAATGTTAATGCACGGTGGTGTAGTGGCTAGCATGTCCACCTCACAGCAAGAAGGTCCTGGGTTTGATTCCCATCTCGGGTGTTTCTGTGTGGAGTTTGGATGATTTCCCTCTGGGTCGTCCAGTTTCCTCCCACGGTCCAAAAACATGCACAGTGGGTTAATTGGCTGTTCCAAATCACACCTAGGTGTGAATGGTTGCGTAAGTATTGGCCCTGCAATGGCCTGGCGAGCTGCCAAGGGTGTTCTCTGCCCTCATCCAGAGTCTGCTGAGATGGGTGCCAGCCTCTCTGCAGCCCTAATTAAGATTAAGCTGTTCAGAAATCAAATGAATGAACATTCGAATTCAGGTAGGCAGACAAATTTAATTCAAAGGTCGGCTACTGTCCATAGTGAGGTTCATGTTAAAAGAACCATTGCTGACTTTCCTCAAGGGTCGGCTGCATAGTCATCGTGTTTCTGTCCTGCAACAGCCTGGCGAGCTGTACAGGGTGTACCTCTCCCTTGCGCAGTGTCGGCTGAGATGGGTGCCAGTCTCTTTGCGACCGTGATTAAACGTGTCAGAAAATGAATGAACGTTCATACATTTGTTGTAATACTAAAACATACACTGAGACTTGAATAGTTGACTTGCCACATAGAAAACTGTCATGTTATACTTTTGGTGACCTCTGCTGATGCACTTTAAAAATTTAGCATTTTTGCAAGAGGTCTCCAGTGTTAGTTTGATGATGATAATCAATAGAAACACTGGAATTTTGCCAGATGAAAATTTCTTGGTGCATAATGTTTGTGCTAATGCCGCAAGCAAGAAAATGACATTCATAGGTAGCTGTTTTAAAGATGCATATTCAATTCCCAGGAAATGATATAAATATACATGAAATTTCTATCAAAGGTGGCACTTCCAACAAGGAAGACTCCATTACACTTTAGAGATGATCCAGATCAAATTTAGAATCCTGGAATTTTTTAAAGGACTCTTTAACATTGTGATATAGGATCATTTGTTTACATTTTCATGTATATGGGGCTTGGTACAGTGGTGGCTCAGTGCTTAAGGTTCTGGGTTGTTTATCTGAACATTGGGGCTTCAATCCCCAGTACCACCAAGCTGCCCAATGTTGGGCCCTTGAGCAAGGCCCTTAACCCTGAATTGCTCAGGTGTATTTAAAAGAAAATGTGAGTCACTCTGGATGACAGGCTGTTCCAGATGTCATAACTGTAAATGTTGGTGAAGGTTTGCACGCTCTGCATGCACTTACCTGGCCTCCCTGGTGTGTGCTGGTCATGTGATTTATAGGTTTAGATAGCGGATAGGAATTGGATACGGCATTTATTAGAGGTAATATGAGGCATGAAACATGGTTATGCTGGAGTAAAACGTGCATGCTGTTAATGGTAAGCCTTTACACGTAATTGCTTCATGAGGTGTTTCTGCTTGGACCTTCTGGCATCTGGCAATATATTTATTATCTCTTAAATTAGCCCTGTTTGTAACTTTTTGATGAAATAAATTGTAACGAGAAACTGAGGAAAATCCATAAGCTCTTTCCGTCTTTATTGTCTCAGTGTGCAGCGCACGGACTACCTGAACACCTTCGAGTTCCTAGACAAGCTGGCGGAGAACCTTAAGCTCAAGCTGTTGAGTCAACCCAAACTGTGAAGCCGTCCTTTATACTCAACTCACCCGCACTGTGCACACACACACATACACACACACACACACACACACACACACACACACACACACACACACACATACTCAGATCTCAGCCTGTCCGGTGCCTTTCTTAGGCGTGATCAGCCTCCATTGCAGGTCTGTACAAAGACACACAGGAACACAGCACTACTTCCAGAGTGGAGAACGTTCAGGTTCATAAAACAAAATTAAAAAAAAAAAAAAGTGTCATTTTTAAAGGGTTGGCGAGGATGTACAGACATACAGCCATAACTCTTCTCACTGAATTAGCTGCAATGAGAAATCCTGCACTTACCGTCTTAAACTGAATCCAGTTGAAGTTTTTCGGGCGTGTACCTGACCATAGGCACCGATGTTTTTTTTTTTTTTTTTTTTTTTTTTTTATTTAATATGGTTAATACTGAAATGTTTATTTTGCACTAGTTCCAATGTAACAAATTGACTTTTTTTTTTTTTTTTTTTTTTTTTTTTAAATGAACTAAAGTTCCCTGAGCAGTAATGTATGTAGGACATGTTCTGGCCAGGCTGTGCCAGGGTTTTTCAAGCACTTGTTGCCTTATGTATGTGTGTGGAGTCTTATTGTAGTTTGTCAGCTTCCGAAATCCATCTACAATGAAATTGATATTGAGAAACTGCTTTACCATTGCGTTTTGTACATTTTTCAATAGCGTGTTGTTAGTATTTGGCTAATAATTATATAATATATATATAATATAAAATGACCACAAATTGTGTTGTGTATTATTTCCCCAATGAATTGGAAGTTGATGAACATTCAGAAAGCACAAACCTCCGCCAAGCCCAGCACTTCCTATCTGAACTAAAATATAAAAATATCACACAGTATTGCACAATTTGAATACAGCTGGTGTAGTGATTAGCACATCTGCCTTACAGTAAAGAGGTACTAGGTTTGAGTCACAGGCTCGGTGGATGTGTTTCTGGGTAGAGTTCCCTGATACTCGGGCTTCCTCCCATTGTTAACATAACTGGTTGTTCCAGATTGGCCCAGTTGAGTGTGTGTGTGTGTGTGCAGCATATAGTTGTGTAAACATGTGTCTTTGTCCTGTGATAGACTCTGCAAGCTCTTCAGGGTGTATTCCTGCCTTAGCACAGAGTCTTCTGAAATGGACTCCAGCCTTTTCGTGACCCTCTTAGGATCAAGAGGTTCAGAAAATTCTTGAAAATTTGATGCAGATCATCTCCAAAATTGAACGGAGTATTCCTTGTGTAATATTGCCCACCAACACACACACACACACACACACACACACACACACACACACACAATCCAAGGTGGTACTTCCTTGGCATAGGTACTAAATCTGTGGTGCTGACTTGTTTGGTCCACTAGAGGGCAGCACTGTAACACACTACTTATTTTGTTCCAATACAGTTGCCTCTGTGTATTCACTGTATATAGTGTGTACAACATCAGCATCAATTCAAATACTGATCTTCAAGAAAAGACTTATCTAGTACATCTTTCATGAATGTATGATATGAGACAGCCGGCTGCTGAGTGCTTTGCCCTCATGTGAAAATGCTATACTGCTTTAAGGATCCTTGACATGACTAGATTTCGCCAAGCCGGGGTGATCCTCAGCTGGCATGCAAGTAGGGCCAATTCAGCAATTGGCAGGAATCAACAGAAGATCTGAAAAGTCAGATGAATGCTATTGTCCCAGGGAAAATTGGGTTTGGGGCATGAGAACGGTGACATGTTCTCAAGTCCGGGTGCCAATAAGGATTGCTGTGCTACTGCGGACAGGGTGTTATTAAGATAGAATGGAACGTCTGTGACACCTGGTGTGAGTGTAATGCGGGAGTATTAGTGTGGGGTCGGCCCCGTTCGTTCGTTCGTTCATTCATTCATTTTCTGAACTGGTTAATCCTACTCAGGTTACGGGGAGGGTGGTGCCTGTCTCAGCCGATACTGGTTGAAAGCAGGGTACACCACAAATAGCTCGCCAGACAATTGCAGGCCCATCACACATAACCAGTCACACTCATGAGTCAATTAGCCTAATGTGCATGTTTTGGAGCTGTGGGAGAAATTTCACCCAAACACAGGCAGAACATGTAAATTCCACACAGAACGGACATCGCCAAGCATGAGACTCAAACACAGGACCTTCTTGCGGTAAGGTGGACGCTACACCTCAATGCGGCCAGGATTGGTTCTAGTGGCGCATTTTTCTTCAGTAGATAGGACTATGCATCAAACCCCACTATCACCGGGTCAGAACTGCTGTCCCGTCCCCCTTCCACCCCAAGTGCAGCTAACTGGGTTATTTATCAAAGGCCGGTCACGTCTCTCGCTGTCTATAAAAGAACCATTGCTGACCTTTGTCAGGAGTAGGCTGCATAACCGTCAGCGTGTTTCTGTCCTACGATGGCCTGGCGAGCTGTCAAGGGTGTATTCTGCCCTCACTCCGAGTTGGATGAAATGGGCGCCAGCCTCCCTGCGACCCTAATTAGGATTAAACAGCTCGGAAAATGAATGGATGGATGAAAATGGTACGGGAATGGGAATCACTTTCGGGATGAACTATAAATATGGGCTTATGTTCCATAATGTCCGTCCTCCTTACCGCTACTTATATTTTTCCAATATGTAAACTTGTCGAGCTCTAGGTTTCTAGTCCATATCTCGCATTATACTTTATATTTCCATTCATTATGTACAACACCGTAAGGGTTGCAGGTAAAGCTAGAATCATTTCCCAGCTGACTTCAGGTGCGAGCTCATCAATAGCCATTATCATGCCAGGGTGGGCTATGACGAGAACAACAACAGCTATTGGGGCCTCAAGCTGAAAATTCTTTCATTCATTTTCTGTACCGTTTAATCCTAATTAGGGTCACGGGTCATCTGGCGGCCATCTCAGCCGACTCTTGGCGAGGGCAGAGTACTACACCCAGGCCATCGCAGGGCAGAAACACGCTGACGGCGATGCAGCTACGCTTGATGAAAGTCTGCAATGGTTCTTTTACATGAACCTCACACCACAGACAGTGAGAGACACGGACGGCCGTTGATAGCCCAGTTAGCTGCACCGGATTGGGGGGGGGGGGGGGGGATTTAGCAGTGACACCTGTTGATGGTGAGGCTTGAACCCCCAGTGCAGCGAACTGGGTTATCAAAGGCCGGCCATGTCTCTGACTGTCTGTGGTGTGAGGTTCATGTAAAAGAACCATTGCTGAACCCGTTGACCGTGAGGCTTGAACCTCCAACTTCGGGATCGGTAATCCAGCATCTTACCACCGGGCCACCACTGGCCCTCAAGCTGAAAATGCATTAGCATTTCTGTTGCTATATCCCGGCAGTCTCCAGACCTACAACACGCTGCACAGGGACAGAGAATTTAGCTTTTGATAGTCACTTGGCTGTTTTGCTTGAACAATAAATGAATGTGTTAAATAATTTATAGACATATATAGCCTCGTCCGGCCCAGGGGTAATCAATCTGCCAACTTTCCCAAGCTTCTAGCCTCGAAGTAGCCCTGAGGAGGTGTGTTCATGTTTTATAAATGAGCCTTGGCTTGCCCTGCCTCGTACTGCTTTGGCTCGATAATGGAATCTATGCTCATGTTGCATGGGCTACACAGAGACATAAACAACTCTTCACGTTCACGTCTAGGGGCAATTAAGAGTAACCAGTTGAACGAGTGTGCTTTCTATGAACTGTGGGAGGAAACCCATGCAGTGGTGGAACATACCAATTCCACACAAGAAAGATCCCAGGAGGCCATGAGGTTCCAACCTTCTCGCTGTGATGTTGATCCATCAACTCTTTATGTGATGTTCCTTATATCTCCATGAACTCTCCTACTGTTAATCTTTCATTCTACACTTCTCTCTCTCTCTCTCTCCTTCTCTTGCTCTGTCTCTCCCTTTCTCTTGCTTTCTCAATTTTGCTCTCTTGTTCCTTCTCTCTTTCGCTCTCTCTCTCTTTCGCTCGCTCTCTCCCTCTCTTGCTTTCTCGATTTTGCTCTCTTGTTCCTTCTCTCTCTTTGTCTCTCTCTCTCTCTCTCTCTCTCTCTCTCTCTCTCTTTCACTTGCTCTCTCCCTCTCTTGCTCTGGCTCTCTCTTTCTCTTGCTTTCTCGATTTTGCTCTCTTGCTCCTCTCTCTGTCTCTCTCTCTCTTTCACTTGCTCTCTTGCTCTGTCTCTCTTTCACTTGCTCTCTTGCTCTGTCGCTCGCTTTCTCTTGCTTTCTCGATTTTGCTCTCTCTCTTTCACTTGCTCTCTCCCTCTCTTGCTCTCTCTCTCTTTCTCTTGCTTTCTCGATTTTGCTATCTTGCTCCTTCTCTCTCTTTCTCTTTCGCTTGCTTGCTCTCTCCCTCTCTTGCTCTGTCGCTCGCTTTCTCTTGCTTTCTTGTTTTTTCTCTCTCGCTCCTTCTCTCTCTCTCTCTTTCACTTGGTTTCTCTCTTGCTTTCTCAATTTTGCTCTCTCTTGCTCCTTCTCTCTCTCTCTCTCTCTCTCTCACTCTTTCTTTCTGTCTCTCTAGTCTCTTTCCTGCTCTCTCTTTCTCTCACTCTCTTTTTCTTTCTCTGTCTCTCTCTCTCGTTCTCTTGCTCTCGCTCTGTTCACGACGTGTCTCTCATCCTTTAAGGGAACAGTGGTTTCCATGGGGACAGCAGAGGCGCTCTACTCTTCAAAAGCACGCAGAGCAGAGGTAGTGGGCCCTTTTGTGTTGGAGAAGAGAGCATGCAACAACACTGGGCAGATGAAAGCCCTGCCATCCTTAAACCCAATCATAATTTAGTCGTCAGTGCAGAAGGATGGAATCAAAATACAGAGAGAGCACACAAACACAGAGCAGGGGAAATAAAGACAGGAGCCAGGTCTGGGTCAAGAAATATGAGACAGAGAGAGTGAGTGAGAGAGAGAGAGACTGATGGAGTGAATAAATATCAGAATATAAAGAATCAGTGTACTGGATGAAACCTTTTTTCCGAGGGTTGGTGCTGTAAAGAATTTGGCATTAACCAGACAGTTTAAATATTACTATTCCAAGATCAGTTCTCTTTCTTAAGAGAAGTTTCTTGAAAATAGAAATAAATTAATAAATAGTTATATGGCGGCACGGTGGCGTAGTGGTTAGCACGTCCGCCTCACAGCAAGAAGGCCTGGGTTCGATTCCGTTCGAAGACGTTTCTGGGTGGAGTTTGCATGTTCTCCCCGTGCTTGTGTGGGTTTCCTCCGGGTGCTCCAGTTTCCTCCCACAATCCAAAGACATGCACAGTAGGTTAATTTGGCTGTTCTAAATTGCCCGTAGGTTTGCATCGTGCAGAAGGCAATGCCAAACCACTGCACTAATCCTGCCAAGAAAACCTCCATGAAGATGATAACCAGGGCGGTATCCTTCATGGCGGGTCGCCAATGGTCGTCCTACAACTCAGGCATGAGATCAATCGATAGATAGATAGATATAATAGGCAACACAGATGTGTAGTGATTAGCACGACCCACTTTAGAGCAGAAAGGTACTTTATTTGATCGGCGGGCTCAGGCGGTTCTGTATGGAGTATGCGCGCTCGCTCTGTGTGAGCATGGGTTTCCTCACACAGGACAAAAACATGCACAGTAGGCTGCCTGGTTGTTCCAAATTGTCCCTAGATGCGAGTGTGAATGGTTGAGAGTGTTGCCCTTTGATGGCCTGGTGAGCAGTTCAGGATGTAACCCACCTTTGCCCAGTGTTGGCTGAGATAGATGCCAGCCTCCGTGTGACCCTCATGAGGATAAAGAGGTTTGACAAATGAACGAAAATGAATATTATTATTAATAATAATAATAACAATAATAATAATAATAACAATAATAATAATAATAATAACAATAATAAAAATAATAATAATTCATTCATTTAATTAATTCAAGTCGATCACAGCTGACTCAAGACATTCTTGCTTTGACTCGGACATGCTAACCGCTGTACCACCATGCTGCCCTAATGATATTATTATTATTATTATTGTTGTTGTTGTTGTTATCGAGCCATGTTGCAGTCATAATCATAAATAAGGAATTTTTTTGTAACATGATGAAATATTATGAATATTTTATTCTATTATTAAGATGCATTTAATGTTTGCTTCAATTATTTTCCATTAATTATAATTTAGTCTATTAATTATAATATTACATTATTTCTGTTATTTGTAGAAAAAAACCTCTTTGTGAAAAATGCTTTTTTTTTTTTTTTTTGATTTGTGGCATGGACCCTTTTGTAGCTTTTTATTTACAAAGTAAAACAAAAATCAGGTGTTTTTATCTCCTTCAGCAGCGAGATATACAATTGTACATCTGCTTTTTTTACACTCTTGGGTTCCACAATAGGCCATTCCAGTACCCAAGCACACGATTCTACATGTGTTGGCCTTGCATGAAAACAGGTGCGGCATCTGGTGGTTTCTTTGCAACATAGCGGCCGACATGATTACAGCACGTGACGGTAAAGGGAAAATTCTTTATCAATTACTACAAACCATGGAACGATGATCAAGAATAAAGTTCATATACATAGTTTAGTAATGCTCATAGTTTACATAGAGCACATTTTTGGGCCTGAACTACAGACAGGTTTGTGTAAGGAACTCTTGCAACAATGTCATGTACAATTGTACACTGTGTGACTCAATTCGACCGGGGGTCAAACCATGAGTGGGGCAGAATTTATCTTCTGAGCGAGGTGTCCTAAGGATGTTCTAGGTAACAAAAAAATTCATTCAGAATTACTGCAAAGTTATCGAAGGGGTGATACTACACCCCGGGGGGACTAAAAGCGAATCTGAAAACAGGACTTTTTGGTGGACCGCCGCATATTCTGAATCAACATTTTATTGGCGCTCAGAAATAGTTGTTGCAATTGCACATAGGTCAAATGTTATGTAAATGTTGAATTTCTGCAAAACCGCCATCTGGAGGATTACCATTTCATATTTGTCAGTAATTTCACCATTTCAGCACTGAGTGTTTTGACCCTTTGTAATAGTGCAGCCGTTTGAAAAGGTCCCCTCTTCTGCACTCCTCCCTCTTTTTCCGAATGTCACTTACAGGGGCAGGCTGACTCCCCTAATAGACTCTCAAAAAAAAGGGAAAGGGGGGCAGGAAGACAAATAAAAAGGAGATTCTGGGGTTTTTCTGGGGCACATTAGCATTTAGCGTGATTTCACATGCAACTCTGTGTGCGTCAGGCGCAATATGGAGTCCGTGAGTTTACAGCTGGGGCTCACATTGCTATTATCCCTCCACAATGGGTGCAGAGAGGAACTTATTTGAGGCCATTAGCTGAGGCCTTCATGTCCTTCATTAGAGGAGGCTTTTTGAAATAAGCCAAGACAATGAGCACATAGAAAGTGGAACAGAAGGGGAGAGGCAGGGTGGGGAGTTCACAGATTTAAACAAGTCCACATGATAATTACTGTATTTCTCCTACGTGGTCTGAAAGAGACTTGAGTAATGTTTCTTTTTCTGCGAGGGACCTGGACAATGGACAGTGGGCTTTATCCTGCAATCTTCTACCTACTCTCCTGAATCAACCTGCTCTCTCTTGCTCTCTCTCTCTCTCTCTCTCTCTGTGTCTGTCTCTCTCTCCCTCTTTCTCTCTTTCTTTCTTTCTTCTTCCCAGCAAGCCCTCTATTAGTAATAAACTTCTTAAAGATGTCCAGAGAAAATGGCAGAACAACCACCAAAAGTAATTCAACCCTCAGCCACAGATCATAAGTGATACTGTATTTATCAGATTTTACAAGAAAACCCAGAATAAATTTGACTCTGTCTGCAGTTTAGGTGCTGGCTGTAGAAATACACCTACACGACTGTATCTGTTCAAAAGTGGGTTGAAACCTGACCAGCACACCAATATACATACTAGTATGTTTGGCGAATCCCATCCTTCACCATCTGCCTTGTTGTGGACACCAGATCATCACACCTACATGTGTTTGTTGAGCACTCCATTAAAGAGAGAAGTAGTTTATCTTCTGGAAAAGTGTCCTATCTGAAGATAAGCCTCTATCCTTCTGGGAAAACCTCCTACTAGATTTTTGGGCGTGGCTGTGTGGATCTGCCGTCATTAATGTGTAACTTCAGCCCCAGCTCGATTGAGTGTGTTATTCTGAAACAATGCAAAAAGTGAGGTTGGGGGCTGGAGGGAGTGGCTGAGTAAGGGGGGGGGGGGTGGAGGTTGAAAGAGGTGGAGGTTGCCCCACCTATGATTGGAGGGTATTAACATTATTAAACGTCATGATGCAGTGATGTACCAGGTGGTTGATTGTAAATCAGAATGGACCCGATCTGGTATTTTAACAATTTTAAACCCCATAACATTAAAAGTTTATTAAAATGTCATTTTTTAAATTAATATTCACACTAACAGTGGTGTTTCTAGCCATAGTCATAACATTTAGTTTTACAAAAAAAACAACACTTATACACATATTCAAAGCTAGAGGCAGCTCCGAGTGGTGCATCAGCAATGTGTGTGACTATCAACCTGGAGTGGCATACGATACGCTCACTTCACGGTCACTCACATCCAATACCAGCCAATCATGAGTATCTGTAAGCTCATTCGTAAAAGTAGGCGGATAGCACTTTCCCTTCAAGTGTGTTAAGCTGTCCCCAAATACGCATGCACAGCAGTTCATAAAGAGGCGGGTGGTAGAATCACATCACTGAGGGGGCAGGTGCATGCTTATGCTTCT
The DNA here is from genome assembly GCA_024760905.1 of Plotosus lineatus. Taxonomy (NCBI): domain Eukaryota; kingdom Metazoa; phylum Chordata; class Actinopteri; order Siluriformes; family Plotosidae; genus Plotosus; species Plotosus lineatus. The sequence goes on from CM045729.1 coordinate 73,332,766, forward strand.
CCCTGATCGATGGTGGTCATGTGATAGGGAAATCAGGGGTGCACCTGTCCATGACATCCACCACATTTCAGTAATTTTTTTCGGCTGTTCCCTTTCAGGGGTCGCCACAGCCAATCATCTGCCTCCATCTTCATGGAAATCATATTAATGATTCACATGTTTGATTTGATATAGGTTTTTTCGCCGGATGCCCTTCCTGACACTACCCTTTAGCAAGAGGCAGAAACACGCTGATGGCTATGCAGCTACTCTTTACGAAAGTCAGCAATGGTTATTTTATATGAAGCTCTCACCATAGACAGTGAGAGACATGGCCGGCCTTTGATAACCCAGTTAGCTGCACTGGGGGGGACAGTGACAACCCTGGGGAGAGTGGGACTCAATACCCCCAACCCTTGGATCAGCGATCCAGCATCTTTTCCACCATGCCATCACTGCCCCAGTCACATTTAAGTAACAAGATTGAAAAATAACCCAGATTCCTTAATGTTGAAAGAATATTCTTGAAATTTGGTGTTTTTGAAGCAGTTCCACTACAACAATGCACTTTTTTTAATTTATATTCATCAGGTCAGAAAATAATTGCTGCTAAGTTAAACTGTCCTAGTTTACAGGATGTCTAAATATGCCATTTCTAAAAAGAAAAGGGACAGGGACAAAGAGAGAGAGAGAGAGTCATCCATTTCCCAAACCACTTAATCCTACCAGGGTTAAAGGGAGGCTGAAGCCTACCCCTGCCAACTCTGGCCGAAGGCATGGTACATCCTGAACAGCTTGCTAATCCATCGTAGTGCTAACACTCACACCTAGAATAGTGCTTCTCATTCATTTTCTGTGGCGCCAACCCATGAAGAAAAAACATTTCACGCCCCATCCCGCAAGCGACTGTAAATAGTATGATTTGTCTGTAAAATTGTTATTAGTACACCTCTGCATAACATTGTATCTTTATTAATATGAAAAACAAAAAAGAAAGAAATATAGGCCAACTTACAATAAAGAAAAACTCCATTAACTCCATTAAAAAAGCGCTACACCGTAGAGAGAGTACCACTGCCAACTAGTGGAGTGGAGGTGCAATTACACTTAATTCTCGTACACAATACCAGAAAAGCACGTTTTCCAGGGTCATAAGTGCCCCCTCCCAGGCATCACACTGCGTCCCCTCTGGCATCATGTGGTGCCCCTCCCCCCTTAGGGGGGCACGCCCACTACTTGAGAAGCACTGACCTAGAAGCAATTCAGTAAAACCAGTTAGCCTAATGTGCATGCCTTTGGACTATGGGAGGAAGCTGGAATACTTACTGGAGTAGTGCATCACGGGTTTTTCAAACATATTCATTGAAAATAAGGAAATTAAGGAAAAATAGGGGAAAAGTTAAGGAAAATGCCACAAAACAAGGCCAATTATGCAAAAAAAAAAAAAAAACCCAAACAAACAAAGAAACAACCCACAACCTCCCAACAAAACTACAGTTGGCCCTCTACTTACGAAAGCATCTGAATACGAAAAACCCAAGTTACGAAAAACATTTTCCTAAATTGTCGTCCTCTTTATATGAAAACAACCTCTTTTTACGAAAAGCGCCAAACGCGCCAATCAAAAATTCAAACGCATCATTCACAAATTCAAAGAATGCGTGAGTTGCTCTCTCATTGGCTGTCTCCCAACATCCCGCACTGGCCTCCCATTGGCCAGAAGGCAGCTGAACTGTACCCATACTTCCTGTTTGTCGAGCAAGGAGAGTTGAACAGGAATGTTGGCTCGAGAGTTTATTTTGAGATTGACCACCGCAGTCTTATATTTCGTTATCCATCATGGACCCGGAAAATACAGAAAAGCGGAAATACAGTGATGGAGGCGATTATTTCAGAACGATATTGAAGCAGAAGGAGCATGGAAACAGAATGCTCCATGGAACAAGACCACCGATCTCACAAGGAAGCAAGTTAATATTGAATCAGGACCTCTGATCTTTCAAATAGGTAAATAGGTACTGTAATTCTGCTTTAAATAAAACATCCCTTCCATTTAAACATTAAAATACAATTGCTCCGTCAGCTCCGTGCTGCATGTGGGCGGAGCCCGAATTCGGCAAAACACAACAGCGAGAGAAAGAGAGAGTTTTGTGTGTGTGTGTCAGAGAGAGAGAGAGAGAGAGAGAGAGAGAGAGTGTTGTGTGTGTCTGTATGTGCATTAATAAAGATCTCCAATCTTGCAAGGTAGCAAGTTAATATTGAATCAAGACCTCTGATCTTTCAAACAGGTACTGTAATTCCACTTTAAATACAACATCCTGTCCATTTAAACATTTAAATACAATGTCTCCGTCGGAGCCCGCATTTGGCAAAACACAACAGAGAAAAAGAGAGTTTTGTGTGTGTCTGTGTGTGTGTGTGTGTCTGTGTGTGTGTGTGTGTGTGTGTGTGTGTGTGAGAGAGAGAGAGAGAGAGAGAGAGAGAGAGAGAAAGAAAGATATGTGTGTATGTGCGTTAATAAAAAATGTTTAATAATGGTTTAATTAATAAATACTAGTATGTTTCATGCCAAGAAAGAGCACCACAGATGCAGTGTTTGCTTGGAGGATGTTAATAGAGAAGTACAGAGAAGGTCAGAAGGAGCTGCATTGTGCCTTTGTGGATCTGGAGAAAGCATATGACAGGGAGAGGAACTGTGGTATTGCATGAGGAAGTCTGGAGTGGCAGAGAAGTATGTTAGAGTGGTGCAGGACATGTATAAGAGATGTAAGACAGTGGTGAGGTTTGCTGTCGGTGTGACAGAAGAGTTCAAGGTGGAGGTGGGACTGCATCAAGGGTCAGCTTTGAGCCCCTTCTTGTTTGCTTTGGTGATGGACAGGCTGCCAGACGAGGTTAGACAAGAATCTCCATGGACTATGATGTTTGCAGATGACATTGTGATCTGTAGTGAGAGCAGAGAACAAGTGGAGGAAAATGTAGAGAGGTGGAGGTATGCCCTGGAAAGGAGGGGAATGAAGGTTAGCCTCAGTAAGACAGAATACATGTGTGTGAACGACAAGGACCCAAGAGGAAAGGTGAGGTTACAGGGGGCAGAGATAAAGAAGGTGGAGGATTTTAAGTACTTAGGCTCAAGAATCCAGAGCAATGGAGAGTGTGGAAAAGAGGTGAAGAAGCGTGTGCAGGAAAGTTGGAATGGATGGTGAAAAGTGTCCGGTGTGATGTGTGATCGGAAGGTATCGGCAAGAATGAAAGTAAAAGTGTACAAGACGGTGTTGAGGCCAGTGATGTTGTATGGGTTAGAAACAGTGGCCCTGGGGAAAAGACAGGAGGCAGAGCTGGAGGTAGCAGAGATGAAAATGTTGAGGTTCTCTTTGGGAGTAACGAGGATGGATAGGATCAGGAATGAGTACATTGATATAATATAATAATATATTGATATAATGACCGTGGGAAATATAATATTAAAACATCAGTTCTGTTTCAATAAAATGTTATGAAACTTCTGAACGTATCGCCATACTTTTTATTATAGTACACTAACCATGTAATAACTGATTAGGTGAGCTGGTTACTCAGCCCAAGAGACACAAAACAACTCCCTCCCTCCTGCTGGACTATGACCTAAGCGGACCAGTTTCCTTAAGGAGATTCTATATAATAATACCTCAAAATGCACAGGAAGTGGACAGTGGTGGGAAAACGGGTTGCTAAATCGAAGGTCAGCAGTTCTATCCACACTATTATCGCTGTTGGGCCCTTGAGCAAGGCCCTTAACCCTCAATTTCTCAGTTGTATAAAAAAAATGACAATAGTAAATTGCTCTGGATAAGAACATCTGCCAAATACTCTAAATGTAAAAAAGTGGCGTCGAAGTCACCAAGAGTAGAAGCGCACTCTGGAATCATGACTCCTATAAGCTAAGGCGGTGCATCAGAACATAGCACACCGTCAGAACAAGCGTTGGAGGACAAGATATACGCCATCACCAGGTGACAGCAGGTCAACCAGCTAAGACGATGCAGCTTAGAGGAGGCAACAGATTAACCTCACCATCGACTTATTGCTGCACTAAAGGAGAGGAAGCAACAGATCACAAGTTCAAAAAAAGGTGGGTGGCAGTATCGCATGTCACGGAGGGGGGCACGTGCATGCATGCTTACACCCCTCCATAGTTAGTGGTGATCATGTGATAGGGAAAGCAATGCTTGACTGGTGGGAAATGGATACGACCAATTTCAGGAGAGAAAATCAGGGGGGAAATACACTCACTATTCAGCACGCTACAACAGGAGGGATAGAGAGCTGCAGTTGAAAGGGCCTTCCTGGTTATTGGTCATGTGATACCTTGACAGAATATTGTGGCACAGAGATAGAGTTTATTGTCACCTCATGTCTGTGTGAACTCATAATTCATACCAATGAAATAGTAAACTTTCTGCTGACTGGATTGAAAAAACGCCATCCGTTGATGTAATAAAGGTTCTTTTATTTCAAGGTTATGATGCGTCATTCCACTGAATGGGTCCATGTTATTGTAAATCTTCAAGATTCAATTTTTTTTAAATAACATTCCATACTGAATAGAAAAACACTCAGATTGTTCAGTTCAGTTCATTTTTCTGTCCCTGCTTAATCCTAATTACTGTCACAGGGAGGCTGGCGCCCATCCCAGCCGACTCTGGGCGAGGGCAGAGTACACGCTGGACATCTCGCCAGGCCATCTCAGGGCAGGAACACGCTGATGGCTGTGCAGCTACTGTTGCTGAAAGTCAGCAATGGTTCTTTTACATGAACCTCACACCAGACAGTGAGAGACATGGCCGGCCTTTGATAACCCAGTTCGCTGCACTGGGGGCACACATACATATTGTACTACTCAGCGTGTGCTCTGGTCTATACCAACCAACTTTAATGATTTATTTCATTTGACCCATGTCAAATAATTTAGTTTTTCTCCTAAAGAAAGTTTTGTTTTTAATAAAATAGTTGATTACATGAAGTTATTGATTTCAGTGTTGTACTGGGTGTCCACAATAAATATATATATATATATATATATATATATATATAGTGTACACCAAGTACAACACTGAAATAATTATACATATATATATATATATATATTTTTTTTTTTTTTTTTTTCCTTCTTTTCCCCTTTACAGGGGTCGCCACAGTGAATCATCTGATTCGCATGTTTGATTTGGCATAGGTTCGGATGGCCTTCCTGACACAACCCTTTAGCAAGGGACAGAAACACGCTGACAGCTATGTTCTTTACGAAAGTCAGCAATGTTTTTTTTACATGAAGCTCTCACCATAGAGCCACTATAGCTCGGGTGTAAAAAGCCCAATGGACCTTTAACTCACCAGAGACAGTGAGAGACATGGCTGGTCTTTGATAATCCAGTTCGCTGCACTGGGGGGGGGGGGGGGGGGGGACAGTGACAACCTTGTAGAGAGTGGTACTTGAACCCCCAACCTTACAATCAGGTCCAGCATCCTTTACCACCACTGACACACACACACACACACACACGTGTATATATATATATATATATATATATATATATATATATATATATAAAAAATCATAAACTACATAACCTTACAATCAGCAATGATCCAGCATCCTTTACCACCAGGCCACCAGTGCCACACACACACACACACACACACACACACATATATATATATATATATATATATATATATATATAAAATCATAAACTACATAAAATGTGATTCAGCATAAAATGTAATTGAGCCAAATAAGTGCCATTTGTGTCCTCACAATATTATAATATTCTTGGGACACCTCTGGCATCTAATTTCCTCAATGACATTTTGTGCAGTTGAAATACTTATGATGCAATAAGCAAAGTAAGACATCATAATTAGAATATAAGAGCCATGCTTATCTTATCATATGTCTGAAGCTCTCTCATACCCACTTATAGGACATAATTTCACTGTGATCAGATAATTAGGATCCAGTCAGTCCCATATCATCACAGATTGTTATTCGATTGAAAACCATGTCAAGTACATTCCAGTGAACGCCAAGGCCTGAAGAAAGAAAATAATTTATTATTTGTAACGGAATTAACACAAAACCCTGCAGCCAAACTCCAAAAATTTATGAGAAGCCTGAGGAGTGATGGATCTTACAACCGAAAAGAGGAGAAAAGTGAATTTTCAGTAAGCACGTGTGAGTGTGATATTCAGGTGTGATAGCAACGCTCAGCTCAGACGAGCGGAACTATTCATCCGCCAGGTGAAGTTTCCCCCCGGAGCGTGATTGTGCTGCATACTGGAGCATGACAGTTTGTAAACACATTCAGGTGAGTCAATAATATATATCACTGTATACAATATATAGCAAGGGTTTTTTGTTTGTTTGTTTTTGTAATGTATAATTCAAGTATTGTTAAATGGTTGAGAGTGTGTCCATGTGCTCTGTTATAAGCTTGAAAAGGGAATGTCATTGTTCAAGGATGTACGTGACAGTTAGCTGTTAGCCCGGTACTGTTTTGCTAACAGCGGTTAGCCTCATCTGTTTTAATTTATGAGGTGAAACAGAAATGTAGTGTGACAGCAAAGTCGTTTTTTTTTTGTAATAAAGAGTGTATCAATGTCCATCTGTGTCCGAGCTCATTATAAATATAATCTCGAGACTCTGGTTCATACTCTGTGCCCAGTAGTTAGTTGCAGGCTAGTTAGCGGATAACAGCTACTCTTTCTTGGGACATTATGCTGATGTTTTGTTGTTAGAAGACTTGTTTGATTGCTTGCTTTCTTGGTTTTAATAAAAATCTAATCCCTCTTTTAATGTGCAAAATAAATTCTAGATTATGTACATTTTAACATCCTAAACTAATCTTGTGTGTTGTGTTTCTAATGCAGAGATAATTGATCTGTGTAGAATTATTTATCACATCGAGTTGTGTTGAGGGTTGAGCGTTTCACTGTATTTTTTTTTTTTTTTTTTGATTAACTGTTTGGGTTTTTACACCCGAGCCAAGCGGCTCATCAGGCCGGTGCGTATCCCCGGTTTCCGTAGCGTGACGCGACCAGGAGTTCAACTCCTCCTGGATGGGACGCTAGTCCATCACAGGTTACCTTCCCAGTATATTTTTACTGGTACCCATTTATACTGCTGGGTGAACAGAGGCACACTTGTGGTTGAGACCTTGCCCAGGGGTCTTAGCACAGTGAGGGTCTCAGTGGGATTTGAACTCACAACCTTCCTATCATGAGCCCAACACTCTAACCACTACACCACCGGCTCCACTGTATTATACCCATCCACCCATCCATCCATCCATCCTAGAGCCTATCTCAGCCATCTGGGCAAAGGTAGGGTACACCGTGAACAGGTCAATAATAAATTGGAGGGCAAACACGACCATTCACACTGACACACCTTGAACAACAGCCCGTTAGCCTTATGGGCATGTATCTGGACTGTGGGAGGAAACTGTAGTTCCCAGTGGAAACCCATGCACGTACAGAGAGGACATATAAAATCCACGCAGATACACCCTAGAGCAAAATTTCTAATTGGGTATTACTGATTGGCCGCAAATTCCTCAAAGTATGCAGAATAGTCATAACCGTCTGTCCATAAAACCTAATCATGAAATTTGCATGAAATTTGTCAGATACATTTTGTGTCAGATACATTTTGCACAATAAAGTGATTACGGTTAACTTGTAAAACACTAGCAGTAACTCAATGTTGGTGTATAAGATTTTATAGTTCATAGTTTCAAGCGTCCAGGTATTTGGCACATCTCCGAATAATCATAGTAATCAACACTACAGTGAAGCCACAGCTTGACCACGCTGTCATTCTGTCACAACCTGCACTTCTTGCCAGATCACGTAGAGAAGTTATGACTGATCAAACACAGCATAAATATTACAAAACCTACATTCTAGTGCATTTCTCCACTTAGAGGGATGTTTACACTGGAAATGTACCTGCTCAGGTGGATGGATTGATTTATAATTATTTATTTATGTATTTTAACCCAATCCATAATAATGATGTTGGCACATTTTGACTTCTGTCGTGACTTTTGATGATTTTGTGCTGTGGAATTGACAGCTGTGAAATAACACTTCTGGATCACGATACAAACAAGAGATCTACCGAATACCAAGCGGACATATTCTGTAGATGTTTTGAGTTACCATATTGAACGTAATAAGCGTCCAGGGCGCTTAAAAAATATTGGAGAGGGTGGACGCTTATTAAAGTGTTACCAGAGGAGTGGAACGGTAAGTGCTTATTACCATCGAGGTGGAAAACATGAATAATAACAGAACGATAAAAGCGTTTTACTGGTATTTGCATTATTCATTTTGTAGTATCAACCAAACTACTTACATGAAAGCTGAAATTAAACAGAAAACAGCATACTGGTAATTAAAAAAAAAAAAAGACACATTACTTCCCCATCGTCTTTTCCTTTCGGCTGTTCCTTTAAACATTTTCCTGGAAGTAAAATCGAGCCAATCAACACGAACATAAATAAAAGCACATGGCGGAATGTCTTTCAATGTATGAAGTTAGTTAGCAGGAGAATCTGGTGAAAAATACTCATCACTTTCTAATAGGTCCATATCTGGCTCATTGTTCCATTCATTCAGAGCATCCCATAGTTTTGCTGTAGCAGTGTCTAATGGTTCATATAGCAGGTTTCTAATGGACATTTACCAGGAGAACACAGCAAAATATTTTCCTGCTTTTTTAAAGCACGGTGGAACAATCAAATGTGTTGTTACTGATTAACATTATAGACATTCCCCAGTAGCAGGGGGTCTTGAAATACAGTGTAAACTCACTTTTACAGGCAGGGAACGCCTCATTTTACCTTTACAGAGACTAATCGAATAAAATTGGTAACTTTGATCTACGATTATGCTCCCAGTACACATGGGCGGTTATTAGACGTAAGAAAAACAAAAAACACAACACTGGAGGGACGCTTATTGGAGCAGGGTACTTATTACGTCAGATTCGGTGTGTGTGTGTATATATATATATATATATAATATACGTATACACACATAATATAGTACAGTATGTGAGTGAACAGATTATGTTTACCTGACTGAAGACAGTGTGGACTTGTGTCCATTAAAACTCTCCATGATTATAGTTGTATATCTCTCAGCGGTGTCAAACATGTTTAGAGTCTGAATACTTTTTTTTTTTAATTATTTAGATTTGATGGTGATTTCATAGCCATGTTATTATTCTACTTTGCCCCCACTTTATCAGACCTTTAACTGAAGTTGTACTTTAGTCAGTGGCACGAACATCTACTATGCCCCTGTGGATTTGATGTTTGTTGCTGTATAAACAAATAATTTGGTTTCTAAGGGCATTTGACTTGACTTGACACACACTTGACTTTATGGTTGTTTTTGTGTGTGCGGCGTGTGTGTGTGTGGGGGGGTAATTCTTCTGTTGTATTTCTTTACCCAGACTGATATGAAATGCAAAACACAATTTTTAAATTTCTGCTCTGAGGGAATGAACCAATGCAAAATTATAACTGTTAATGCAAATATTATTGATGAAATGATGATGTAATCAACCCGAAGCAACTTGCCATTACTTCATGATGGGAACCACCTGGATATTTCACCTTCATTTGAGCAAAACCTGATCTGATGGGAAAACTCAATGATGAAAATCCATTGACCTTCATTTGTCTGTGTAACCTCATGTCTGTCCCTGCGGTGTGACTAACCAAATGATTTGAGTTCAGGAATTAACATGAAAGTCATCAGACTTGGCATGAATATGTAGATGAGTAAAATTACAGCGGACAGAAAGGACAAAGACATTATTATGTGTTCAGATATCCAATTTAAACACATGGGCTTGGAATTAATCTATAATCTGCATTATATGGACACCCGAATTTCACACTGTGGCTTTTCTGCAAACGAATCCCACAGAATTTAGAACCATACAGTTGTCTAGACTGTCTGTGCTGAAGTGTTAATGTCTCCATTTGCTGAAACTGAGAGTCTCAGGCTCTTCTAGAGGTTACAGTGCATACATGACTACGCTGCATGGCTTGCCATGGTTGGAGAGGAAGTATTCCTCAATTCCACATAATTCATTATTGGGATGGACTCGAACACTGAGTACCCCCAGGACTCCTCTCACCTGACAGCAGTGCGTGAGTGCTCACCAACTCTATTTGTGAAGATCTACCTCACCGGCTGCTTCTCAGTGTTTGCACTTCAGTGCGGGTCGCAGAAGGATTTAAAGTCAATTGGCAGGTGGAATAGTAGTGTCCTTTCCATTTCTGTTTACCTTCCAATTACATTAACAACAAAGTATATTGATAGTAAAAATATTATATGGTAGGAAACAAGCCTACACCTGGTCATGTCAAATAAAGATAAAATCCAAGATGTGTAGCATATGTATAGAGAGCCAGTGGAAGGGGAAACAGTTAAGGGTGAGACATTTTTATGAACAACAGCAGTTGTGTTTAATAGTCGACACAAAACGGCTGAAATGAATGAATGAAAAATAAAACTGGACTTAAATTACACAATCATGATGGTTGGTGTGAAATGCATTCTGGGATATTAGATTAGTCCACAAACGTCACCACCTAATATTTATGTATTCATTCATTCTTTTTCTGAACCGCTTTATCCTAATTAGGGTCACGTGGAGGCTGACGCCCATCTCAGCCGACCCCGGGCAAGGGCGGGGTACGCCCTAGACAACTTGCCAGGCCATCGCAGAGCCGACACTCACACAAACATTCATACTCGCATCCACACGTAGGGGAGATTTGGAGCAGCCAGTTAACCGACTGTGGATGTTTTTGGACCGTGGGCGGAAACCGGAGTACCCGGAGGAAACCCACACAAGCACCGGGAGAACATGCCAATTCCACACAGAAACACCCAGGCTGGGAATTGAACCCAGGACCTTCTTGCTGTGAGGCGGACATGCTAACCACTACCCCACCGTGCCGCCTCCATCTAATGTGTCCTCAATAAAAGAGGAGGAGCAAGAACTCCTTCGGGTGTTTGGACTGTACTTGGCTCGCTGTGAAACAGTACTTGGGCGATGACTGGCGACATTTTACAAGTTTGCAAGAGGACAAGTACGTGAATTGTGAAATAGCCAACAGGTCCAATCCTAATCATGTCCACCTGAGTATCAGATGATAAGTTCTTGATCAGCGAAACAAGGTGTGTCAGAATTTGTTTGGAGGTAAAACCTACAGGAAGGGAGAGCTCCAGGAACAGGGTTTGGGACTACTCCCCTACTGTCCACTCCCCAAAATCAAATGGAAAGCCTTCTCAGATTGTGGACAGAAAAACAAACCACACCCTGGGAGGCTCACTCAACGCTTAGAAACATTTATAATTTGAGTGGTTGAGTGTCCACGTACTTTTGGTATGTGTACTTGCCGGAGTCGAGTGCATTCCTCGGGTTTGATGAAGCTGTCACTGTAGATGTGATGAGTGGGAATACGTGCTGTGTGGAAGCTAAAAACAGAATTCTGCCTCAGAATCTCTGCGAGGCTTCAGTGCCAGCACCAATACATCATGCTCGATGTAGCATCCTGCCAATTTTGTAGCAGTAAATGTGTCTCAGCGATGTCGAGCGGTGTTAATGTGCTGTCACAATCTATCGACTGGAGCCAGGATGTAATTTGGCTCAGGTTTATTTTGTAGCAGATATGACAGCGAGTGTGTCACCTTGTTAAACCCTCAGATTCATTGTTTAGGTTTCGTGTGCTTCATATAGCTGTGTGCTGTTGGAGTAAGACTTGGTAGAAATGCAGGAACTCATGTGCTGAAGCAGAATCCTGAGCTCATCCCTTATCCATTAATCCATCCCTCTTTCTCACATGCAACCCCCCAGGGATGCTGAATGTGCTGTTCCGGCATTGGCCAGAGGTGATGTAATACCCTCTAAATAATGCATGGCCTTAAGAAAGTGAAACACCATGAGCCAGAAAGCACAGGCAGAAGAAATCAATGTCAGTATAAGAAAGAGATAGCGGGGGAAACCTGCAAGAGTTTGAGCAGAAGAAAGCATCACAGGGGAAGAAACGGCAACAGACATCGGATATCCTCGTTCTAGTATAACGAAATGATCCGACCACTTCCAGACCCGGGTAAAGTGCTTCTTCTGTTAGTTTCGGATCAGGAGACTTGGTGTAAGGGGGAAAAAAAAAAAAAAATTTAACCCGGCCAGGATGCGGGCACTAGTAACCGGGTCAGGAAATATTTACATGTTTTCTGTAGTAGCTGCAACCATATTATAATCATGTTGGCATCTTGGGTTAGACCTTGAGGAGAAGTCCATGAGAATCTAATGTGCTTTTGTCTGATTTCCTTTCATGCAGGATGTTGAAGCCTTGGGTGGACCATTACTCCTTGCTCCACGTTTCAGTCCCTTTCATTGAGATATTGCTGCCTCCTGACTTGACTGCATGCGACACATAAGCGATCCAATGCCAAGATGGGACTGAACCATCTTCATCCAGCACTTTAGTTAAAACAACATAGACAGCAACTGTTGGCATATAAAGCCATGCCTTGTTAACGGTATCTGGAAAGGATTTCAGCCTTCGAGGAAAGACGGTTTTGGCAGGCTTCTCCTTGAGCCGAGACAGCAGATGGTTGGTTGTTGTGGCCTTGAGGCCTGTGGATCCCCTCCTTCCGACGTTCACAAGTACAAGGAATCTATCCCCCCCTCTCGTTCCCTTTTCTATTCTTTGGTACATCGACTCCAAAGGTGATGGATGGGTCAGAGGTTGAGGACATCAGTCCAGCCCTTGAGGTGACGGAAGACTACCTACACTGCTTGGACAGTAATTTAGAAGCTGGACAAGTATGTCCCCCAAAACTAAAGGAGGTGTCGAATCTGGACAAATTGAACTCCAGTGGAATATGGGGTTTGCTGGCTGGGGACCAACCAGAGATATCGGCACACAACCTAGCCTGGGCTGAACAAACGTCCTTTCATGTGCTGGGCCTAAACAATGGGAAGAGGAATCGAGCCCGTTCTACCAATGATTTGGCAGCTCATGCCAAAGAGACCAACTCCACCAGTTCATCCAGCGAAGGATTCAAACGAGGGCACAACCGATCGCGGTCAGATGTCAACTACCGAACATACACCGATAACGGCGTTCCTGCCATTGACAAGAACATGCTGAAGAACATGGCGTTAAATGATCAAATGGAAGGTGAGGATTGTTTTATTTCATTTATAAACGAGTTTAATGACACGTCACCGTAATGATTTGTACCTCTTCAGGTAGTACACGGCAGCCATTCACGCACTTCAGTGGCTCTCATTCCTTTATTTTTCTTCATTATGCCTTATTATCATTTGCCCCTATATTTAGCATCCCCCACCACACACCTGCATTTTCTCATGTCTGTAGTTGTGCTAACAGTCTGTCTCACCTGCTGCTCATAACAAGCATTCAGCAACATCTGCTTTTTTTTTTTTTTTTTTAATCAAAGAGAAAGAAAAATTCGGGTTAGGGTCGGGTTGATTAGATTTCATTAGCGGTATTACGGCAACAAGTGCCTGGATTTGGTCAGTGTTGTGTTTGTTTGTTTGTTGCTGTGTTCGTTTGTCTACGCAAAAGCACGAATCTGAATTTGAAAGGGATCCTCAACAAAGATGGTAATAGTAGGATAATACAATTCTGTGACAAAATGGACACAATGCTGTGAAAGAGTGGCTCCCAATTACCCCTGATATTAAGAGGATTAGCATACGAGTGAAAAGGCATTAGTCAGCATGAGGAATAGCAGAAACGCCAGCCCTGGACCGGAGGGAATGCATGCACTTGCTTTGTCAGCCCTGCTAACTGTTGTAGCGAGTCTTCATTAAGCTAATTGCGCGGCATGGGGCAACTCAACATTGATATAATCAATGTCACCTTCTCTTCAAGGTATCGCACTGGTTTAATCCTGTGCTCAGTCATTCAGATGAAGTTGATTAATTGCAGCTCTCAGGCAGAAACCCACCGTCGTGTGCCTCCGAGTGCTTTGTCACACCTGCCCGGTAGTGCTCTTTACTTCTTATCTAAACCGTGACCTGGTCTAGACTAATGTGCATCGTGCAATCAGTATAATTTCGATTGCGCCAAGGAGAAAAGCCGACTGAGGGAGTGAATAGCATGACAGGCTGACTGGTTATTTATTAGTAACGCCGTGTTGATGCCGGGAGGACGGTCGTCTAATCTCGTTCTAATCCTGATGGATGTGTTGCCTACGACAACAGGACGACCCCCGTCTCCGCACTGCTTGCTTTCAGTTTTCTGTCGGGTTTAATGACCGGTTTGAAATCACTCAGGACCGAAATGAATCCTGGCTTAATGTTGAACGGTAAATCTTTCTCCAGGCCCGGTTCAGTCAGCCCGACAAGTGGTCATCTACTACCAGCGCACTCTTGCAATGTACAACCAAGCCAAACCTCATCATGATCGGTTTGGTGTAACTTGAGTGGTGCTGTGGCTGTAAAATCGGACCGCCTACACGCTGGTATCCCTGCTTGCCAAACACAAGGGTTATAATCCATATTTTATTTAAATTACTGTTTTTTATTGCATCATGTCTTAGTTTGATTACAGCCTTTAGAAATTGACATTTTAATGTTTTAGACACTGGTGCAGCTGCATTGCTGGTTTTATTAGAAGGTCAGCTTTGATGTTAGATTCTGCACTGGGCTTTGCTTGGTGCAGTGTGGCTGTAAGAATTGAAAAAACAAAACAAAACAAAAACTAAACATGCCATTAATTCTGGTTTAGCAGACCTTAGGCCGGACAAAGTCTACATACATATAGTGTGTGTGTATTACATTGAGTCGGTTGAGATGAGCACCGTCCGCCCCACAAGCATAATTAGGATTAAGCGGCTTGGAAAATGAATGAATGACATTACATTAGTAAAATAACACAGCTGGGTGGCATGGTGTTTGGCATGTGCACTTCACAGCAAGAAGGTCCTGGGTTCGAGTTCTGGACGAGGGTGTTTCTGTAAAGACTTTATTCTTACTGTGCTTGCATGGGTTTCCTCCCTCAGTCTAAAGAAATGCACATTAGGCAAATTTACTGTTCCACATTGCCCCAAGGTGTGTGTGTGTGTGTGTGTGTGTTGGTCCTGTGAAATATCTGGTAAGCTGTCCAGGGTGTATCCCACCTTCACCTAGTTTTGGCTGAGATAGAGTCCCTGTGGCCCTAGGAGGATTAAGTGGCTCTGCAGAGGATTGAGTGAGTGAACAACATAGTCCAAAAACAATAAATTTCCACATCTTTAAAATAAATAATTAAAACGGTTTGGTTCCTCTATCGGCCAGGTACACTCGAGATCATTTTGCAGTGCCCTTTTTTGGAGTTTCTTCTTCAAGTCTACCAAAATTCACATGAAGACGAAAGTTTAAAACTATTTTTGAAGTTGTTTCGTTCCTGTTTCAATTTTTGTGTTCACTCCAGTTTCATTTTCATGTTCATTAAAGCCTGTGTCAAATACGTTACGCAGCCAATCCATGACAGAAGACTGGAGAAATTCCTAGGACAAGTCTGCTTCATGGTGTCCAACAAGGCCCTCCAGCTGTGCTATGAAAGACATACAAATGTAATCTCCTTTTTTGGGTCATCTAATGCTTTTTTGTCATTTCATGTTATGATTAGGTCATTTCCTTTCAATAGATTTGTGGTGCACACCAGACAAAACAAAGGAAATAACAATGTCAATAAACCTATACCGAAGTTCCGGTTTGCAATAGGAGACATCAGCACTCCCAGATGTGGCAGAAGTGTGCTTGCCTCTGTTATTATTCGTTTATTCATTAATTTTCTGAACTATTTAATCCTGATTAGGGTCATGGGGAGGCTGCCGCCTATCTTGGTCCACTCCATTAGGCCATTGCAGGGCAGAAACATGCTGACCACTATGCAGCCTAGTCCTTATGAACAACAGCAATGGTGCTTTGACAGGCATGTAATGTAAATGTCTCTCATTGTCTGGTCTTTGATATCCCACTTAGCTGCACTGGGGGCCACAGCATTGACAACCTGATGATAGTGGGGGCTTGAACCCACAATCTTGGGATCAGTAATCCAGCACTGCACCACCAGGCCACCACTGTCCAGCCTGTTATTAGAAGGTCGTCATTTTAAGATCTGGGTGATGCACATAAATTATTTTAAACTACAGAGCTAGTAATTCCTGAAAATAAGAAAGCAGCTCTTGGATAGTTTAGTCAGTCATGTCAGTACTGTACTTTTTGGGCTCAATCCTAATTTTTAATACTAAGTACTTAAACAACAGCCAATAGGGTAATTTATACTTTTTTTAAAAAATACTGTAATTTTTGTTATTACTTTGGACCCGAAGACATCTTGCTTGAAGATAGCCATGTATCATTTTAATATCCAGAATTTAAGTCCAACGTCACAATCACCAGAGTTCCTGGGCCATAAGGCGCACCGGATTATAATGCGCAACAGCAATGAACGATGACTGAATGGCCCCAGTCCACACACAAGGCGCACTGGATTATAAGGCGCATTAAGCGAAACAAAAGTCGGATAAGTCAAACTTGATTCAACTCTCACAATAACTCTCAACATTGTTCAGTTATAACACAAAATATAAAATAATACACTTCACAATAACTCAACATTGTTCAGTTGTAACAATATAAAACAATAAACTCACTTTTTCAGTTCATTCCTCTTCCACAAATCCATCAAATTCTTCATCTTCAATGTCTGAGTTTAACAGTTGCGGGAGTTGGACATAAAGGCCGGATTCCTCTATTATTTGTATTATTATATTATTATATTATCATATTTTATCTATTACTCCCTTGCATGGAGTCAGATCAATAGAGACAGAGATTAGAAGTCTTCAGGCTCATGACCCAACCTTCTCTCAGCCACACCCCCTTAAAGAGACGTATTCACAGTAAAACATGGTAGCGCCCATTCGCTGCGTGAGTATTGTGTTCATTACAGAACAGAGGTCATTACTTTTAAGGAGCTGTATCAGTGTAACTTTAAGTTCAAGAAGGTTAATCCCAGGTCTCAGGAGGACACCTGGAGCAGTACTTTATCCTAGTGATGAACGTGAGACTCTCATTAAGCCAGCTGAGCGTCCTGAGGGTAGAGACTGAGGTTCGGTGGATAAACCACTCACGTATTACTCAGCGAGTCACCTGACTATGATAGCAGTAATGCCGGTATTTGAATATAAAGCCTGGATCCCTCTAACTTATGACCTGTTGACACCAATATCGAGCGTTTGGAGCTCTTTGGTTAATCCTTGGAATGATTGTCAGCTCTGAATTAATTTGCTTCGCTTGAGTTTTGACGCTGTCAGTGAGATGGAGTCGCGCGGCTGCATCCACACATAAAGCACACTGGGTTATAAGGCACACCGACAAAAATATTTAAGATTGAACGTTTGTTTTTAAGTGCGCCTTATGGTCCGAAAAATACGGTATCTCCACCATCCTATCAAAGCCGATATCGGGTTACTGAATACGAGATGGTTACTCTCGTGGCAAAATCTCACGATGACAAATTACAAACTGGAATAACTTAAAATTATAGTACACCTGTCAACATATAATACGACTAATGGTCTGGCGAGCTGTTCACGGTGTACCCCGCCATCACCTAGTGTCGGGTAAGCTAGGTTCTAGCCTCCATGTGAGTGAGTTCTGGGTGGGGTTTTACCTATATAGCTCATGTGCTTTGCATTTTTCTGTGACACAGCACTGTTTCCTAATCGAATCCTATCAACATCCAGCACTTTTTCACAAGCGTTAAATTAATAATGACCTTTACCCTGAATCTGAACTTCAATGCACTTTGGAAGCTGTTAAAATAAAGGAAGCACTCCAGCCTTTCGAAAAAGGCTCCAAACGGCTAAAGCCTTTATACCACACACTTCCTGGAACCTGATGATACCCCATAACTGACTCACATGAGCCCAGCCCAGACTATTGTATGGAGGCTTGTTCATTATGCACATTGGGTTTATGGAATGTGCACCCACAGATAAGACCTAATGGCAACATTTGTGGAAAATTGCTTTTAATCCGTCCATTTGGTCTCCTGTTAATTTTCAGCCCACTGAAACATATAGCACTGGTTTCAAAGACTTTGACATAGACTTGAGAGGAAACCTGGTGAAGCCCTGGCCAAGGAAGTGTGTGTGTGGGGAAGAAAGTTGCTATGAATACAGATAAAAAAAAAGGGAATGTGAGGGGAAAGAAATTGGCTAAAAGAGGAAGGGCTGGAAAGGAGTGCCCCAGATTAAAGGTTGCTCTCAGCCATTCTGTTTGCACAGTAACTTTGCAAACAATGATATTTCTTCCTGATGAGGTCACAAGGAACAAGGAATGCTTGCGAAAAGGCTTGCACAACCACATGACAGACTGATAGCATGCAGCCAGATAGCATCCTCTATTGGCCAGTGTGGCCATCTTGCAAGCCTAATGGAGAAATTGATTGAACCAGTTGACTGTAGGCCAGGGAAGATGTCAAAAACACAGTGCATTTATCTGTACAAATGAGTCAATTATTTGGCATTGGCTGCTCGGGAACCTTTTACGAGGCATACAGTTGAAACGGCGATAGGACTTTTTGGTAGAAATGACCAGCAAGGAAGATGTGGGTGTTGGGAAAGAAATTGGAGACAATGATGCAGTGTGTTACTTAGATACTCCCAGAAGTTGTTTTCAAGTAATTTCAGACGCTTTTCACAGAAGTGGTGAATATGAAAGCACCAATAAGGATTATGTCTGTGCATAATTGTATTTACTTTTTTTTTTTTTTTTTTTTTTTTTAACTGTTGTTTTTATACCTTTTTTTTCTCCAGGCAATAAGGAGAGCACCACAAGTCTGGTAAAACAGGGGATTTTGGAGCACAGGGAAGGTCCTTGGGGCCGCTGGAATACCTGCCATGTTGAACTCACACCCTGCGAACTGAGGATCTATAGCCTGGACAACAGTGGGAACAGGCAGCTGTGTACAGCTCTGTCACTCTCTCACTGCCAGAGTGTGGGCGCGCCTCGGCCACAAGATGGGCGCGTGCTACAAGCTCTTTTCTTCAACAGTACTCGTTTGCAGCTCCGTGCTCCCTGCCAATGGGAGGCTCTGGAGTGGCGCCGACTCCTTTGGGAACGTGTCCTGGTCGCCCGTCCAGCTCATCGTCATGATGAACCGTCTGCTTCTCCAAATCCCCATGAAGTGGATCCAAATGTGGTCTCCCTGCCAACCTCCCGTCCATTAGTCCGTCCCAAAGCCTTGCCTCTATTCACCCAGCACTGCGCTGATGTACTCAAAGTAGGTCTCTTGTACCAACTCAGTGACCTCAACAACTGGAGCGCCTTCACCTTCGTGCTAAGCCGCACCCAACTTCAGGCCTTCCAAACCGAGGGCCGAGGACCAGTGTGCGAGCCTCTGCTGCGGTACTCTCTTGCCTCCTGCTTGGCTGTGCAGCGAGATGAGGCTGATGAAGGAGTCTGTGCCCGCTTCCAGGCCATCTTCCCAGATGAAGTGCTACGTCTGAGGGCTGAGAGTGAGCCCCAGGCCCAGGACTGGGTGGAGGCTCTGCGTACAGCTGTAGCTTCCCAAAGACCTCAAGAGGAGAGCAGCTGTATAGCGCCATCTGGGGTGCTAATGAGGAGCAGACCAGCCAGGGATAGACGCCAGAGGGAGGCCCAAAGAGCCAAGCGGCAGTCAGTTACAACAAGCTTCCTGAGCATTCTCACTTGTTTAGCTGTCGAGAAAGGCCTGACTGCTCAAAGCTTCAGATGTGCTGGCAAGTCCAATATTTTCACATCATTAAAATTTCTTTTGTCTAGTTTGTTTATTTTATTTAAATCCTTTTTTTTTTCTTGCTTTTCAACCGGACGTTACGGTGGCTTTGTTGTCAGCATATCCGCGTCACAACAAAATGTTCCTAGGTTTGAGTCCCAGGCTTGGACCGAGCGTTTATATGGGTTTGCTTTAGATAATATTTTCTTCCCACCGTTCAATGTCATACACATTAGGCTAAATAGCAGTCCCAATTTTCCCCTAGGTGTGTGAGCGTGAAATTGTTTTGTGTGTCGGCCTTGTGATGGACTATCAGGTTGTCCGGGGTGTACCCCGCCGCCTTGCAGTTTCGGTTTAGGTACCGTCCAGCCTCCCTCCAACCCTAATAGGAGTACTTGTTCTAGCTAATGAGGCGGTGAGAAAGTGAATGCTTGACAACCAAGTGATTATTGCAGTCAAGATATTTTCTGTTCAATCTATGGCATAAAATCTCTGGACGACATGGTGACTTGGTCTGGAGATTTCTGTGAACGTATCCAGGGAATTTTTCATTTCTATTAGGTACAGGCACCGAAAAAATGAAAGTCATCACAAATGGATGGTTTTAGGTATTATTTGTTGGCTTTAACATTACAAATCACCAGCCCAAATTTCATGCAATTATCTTGAGTGGTTCCGTTACCCCCGCTTCAGGCCCCTGGCTCGGACATCATTTGGAACATTTTTGAGGAGACTATGAAGCAAGAATTATTACTTTCTACAAAAACTCAACGTGAATTCTCAGACATTTTTGCAACACAGTTCTGCATTGTGGAGTTTCAGTCCTGTCAGGTAATAGATTTTGCGCCCCCCAATTATGGTAGCATCAAATTTGCAAAGATGGTATTTTTAGACACCCCTATTTTCAAAATTAGACATCTGAAAAGCCCCATTATGCTATTGTCCAAGATAATGGGATATAATGAACTACACTAATTTTTTATGGAGGCCAGTTCTTCTCACTTTTGAAGTTATTGTCCCTCAAAAATGCCTCAAACCGCAATTTACCAATATCCAATTTTTGAACATTCATTCAAATTTAACCCACCAAGTTAATACCTTGATACTTTAGTTTCCAGGGTAAAACTACCTGCTTAATTCATTGGAACCATTAATTTTGGGCCATGGTTTGGGGTTTAAAGGATGTCAGACAAGTGACATTTGACAAAAATGCAGAAAATAGTCAAATTTTGAAAATCCATTGAACTTCAACTAACTAAGCCAATAGCCTGAAAGTTTTGTTTTCAAGGTATAAAGACCTGCTTAATCCACTGGAAGCATCAGCTGTAGGCTATCTACCATGGTTTTACCTGTGAAGGACATCAAACCTGTTAAATGACAAAATGTTGGAAAAGGCTAATACTATCATTTTGGAAAATTCAGAGTATTGTAATAAGTACTAATTGTAATCTAATTCAGAGTATTGTACTCTTCTTCATTCACTCGAAAAAGACACGGATCATATCAATAAACAATTCTATTATTGATAATGATGGTCATTTTATCTTGAGTAACTGGGGCAGTGGCCTAGAGTAGAGATGAGCATCTGATTTTGGACAGGGACGTATGCATTATGTAATGTAGGTTGTCTGTAAATAAAATATCTGTATAAATCTTAAATTAATGAAAAGGTACCGAGAAACAATGCACCGTGCATTTGTTTACTTATTTCTTATTTCCAATCACAGAGCCCGATTAGGGCACGTGGCCACATCAGCAGCACAGGAATGAACGTATTACTAATATGCTTAAAATTAATTAAATGTTACATGTATAACTTATTAGATATTAGCATATGCTATTATATTAATTATAGTACTAATACTATTCGCAACGTTGCATATATCGTTTGAAATGGGTCCTGATGACACTATTCTAAAAGTGAGCCTTCTCCATCCAAACACTCTTAAATAGCCTCATACTAAGTAGGAGTCTTAATTTGCATCTGAAGAACATGTCCGATCTGTTGATTTTGAAGCTAGAACCCATAAATTAAATAAAAATCTAACCCGAAGTCGGAAGTGCCAATTCCGTTCATGTTTAACCAGCGAGCCGAGTGACCTGATCAATTCAGAGTCAAAGTCTATATTCTATCGCAAGATTAAAACCAGCTGCACTAGAAAATTCTACACACAATAAAGGTTGTGTTCCGATCGTAGAAATATATATTACTCACCCAGGTATGGAATAAATAGATAAGAAATTATGGTATCCTTCTCAGAGGTGTCCGTCATGGTTGCGGCCATCTTGGCGTGTAATGGTCAATACCACTTTTTTTTTTTTTTCGGGGGGACTTGTAATTGAATTGTCTGGCGTGTCACCCTCGTTTATTCTTGAGTTTCGATTCAAATTTCATTTTAAACTAGATAAAAATCTCTAAATTTTGGTATCTATTTTGTGGGGTTTATATTGTACTGATTTTTAAAGAACCGGAAATCTTCTTGGGTATATTTATCAATATAAAGTTAAAAAAAAAAAAAAGGCAAAATATATCCCTCACAAACCGGGTATGTACGGAAAGCAGCTGGAGATTCACTGCTGAATATGGTAATGGTTTAGACCAAGTTTGTCAGATCGTCGCAACGCACAACCCAATTTTGTGGACAATACCTTGCAACCGGGTCGTAATACACTTATCAAAATCTTAAAAAAAAAAAAAAAAAAGGCGCTCTAATCAAGGTTGGTGAAAAATCAACACAAACTCGGTCTAAATCGAAATGTTTTTTTTCTACGAATATAGCTAAATTTGTTACCACTGGAACAAGAATGAAATTCTAACATAATTAAATTTATTCAGCATTATTTGGTTACAAGGGCTGCATTTGCAGGTTGAAATTTGACTATTTTCAGCCGTCAGGCTTAGCTGTGTCATAATTCCTGAATGTATCATGCATCATCATCATACCTGAATCATCATCATCATCATCATCATAATCATCATCATCATCATACCTGAATGTATCATGCATCACTGCCGGTACCTATTTCTCTAATTAAAAAAAAGTAGCCAAATGTTAATTGTTTTGTGACACAATCACACCGACTTTTTATTTCTGAACAGTAATGCGCACCAGAGATTTTCCATTGTTTCATTCAGTGACATCACCAAGCGTCCTGTTCCTCAACTTTGGTTAACCAAGACCACACAAAATCATTTTCTGTTACTTGAACAAACAAGTATCCCATCTCACAAAAAGCCAGCGGTGAATCCTCAGCACTGCCCTGTAATTTGGAAACAGGCACTATCCCCCGACTCCATGTGCTCTTTGTTTTTGTTTATGTTTTGCCTCATGACAACATGCTATTATTCATAGTTATATGCCGTCTGTCTGTGGTGCTGCTGGTGGTGAGGGTGGTTTTGCTTTGTTGTGGCAGCTTCAGAAGTTTAGGTAGACAACATGGGTTTCAACGAGGCTTTTTGTTTTCTTTTTAACTTTTCTTTCATAATATATTGAGCTGGATGATTAATGTAGAGTAATGAGACGTGTTCAATATCAAGTGATGTTTTTAACCTGTCATTGGAGTTATTTACTATCCAGCACCGTATCTTGAGCAAAAATTCCACTTCCAGAAAAGGCTATGTACAAGTTGCCTTGTTCACTGGGGGGCGGGTCATTCCATATAATTTCATCAAGTGCTCCCCACCTGACCCTCTCAGATTTTTAAAAAATTTTTTTTTACATCCATCGAGTACATGTATATATGATTACACACTACATGTATGTGTGTGTGTGTGTGTGTGTGTGTGTGTGTATATATATATATATATATATACACACACACACATATATATCCCCCAGTGCAGCTAACTGGGTTATCAAAGGCGGGCCATGTCTCTCACTGTCTATGGTGTGAGGCATGTAAAAGAACCATTGCTGACATTTGTAAAGAGTAGCTGCAAAGTCGTCAGCGTGTTTCTTTCCTTTGCTAAAAAGGGTTGTGACAGGAAGGGCATCCATTGTAAAAACCTCTGCCAAATCAAATGTGGGAATCAGATGATTCGCTGTGGCGACTCCCGAGTAAAAGGGAAAAAGCCGAAAGGAAGACAGACAGACAGACATACATATATATATATATATATATATACACACACACACACATTTTATATATAAATTTAATATTTATAATAAGTTTAAATTTATATATAAAGTGTGTGTGTGTGTGTATGTATGTATATATATATAAATATATATATATATATATATATATATATATATACATATATACAGTAAAACCTCTGCTGACGAACGCTTAAGCTCACGAACTTTTCGCCTCAAGAACATTAAATTTGCGAGCATATAGTCTCTGCTGACGAACTCGTTTTCGGCGGACGAACCAAACCACGCGGTCGAACAGCGCCACGGTGGCGGCCACGAGAAGCTGACGCACGCTCACGGTGTCACAGTCCGTCACCCCCTTTCTTTGAGTGCGGAAGTGGTTTGTGTTTGCTAGACATTTTGGACCATATTGAGTGTACTTTTGCTATTATGGGACCGAAAAAGACCCCACCACAGGCGGAGATCATTGAAAAACATGAACGAGGTGTGCGTTTGTGTGACTCATCGTCCCAGTACCAGTACGCTAAGTCTACCATTGCTCCCATCCTTAAGAACAAGGAAGCTATTAAGGGTGCGTGTGTGGCTAAGGGTGTTTCCAAACACGCCTTCCAAACAGTAAGTCCCTCCCTCCCTCCCTCCTCCTCCCACTCCATTCCATCAAGCCATCAACTACCATCACAAAGGTAAATAAAACCACTTTATTATACAGTACAGTTTATTTCTTTAATTACAATACAATAGCACATTTATTATACATAAAATAAGGTATATTTTTGTGTAGTTTTAAGGCTTATTTAGTAGAAAATTATGTTTTATGGGGACCTGGGAACGGATTATTCTCATTTTAATGGTTTCTTATGGGAAATAAATGTTCGGAAGACGAACTTTTCGCCTTACACACACTTTCTGGGAACCAATTATGTTCGTGAGCTGAGGTATCACTGTATATATAGAAGAGAGTTTCTGAGCTGATTAAAAAATTCTGAACCAACTTTGCAAACTATTCTTGAAAATTTGTAAGTACTTAATATATACTTGACTCTGCAATACATACACTTGAAAATCACTAAATTTCAAGTATCAGGGTGAGTGGATGTTTAATTTGAACATTTAACATAGAAGGACTGATAAAAGCAAGTTGTGCTCGGTGTCAAAATTTAGGGCAGTTGCTGCTCACATGGTGTCTTTTTTTATGTTGTGGTACTAATATCCCACATGCTGATATTGAGCTTTGAACCCAAAGGTCCAACAGATATTTTTGATTTTCAGCTATTTATATACCATGCATTACATGAGATCTTTGTTTTACTCAGGTCCATTCCCTCGGTAGCCAAGCTATGGCACATAACATTTCTAATGAATAGGATTAGTTTTTGTGTAACGGGTGACCAAAAGTAGCATTTTAGAAGTTTGTGATCGATAAAATCTCAACTTTGTCATCTGCAACATGCAGTTATATATTTTAATTACATTTTTACATGTGTCTATCGATTCTGAAATTTCTAGACCTCTATCCCTTGTTCAGAAGCTATAGAAGCCTGAAAATTGATGAAAATTTCAAGTCCATTTTGGTTGTAATTTTAGGGTACAACCTACCCACTTCAAATAATCATAACAATTTACAATTAATCCTTGCAATTTTGGATTTTTCTATCTTATACAGTATAGTAATCTGAGAGGTGAGAAATTTTCTTAAAATCTGTTGATTTCATATGGAATGACCCTGGTACAGCATAGCAGTGGATTTTTTGTGTCATGATGGTCATGTGCTGTGATTCAACAATATATTAGAGTGTGGGATTTCTTATTTGTTTGGGCAGTGTATGGTCGTGGTGTCTTCTCGATGGTTCTCTGTAGTAGATTGTGGGATAGTGTTTATATATACATATACACACATACATACAGTGGGGCCAATAAGTATTGGACAACATGAAAATGTGCAAGTTCACCCATTTAAAAAGATAAGAGAGGTTTGTAATTTTCATCAAGGTACACATCAAGCTTGAGAGACAGAATGTAAAAAAAATCCAGGAAATCACATTGTATGATTTTTAAACAGTTTATTTGTGAAAATAAACATATTAAACCATTTTATTAACACATTTATTAATTAAACCATTATTAAAGGTTTTTTATTAACCAATTGTTTTATTAACCAAACCAAGCAATATTAAACATTATTAAACATTTGTGACACGCTGGACCAAGTGCGGGAGGCGTCGCGGCCGACACCGGAGCTTTTGGGGCGGAACACGGCTTGTCCGGACTTCCGATCTCTCAAGCAGGCAAGTGAGCTTTGAACACTTGTTTAGTGTTCAACATTCACTCGTGCTTGAGGGATCGGCGGTCCGGATGAGCTGCGCCCCGTCTTGGGGGCTCTGGTGTCAGTCGCAACGCCACCCACACTCGACAGAGCGCGCCACATTTGCGCCACATTTGTGGCGCGCTCCGCCGCAGCCGACGCTGGAGCTTTTGAGACGGGGCGCGGCTTGTCCGGACATCCGATCTGTCAAGCAGGCAAGTGTGCTTTGAACACTTGTTTAGTACTCAACATTCACCTGTTTGCTTGAGGGATCGGAGGTCCGGATGAGCCGCGTTTTGCCCACACTTGGCGGAGCTTGCCACATTTATTAAACATTTACTGAATTAAACAACTTAAACGAAAAATAAGCTGCAATGAACACTCTCAAAAAACTCTCGAAACTCACAAACCAACAGTACATCTCTCCTTACGCGTGTGACAAAAAAGCTTTATGGGTGCAGTACTATGGAGATTCAGCTCTCCTGGCCAATGGGAGGCCAATGTGAGGCCAGCGGGGTGGGATGTTGGGAGACAGCCAATGAGAGAGCAACTCGGCATTGTTTGAATGTTTGACTGGCACGTTTTAATGTTTGAATGACGTGTTTGAATGTTTGAATGGCACGTTTGGCGCTTTTTGTAAGAAGAGGTTGTTTCATATACAGAAGATGAAATTTTAGGAAAATGTTTTTCATAACCTGGATTTTTTTGTATTCAGAGGTTTTCGTAAGTAGAGGGCCGACTGTAGTTTTGTTGGAGGGGTTTGGGTTGGGTTTTTTTTTTTGATTTTGGAGTTTGGGGGTTTTTTTTTTGGGTTTTTTTGCATAATTGGCCTTGTTTGGTAGCATTTTTAAATTTTTTGATAAATATTTTTGAAAAACCCGCAAAGCACTGAAGCACGAAGTAGCGAGGGATCACTGTATATGATATGAAAGTACTTTTTTTTTGGGGGGGGGTCTAAAAAAAAATCTTACTTCTCCCCTACACTGCATCATCTGCGTCTATTTTCCAGCACTGCATAAAATTTGGCTTTTTTTACCTTTACTCGTAGTCTTTCTTAGACTGTCTACATTTTACCTGCTGTTCCACTTTCAGATGGAAGCTGGTTACCTTTGGACCCCCCCCCCATTTTTTTTTTTTTTTTTTTTTTTTTTTTTTTTTTTTTTTAACCCTCATCCTTGTGGAAGGGCAGTGTATGGACCTGGAGTTGTTCCACTGTAATTGTAAACAAACATTACTGGCCTCCCAGGACCTGTCAGAATTATTAGCTGGGCTTTCGGAGAGTTAGGAGTATGGGGGCTGCAGTGGGTGAGCGCAGTGAGGTCGCTGTTTCAGCTTGGACATTCAGGACAATGGACTTGGTGAAGGGTTGGGGAGGGACTAAAAGGTACTGATAGTGTTTCTCTAAAAGGAGAAAGGTTTTGTCTTATTATTGTTGCACTGTAGGTTCTGTCGTGGACTTTGATTGAGCACCATTCCCCTTTTGGCCTCTTTTTCCCTGGCTCGCCCTCCTCGCTTCCAATTAGTTCCCACCCATAAAAGATTGCATACTTGATTTGGGGGTGTGGGTGTCCTATTTGCTTCAGTGAGACTTATTGGTCTGAAAATATAATGGCAAAACCGCAACAAAACAAAGCACCAATCGAGTACGTACTAGCAAGTCGTGTTGATTAAAAAATGGCCAGTTGATGCTTTATACTATACTACTTGTTATATTTGTTGCTAGGAAGAGCAAAACATTAATTAGTAAATCACAATAATTCTCTAATTCTCAGCCATCAACATAATATAAGTTGCTGGGAGATTTTTAAAAATAAACACCTCCCACACCAGCGATGCCTAAAGACTAATTAAAGGTACAGCAGCCCCAAAGTTAACGTACATATTTACATGTCGTTCCAGGTATTAAAAATCAACGTTTTTCCTTCTTGTTTTGTTGTGCTCGATATGAACCTTTTATCAAACTCTTACAGGCCTCTGAGACACTTCACTGCGTGCCAAATTATTATGCAAAGTCCATTTTTAGGATTATCTCAAAAACTATTTAAATTACTTCATTCAAATGTTACATAAATATAAATGGTAATATATTTCCTATTGGGAGCAATTATCTGAAAATTTCAATTTTTATTTTTTTATATTTTATATCAAAATCCTGCTAAATTACTTGTGCCAAATTATTAGGTAAGTTACTAATCAGAGCCTCATATATAAATAAATGGACACATCAACAATATTTAATCATTTGTATTAATACTAAACAATACTTATGTTTTTTAATTATAGGTGTAGAGTCAGGTAAAGTCTGTTGGGTTTTTACACCCGAGCCTGGTGGCTCATCAGGCCGGTGCTTATCGCCGGTTTCCATAGCATGAAGCGACCAGGAGTTCAACTCCCCCAGGATGGGACGCTAGTCCATCGCAGGTTGCCTTCCCAGTATATTTTACTGGTACCCATTTATACTGCTGGGCGAACAGAGGCACACTTGTGGTTGAGACCTTGCCCAGGGGTCTTAGCACAGTGAGGGTCTCGGTGGGATTCGAACTCACAACCTCCCGATCTTGAGCACAGCACCCTAACCACTACGCCACCGGCCCCACGAGGAGAATTTTTTTAATTATAAGTATAGAGTAAAATAAATTATTGGTAAAACTGTATTAAACAAAAGATGTCAACATTAGTAAGCCTTGTAAAGTATAACAAAAAATGCTTTAATGTTTAATATAACCTCCTTTCATTTCAACAAGTTTAAACAATCTCTGGTCAACTGATTTAGTAGATTTTGGATAATTTTCTTGCTACTGCTAGCAGAGGAGATGCCAACCTGTCTGAATAGCGTGATGCGTGTGAGGTGCGTTGTCATGCATAAACATGAGTGTTCTTTTCACTCGAGGGAATCGCTTTTTCCTTTAAAGCAGAAAAGTGGTCTTTAAAAAACTGCAGTACCCCTCTGAGTCTATTTTTACACCATCTTGACACAAAAGCTTCGAAAAATTCATCAATGATTGCTGCCCAAAACATGACGCCTCCACCACCTTGCTGACCACGCAACCTCGTTAGGGATGTCTGATCTCTTGAAATCCACCCAGACTCCCATCCATCTGGTCCATCCAACGTTGCCTGGCATTCATCAGTGAAAATAACCTTGGAGCAATAAACTTTCATATACATTTTGGCCAGGTTAATTCGCTTTGCTAAATATTTCCTGTTCAGAGGTGGTGTAGCCTTTGCCTTTTGAACCCTCGCCATTCACCTTAATGCTTTGCATCGCGTTGTTCGAGGCACGTTTTCAAGCTTTGCTGCATCAAATATCACTTTACTATCTGTTAAGGGTCTTCTGGAAGCTTCTCGTTTGATTCTTGATAAATCTAAACTTGATTAAGACTCGTGGTTTTCTCCTTTTCTGACTATTTGGGACATAAAGCTTCATGGTTTGGTGGCCATGCTGAATTTTTTTATGCAATTTCAATTGTTGATTCCTTCCTGCTTAGACTTTACTCATACACAACGTCAAAGATGAACTGAACGTACTTAATAATTTGGCACACTTCTGTGCCTCCGGGAGTTAAAAATTATCTTGGATTTAAACAAAAAGGGTCTTGTTAAGAGAAACGGTCGTAAAGTATGATACCAAAAAACAAAAACTTTTTCGAGAAGTGGTTTTTAGAATACAGGGATCCCTCGCTACTTCGCACTTCAATTCATGCAGCTTCAGTGCATTGCATTTTTTTGTTTGTTTGGTTGTTTTTTTAAATATTCCTCAAATTAAAAAAATAAAGAAATTAAGGAAGAATGGGGGGGGGGGTTAAGGAAAATTCCGCAAAAACAAGACCAATTATGCAAAAAAAAAAAAACCCGAGACCAACACGAAACAAAAAAACAACCCAAAACCTCCCATCAAATCTACTTATGTGAGGTGTGCATCTGTATGTGTGTGTATTTATATTTTATTAACATCTCATGCATTATTTTTGAATGTTTGTTATTATAAGCATTTGTAGCATTGAATATGTATTTATTGATGTTATATACACATATACGTGTACGTATAAATCGGTCCAGGGGTGGTCGATCCTACTTCGTGGAATTTGGTGGTTGCGGAGTGATCTCGGTCCCAATTAACCGTGGAAAGTGAGGGATCCCTGTATTTCAGAAAAAGCAACTTGCATAATAATTTGGCATGCAGTGTTGAATATCAGCGACATGACTCCACGTGCCTACACTGATAACAAAAATAAGGTTTTCCCCTTTGTCTCGAATAGCACGCTCTGCCTGGGTTTTTTTTTTTTTTTTTTTTTTATATATTATAATGTCCAGGTTTAGCTCCCTATAAGCACTTGTTTTGCTCTTTTCACCCAGGTAACTGTGGACAGTCTGGCTAATGTGCACAATGGATTTTATTCTTGTAATGCTTTGTAATGCTAAAGGGATGACGATAACATCAGCAGATAATTGCACCCTCAAGTTCAGGCTGCTTCCCAAACCAAATACTACCCACAGTACACCAGTGGTGTCATTATTATTTAGGCATCATATTTAGTGCACAGCATGCGGTTTGGAGTGAGATTCTTTGTGAATATGGATTTCTTGCCTTTCGTGGCCATCAACTAAACTGCATGGTTGACAACAGCTCAAAACAACACGCAGTACATGTAGCTTTCTCTACCAGACACGTGACATACCCATCAGCTTTAACATGCATGTACAGTTGTTTTCAAAATAAGAGCAGTGTGTTTAAAAAAGTGAATAAAGCTCAAAATCCTTCTAACGGCTTTTATGTCCCAACACACTAATGCATTGGGATCACAACACATTCTATTACAGATCAAAACATGAAGAAAAATTTATCAAATTTGTCTTATTTCTTTTCTTTAAAGAAACTGAATAGTGAATATCAGACTGTTCAAGAAAATAGCAGTGTCCGCTTTCTTTATCTTCTTCTTTTCCTTTCGGCTGTTCCCTTCAGGGGTCGCCACAGCAAATGATCTGCCTCCATCTCTCCCTATCCTCTGCATCTTCTACTCTTACTCCAACGACCTTCACGTCCGCCTTCACCGCATCCATAAATCTTCTCTTTGGTCTTCCTCTGGGCCTTTTGCCTGGTAGTTCCAACCTCAGCATCCTACGACCAATATACTCACTATCCCTCCTCTGTACATGTCCAAACCATCTCAATCTAGCCTCTCTGACTTTGTCTCCAAAACATCTAACATGTGCTGTCCCTCTGATGTACTCATTCCTGATCCTATCCATCCTCGTTACTCCCAAAGAGAACCTCAACATTTTCATCTCTGCTACCTCCAACTCTGACTCCTGTCTTTCCCCCAGGGCCACTGTCTCTAAACCATTTCTTTATAAACTCGAACATTCACTGTATACACTGAAAAATGTAAGCTTTTGTTTTCCTTTGAGTCTCTGAACTAATATTTATTTGGATAAACACTGTGTTTGAGAACTGCTGCACATCTGAGTTGTGGAGTCGACCAACTTCTGTTACCTGTGAGCAGGTATTCCAGCCCAGGATGATTGGACTTCATTCCACAGGTCTTCTGTATTTCTTGGTTTTTCCTCAGAAACTGCATTTTTTATGTAACCCCACACGTTTTCTATTGGATTAAGGTCCAGGGATTGGGCTGCCACGCCATAACATCAATCTGGTTGGTCTGGAACCAAGATGTTGCCTGTTTACTGGTATGTTTGGGGTCATTGTCTTGTTGGAACCCATTTCAAGGACATTTCTTCTCCAGCATAAGGCAGCACGACCACTTCACGTATTCTGATGTATTCAAGCTGATCCATCATCCCTCATCCCTGGGATGTGATAAATAGACCCGACTCTGTAGTATGAGAAACAGTCCCATGTCAGGATGCTTGTGCCACCAGGCTTCACTGTCTTCACAGTGTATTGTGACTTGAATTCAGTGTTTGGGGGTCAGCTAAGAAATTGTCTCTGGCCATTGGACCCAAAAAGAACAATCTTACTTTCATCAGTCCAGAAAATGTTGCGACGTTCCTCTTTAGGTCAGTCAATGTGCTCTTTGGCTCGCTGTTGCTCTGAACAATGAAATTCTGAGGAAAATGGGGCGTTCCAGACAGAGAGAAATGTTCTATGACCAGCATGTACAACATTTACTGCCTTCCTTCCTTAAATAAGGACAATAACTGCCACCTGTTTTTTTTTTTTCCCCAAAAGAATGAATGACATCACTAATTGAACTCCACACTGCTATTAGTTTGAACACGCCCCTTTCAATTAGTGATTCAATTACACACAATCAGCAGCATGCAAGTCAAGGACTGTTGGGTCTGTTGGATCTTTATTACTCTGCCATGCCTGATGGTTATTTATCTGCCATGTAGAGATATTATTTATACCAAAAAACACTGATTGATCAGATTTGAGATGCGTGACTGCTTTTATTTTCAACATGACTGTATATCCTTATTACGCATGTCTTTTATGCTCATTTTCTTTCACCAATCTTCAACCATATTCAGTCTTTGCATGCATCTATCCATCGAACAAAGAGGCTGGACGTCTTGGAAGACTTCAGTGTATGTAATCAAGGTACAGGTGTGGATTTGTTGGCGCATTAGGAACTTCAAAAAAGAGACCGAACGAGACGGCACCTTTTTAGCTCACTTTGAACACATTAGGATAATACCGTGGTGATGGTTCTAATGCATTAGACTGGATACTCCAAGATGTTGTTTAAATATGATACGCTGCTATGAATTCTGACCCAACCATTCTCGGCATTTATGGGCTGTCCGGGTTCTTTATTTGTGGCAAACATGGCTGGTGTCTATAGAACAGTGATGGCTGTCTCAGCTTGCCAAACATCCCAATTCAAGACCTGCTCTCATTCATCAGCAGCTGTGATATACCTATGTTAGATTGAGAAACCACAAAATCAGACCTGGACTGTCTATGTTCAATCCACATTCAAATCATGATGCAAGAATAGTAACCGTACTCTTGAAGCACATGCTCACCGCAACACAATTCCCTTCATCTTGTTTGCTTGAACCCTGTGCTTCTACACGATCTTTTCACACAACCTGAAGAACGACCCTGTAGAGGAATACAAGGGCGGCACATCAAATGGAAAGGTTACAGCTGTTGATGGGACAATAGAAAGCAAGCCTGGGAGCTGGAGTGAGGCTCAGGGTCAGCTGGGGGCTTAGCAACTACTGTTTAGATCAAAAAGATGGTCCGTACATCTCATCCTATCCACACGCATTCGCAGAAACGTGAACACACCACACACGCGGAACCTCATGCCCAACCTATTGTGCACATCTTTTTTTTTTCTTTTTTGGTGTGGGTGTCAGCGTGAATAAAAGACATCAAAGTAGCAGCTTGGGTGTCTTTACTCTTGTGTTATGGTGAAGCTTAACCCACCCCTACCCCCCACCTGACTGCTCCTTCTGCGTGCTCCCATAGAACTTACTTGATAGCGTCAAAAGCAGGAACCGTAGTGGAACAGAGTGGCCCTTGGTCCACCACGCACCGTGTGTTGCCTTTAGAACAGAAATGCCTATTCCACCAGAAAGCATTGTAAAGGAAGCACCAAGAAGTACACTTGATTTATTTATTCTTTTTTTTTTCTCTTATCCCAAACAGCCGCCATTTCAGGATAGTCATGAAGCAAGCACATCAAACACATCACATTCCCACACTCCTGGATTTGCCTCAGCTATTTTGCATGTATCTTTCCTCTCTGTTTTTCTGAAGAACCTTTTTGAAGATGGCATCAAGGCGATTTGTTGATCTTGTTCATCAACCTCCCCCACATTTATTTATTTTTTTTTTAACGCAAAGCTGTGCCGGTCTGTATGACAGACTCTGACATACAAAGCTATATTTTGGTGGTTATGCATTTGTATGATTTATATGCAAGCTCACGAAGGACCATATTTGGTATATGTTGTGCTGTGCGCTCGCGTTGTGGTACCTCCTTGGCCAGTTTCTTCCCAGAAGTGAGACAAATTCTGGCACTAAATCTAGCTTCTTGGACTCAAGTGCATATTGGACATTGTGGAGGTTGAAAAACATTTGAGAACACAACCTGCAGCTCTCTGTCTGTTCTAGGATATGGGCAAAAACATTGGCTTACTAAACTATACTCACTGACAGTTGGTGTTGGGGATGTTTAATCAAAAAGGCCAAACTCATGTGATTTGTAGCCTGTGAAGCTTCCTGAAGATGCCTGATTTGCTTTAATGGCGGTTCATTTGCGTTTGGTAGAGAAGTCCTCTCATTACACTCCCGTATGACACACTCAGTTTTGGATTTGTTTTATTTTTAGGTTTTTTTTTTTGCCTGTTGCATAAAAGCGCAACTGAACATACTTAAAGCATATGCTTTACGTAAAAGCTTTCTTAATAATAGTTTTTCCAACAAGTGAATGTGAAGTGAGTGGTACAGCGATGTGCTATTTTCAGAACAGGGTGGTATTTGTGGGTTCATGCTGCACATGTACACTGATTACAGGGCAGCTATGACACACGACACCCCGCTGCATGGTCTGTGGCTCAGTGCTACGATCAGGCTCCCATCAGTGGGTGAAGCAAAAGGAGGGGGACACCAACTCAGCCTTTTTATAGTCTGGGGTCCCTGCCCCTAAAAACCTCAGGTTTACATTGGCAGTGAAGGAACTGGACATGATGCCTGATTTCAAGCTCGGCTAGAACAACCCATTACATATTGGTTTCGAGATGGTAGGAAAGGACGATCTTTCAGCGGGGAACTGAAGAAGAAAGGATATTTTCGAGTGAACTGTTTGAGCTCTGTGCTATTTTTAATGGAATGTGTATGTTGAAAATAACAGTCTACTTACTGGAAATGGTTTGTAGTTATAAAGTGTGAGTGTGTGCGCGCGTGCGTGCGTGTGCTCTCGCTCTCTCTCTCACTCTCATAAATATATACAGTGGGTCCTCGACATTCGCGGGGGTTCGGTTCCGAGCCCTCCCGCGGATCGAGATAATCCGCGAGTTCTGTACCCAGAAGTAAAACCCCATGTATCACGTCACATGCACGAATGAGCAGCCGGAAATAAAATACTATGTATCTATTACATGCGCTAAAATATGCTTCTTAAACACAGTCTTATTCATTAATACAGTATTAATGTAGTAAAATATAGTAATGATGAAGGAAAACTTTTCAGTTTTTACTCTTATATTTATTGATGATAAAATATAAACATTATACAGCATATACTGTTGTAAAGCACTCGTTTTAAAGTCTTTTTCAATTATTATTCCAGTACAGTATCTAAGTTAATGTTTAGAATGTTTGTGCGTGAGATTTTATGTTCTGTAGCATGTTTAACAAATGATACCAAAAGGATAAACTTTATTACGCTTCATGTCCTTTTACATTGAACTTGGAGTGATGTCTCCAAGATGGCGCTGCCTAGAGGGCAACGTCGCGGAGTTCTCAGAGTCAAATTGTTTCTTTGTTCATTTTAATTGGTTTTATTTGCTTGGTCATGTTTTGCACTATGCTCGTCTATGATCAGTCGACCCTACTACAACTATGAGCAACTTCAGCTTCTGGCAACTAAGCCCGCAACAACTTCTATCGTGAGCTAATATGCTATGGGAGCTCAATGCTAACCACCCAGGCGGAGTTCTCAGAGGCTTGGTTAGCACTTCCGGCCATACTGCTTGAAAATGTTCAGTCCCTGCAAAACAAGATGGACGAGCTTCATGCTCAGATTGCAGCGCAGAGGGATCTACAGGACTGTGTTTCTGTGAAACATGGCTCGAGGAGAGTACACCCGACAAGGCCATTGCACCAGCCGGCTACACGGCCTTCATCCCCTGCAATACCAAGCGCTGGAGTCGTCGTTCGGCCCCTTCCGGCCTGGGCTTATTGTTAGCTGGGGTGCGGCTCGCATTGAGCTGCCTACCATAGCATATTAGCTCTGCTTAATTATACACGCCCGAAGATACTCCCATCTTATAGCTGTAGTAGAGTCGACCGGTCGTAGACGAGCATAGTGCAAAATATGAACAAAGAAACAATTTGACTCTGAGAAGTCCGTGACG
>CM045729.1:73374049-73431549 GCA_024760905.1 Plotosus lineatus
TTTTCCTTCTCCCTTCCTTTGTTCTTTTATGCCATCCCCAAATCCGTATCTCCCAGATGGCATGGATAAGGGACACCGACCAGGCTTGCAATCATCTGTTTTGGTTTCACACGAACATCTTGCTTGTATGTCTTTTTAAAAGGTTTGAAGAAAGCACAGACAAGACAAAATCATGGAAGACCAGACAAGCATGACATGCTTCTAGCAGTCTTAGAGAATAGGACTTGGATCTGCATGGTGGTTGTATTCGACACTATTTGGTATCCAGATAGCTTTTGTTGTGGCTGCACACAATGTATGGGATTTTCCTTTCATCAGTCATGAATTGATTTTGAAGGACTCAAAGCTTTTTTTTTTTTTTTTTTTTTTTTTTAGTCTACAGCTTGCTGCATTGGTAGAACAATGGCTAGCCTCTGTCTTACCAAGGTCCATACCGTAAACTTTGAAAACAATAACTCTGTTGAATATTAACCATGCTTAAACTTTTATTAATGATTATCAGTATAAGAAATGGTCATTAGTGGCCGTTATCTTGTTTGATGATTTGGCCTGTGTGTAGAGTTGCAATAGCTAACTAGATGGTTGATGGCCTCTTTATGTGTCTATATGTTTTTTTTTTTTTTTTTTTTTTTTTTTTTTTTTTTTTTTTTGTGAATCATTTTCAATCTTGTATTCCTCCAACAGGATGTCAAAGACCTGTAGGTCTATCACGAAGCAAGGCCAAAGTTTGCTGCTACAGTGGATGGTACTATTGTCAGAGCTGCCACCAGGATAACCTCTTCCTTATTCCTGCTCGACTGCTCCATAACTGGGACACCAGCAAACACAAGGTGCCTGCAACTCTCAAATTATATACTTGGGTAAAGCAGTGACACATTACATGCCTAGAGGATTTTCGTCTGCTCTTTTTGCTGAATAATTTAATTAATACCTCGATGTGGTTGTGGTTGGGTTTTCACCAAGTGGTACACAGAGGAAGCCTGAGAAAGATTATCCTGACAATTTCTGTAGACTTTTTGAAGGAGCCTGTGTAGACACTTGGCTGGCTCAGACTGTTCTCAAAGCTGTATATATTACAACCCTTGGAAAGTTTATGGAATAACCACACTTGGAGGATGTTCTCGCAGCTTTTTAATTTAAAATAAACAAAGCACATATGATACAGATATGATAGTTTTGTAAAAAAAACAAAAAACAAACCCTCAGAGTTCTAAGATTATGTTGAATGTAAAAATGTATGTCATTATTATTAAATGTTAGCTAAAACTAATTATTATGTAGTTTGCATTTTGTAAAACGAACACTGGCACAAGACTAACATATGTAAATTAGTTGGCGGTTAAGAGGGTTCTACACGCTGCCAGACTTGGCTGATTGAAAAGAAGCATGGCCTCAACAAGTGTTCATTCATTTATTCATTTTCTAATCCGCTTATTCCTAATCAGGGTCTGGGGCGAGGGGGGTGCCCAACTTAGCCGGTTCTGGGCGAAGGCGGATTACACTCTGAACAGCTCGACAGGCCATCACAGTGGCAACACACAGCCACACAACCATTCACACTCACACCATCGAGCAATTTGAAATAATTAACTAGCACAATGTGCATGTGTTTGGACTGTGGGAGGAAACTGAAGTTCCTGGATGAAACCCACATAAGCACAAGCATAACATGCATGCTCCTCATAGAAGGGTCCAAGCCTGGTACTTGAATCCAGGACCTTCGTGCAGTGCTGGAGCTAAAGTCCTGAAAACTGTGCCAGCTCTGTTTAAAATTTAGTGCAAGGAGAAACAAGCTAGGATTTAAAAAGGAAAGTCCAGATATACCTCAGCTTACATCGTTAATTGGTTCCAGGAGAGACGACTTCAGTTGTCTCTAGGCTAGGCTACGCCAAATTTACTTGTATAATATAGAACACACTCTCTCTCTCCCTCTCTCTCGCTCTCTCTCTCTCTCTCTCTCTCTCTCTCTCTCTCTCTCATATATACACACACACACACACACACACACACACACACACACATATATATATATATATATATATATATATATATATATATATATATATAAGTATGTTAGAGTGGTGCAGGACATGTATGATAGATGGAAGACAGTGGTGAGGTGTGCTGTCGGTGTGACAGAAGAGTTCAAGGTGGAGGTGGGACTGCATCAAGGGTCAGCTCTCAGCCCCTTCTTGTTTGCTATGGTGATGGACAGGCTAACAGATGAGGTTAGACAAGAATCTCCATGGACTATGATGTTTGCAGATGACATTGTGATCTGTAGTGAGAGCAGAGACCAAGTGGAGGAAAATCTAGAGAGGTGGAGGTATACCCTGGAAAGGAGGGGATTGAAGGTTAGTCTTAGTAAGACAGAATACATGTGTGTGAACGACAAGGACCCAAGAGGAACTTTGAGGTTACAGGGGGCAGAGATAAAGAAGGTGGAGGATTTTAAGTACTTAGGCTCAACAATCCAGAGCAATGGAGAGTGTGGAAAAGAGGTGAAGAAGCGCGTGCAGGCAGGTTGGAATGGATGGAGAAAAGTGTCCGGTGTGATGTGTGATAGGAGAGTATCGGCAAGAATGAAGGGAAAAGTGTACAAGACGGTGATGAGGCCAGCAATGTTGTATGGTTTAGAGACAGTGGCCCTGGGGAAAAGACAGGAGTCAGAGTTGGAGGTAGCAGAGATGAAAATGTTGAGGTTCTCTTTGGGAGTAACGAGGATGGATAGGATCAGAAATGAGTACATCAGAGGGACAGCACATGTTAGATGTTTTGGAGACAAAGTCAGAGAGGCTAGATTGAGATGGTTTGGACATGTACAGAGGAGGGATAGTGAGTATATTGGTCGTAGGATGCTGAGGTTGGAACTACCAGGCAAAAGGCCCAGAGGAAGACCAAAGAGAAGATTTATGGATGCGGTGAAGGCGGACATGAAGGTCGTTGGAGTAAGAGTAGAAGATGCAGAGGATAGGGAGAGATGGAGGCAGATCATTTGCTGTGGCGACCCCTGAAGGGAACAGCCGAAAGGAAAAGAAGAAGAAGAAGAAGATATATATATATATATATATATATATATATATATATATATAAAATATACAGGGATCCCTCACTTCCCGCAGTTAATTGGGACAGAGACAGAGATCCCCCTGCGACCATCGAATTTTGCGAAGCAGGATCACCCCCCAACACCCTCCCTCCAACTGACGTATACA
Organism: Plotosus lineatus; assembly: GCA_024760905.1. Taxonomy (NCBI): domain Eukaryota; kingdom Metazoa; phylum Chordata; class Actinopteri; order Siluriformes; family Plotosidae; genus Plotosus; species Plotosus lineatus. The sequence continues at coordinate 73,377,265 of CM045729.1, forward strand.
TGTATGTGTATATAATATTAATAAATACATATTCAGTGCTATAAATGCTTATAATAACAATTTAACACTAAAACACAATGCATAAGATGTAAATAAAATATAAATACACACGCACTCAGATGTGCACCTCCCAAAAATGTAACTAGCTTTGGGCTGTTTTTTGTTTGTTTAGGGTGTTTTTGTTTGTTTTCTTTTTGCATAATTGGCCTTGTTTTTGCAGTCTTTTCCTTAACTTTTTAGTTTAGTTTTGTAGATTTTATATAGCGCTTTATCCACACTGAATAGCATGCTCAAAGCGCTCCTCGGTGGCTCCTCGGTGTCATTTGAGCTCCGGGCACCTGTCGCCATTGTACGGCGCCAGTTATTGCGTGGTTCTATCCTTTTGATGCTGAGCGCCAAGCAGGAAGTAACAACTCCCAAATTTTAACGTCTTATGGTATAACGCGGCCGGATTCGAACTCCGATCTTCCAGAGGATAAAGTGGATGCTCTACCAACTGAGCTAAATCCCTGTTTTTTCCCCCTATTCTTCCTTAATTTCCTTATTATTTTAATTGGATGAATATTTAAAAAAAAAAAACAAAACAAATAAAAACCACGATGCACTGAAGCCGCATGAATTGAAGCGCGAGGGATCCCCGTGTGTGTGTATGTGTGTGTGTGTGTGTGTGTGTGTATATATATATATATATATATATATATATATATATATATATATACATACACACAGGTATACTAGTCCTTCTGATAAAAATTCAACTTTCATACATTTTAGATTCATTGCATACCAACCGAAATATTTCAGGTCTTTTATTGTTTTAATACCGATGATTTTGGCATACAGCTCATGAAAACCCAAAATTCCTATCTCAAAAAATTCCCGACCAAGTATTGAGTGCATAACTCAACATAATTATTTGAAGGTTGAGTTATGCACTCAATACTTGATCGGGAATCCTTTTGCAGAAATGATTGCTTCAATGGGGCGTGGCATGGAGGCAATCAGCCTGTGGCACTGCTGAGGTGTTATGGAGGCCCAGGATGCTTCGATAGCGGCCTTAAGCTCATCCACAGTGTTGGGTCTGGTTTCTCTCAACTTTCTCTTCACAATATCCCACAGATTCTCTATGGGGTTCAGGTCAGGAGAGTTGGCAGGCCAATTGAGCACAGTAATACCATGGTCAGTAAACCATTTCCCAGTGGTTTTGGCACTGTGAGCAGGTGCCAGGTCGTGCTGAAAAATTAAATCTTCATCTCCATAAAGCTTTTCAGCAGATGGAAGCATGAAATGCTCCAAAATCTCCTGATAGCTAGCTGCATTGACCCTGCCCTTGATAAAACACAGTGGACCAACACCAGCAGCTGACATGGCACCCCAGACCATCACTGACTGTGGGTACTTGACACTGGACTTCAGGCATTTTGGCATTTCCTTCTCCCCAGTCTTCCTCCAGACTCTGGCACCTTGATTTCCGAATGACATGCAAAATTTGCTTTCACCCGAAAAAAGTACTTTTGGACCACTGAGCAACAGTCCAGTGCTGCTTCTCTGTAGCCCAGGTCAGGCGCTTCAGCCGCTGTTTCTGGTTCAAAAGTGGCTTGACCTGGGGAATGTGGCACCTGTAGCCCAGTCCACTGCTTCCACAGGTCCCCCAAGGTCTGGAATGGGCCTTTCTCCACAATCTTCCTCAGGGTCCGGTCACCTCTTCTGGTTGTGCAGCGTTTTCTGCCTCACTTTTTCCTTCCCACAGACGTCCCACTGAGGTGCCTGGATACAGCACTCTGGGAACAGCCTATTCGCTCAGAGATTTCTTTCTGTGTCTTACCCTCTTGCTTGAGGGTGTCAATGATGGCCTTCTGGACAGCAGTCAGGTCGGCAGTCTTACCCATGATTGCGGTTTTGAGTAATGAACCAGGCTGGGAGTTTTTAAAAGCCTCAAATCTTTTGCAGGTGTTTAGAGTTAATTGGTTGATTCAGATGATTAGGTTAATAGCTCGTTGAGACTACCTGAACATGATATGCTAATTTTTTGAGATGGGAATTTTGGGTTTTCATGAGCTGTATGCCAAAATCATCAGTATTAAAACAATAAAAGACCTGAAATATTTCAGTTGGTGTGCAATGAATCTAAAATATATGAAAGTTTAATTTTTATCAGTACATTACAGAAAATAATGAACTTTATCACAATATGCTAATTTTTTGAGAAGGACCAGTACAGTAGGCCCCCAACTTACGAAGACCCCTGTGTATGAAATCCCCGGGTTACGAAAACATTTTCCTAAGTTTCCATCCCTGAGATGCGAAACAACCCCCTCTTACAAAAAGAAATTCAAACGCGCCAATCAAAATTTCACACGGCACGCGAGTTGCTCTCTCATTGGCTGTCTCTCAACATCCCAACCCGCTGGCCTCCCAGATAGAGACAGAAGGAAGTCTCTAAAACTTTTAGTTTTTAGTTTAGTTTGTTTAAGTTGTTTTATTTGTTTTTTCATGTTTTGCACTATTCTTGTCTATGATTGGTCAACCTTTCTACAGCTATGAGCAGCTTCAGCTTCGGGCAACTTCGGCAAGTCCCTGTGAAACAAGATGGATGAGCTTCATGCTCAGATTGCAGCGCAGAGGGATCTACAGGACTGTTTCTGTGAAATATGGCTCAAGGCAATTGCCCCAGCCAGCTACATGGCCTTCATCCCCTGCAATACCAAGCGCTGGAGTCATCGTTCGGCCCCTTCCCGCCTGGGCTTCGTGTCAGCTGGGGTGTGGCTCGCATTGAGCTGCCTACCATAGCATATTAGCTCTGCTAGCCGCACCCCGGCGAACAAGCCCAGTTGAGTGTGCTTAGTTATACACGCCCGAAGATACTCCGATCTTATAGCTGTCGTAGAGTTGACCGGCCGTAGACGAGCATAGTGCAAAACATAAACAAATAAAACAAATTAAAACGAACAAAGAAACAATTTGACTCTGAGAACTCCGGAAACGTTGCCCTCTGGGCAGCGCTATCTTGGAGACATCACTCCAAGTTCAATGTAAAAGGACATGAAGCGTAATAAAGTTTATCCTTTTGGTATCATTTGTTAAACATGCTACAGAGCATAAAATCTCACGCATAAACATGAAATTCAGTACTGTACTGGTATAATAATTGAAAAAGATTTGAATACAACAGTTCAGAGAAAACCGTCGTTTCTCAGGAGAATGTCTTATTTCTTCAGATGAGACATTCAGCGTTTTCTATCGTTTAGCCAGAGAAGACACAGCGTTTGAGTGGTATCATAGAGCTTAACTGGTAATTAAAACACACAAAAAAAGAGGCTCATTGATAACTTGTGCGCGAATGAGGAAAAAGGGGCGGGACATGAGCTCAACCAATCAGGAGAAAGGAGGACAGCCATTGGTTGAATTTGAATCACGTGCCGGTTGCTCGGCAGTCAGTGAATATTCAAACCGTGGGTTCAAAATTGCGAATAGTCAAGGGCATACTGTATATATATAATATTTAATGTACTGAATATATGTAATATACCATTATATTGATGTAAACTTTATTATTTTTCCATATTTTTTTTTGAAAATCGACGTATAATCAAGAACGACTTAACTCGAAATGCCTTAAGTCAAGGTATACCTATATGGGGAAATGGTGGAATGGTGAGAGAAGCAGGTTTGGGACTGATAGGTAGTTGGTTTGATTCTTGAACCAGGACGTAAATGTGTCGCAGCACGGGGAAGAAGCTGCATCTTCACTTCTTCCACCTTCATGGCCAAAGTGCCCTGGAGCAAGGCACCTAACTCCCAACTGCTGTCTGCAGTACACCAGTGTGTGGCAGCTCTCTGCTCCAAGTCAGTGCGTGCTCACTTTGGATGGTTTTAATGCAGAAGTCAAAGTTTCCGTTGCAGAATTAATACAGCATGTCAAAAAAAAAAAAAGAAAAAAAATGGATGGACTGAGGAACTCTGTCAAAGCATCGGCATGGATAATTCAAAGAAATATCCCCCAAAAATCCCCAAAAAATAAAGTAGACCAAGCAAATAAAAAATAAATAAATAAACAACGAGAAATAGGAGTCAAAAATTTTTTTTTTTTTTTTTTTTTTTTTTTTTTTTACTGTAAACATATTTAAGTCAATCAATTTCTTATGGTTTTTAATAGCTCTACCACCTGAACATAAGAAAGCTACACACGGGTTTTTGCAAAGACGAGAAAGAGTTGCCGCTGAAGTACAGTTGATGTTCCAAAGCACTGGCTGTCATAATATCCCCACCACCCGTTGTATATCATTGTTATGTTATTAATACTCTGGGTGACCATTTTATTCCATATAAATCTGATTTACAGCTGTGTTACACGTTCTGTGACTGTAGGACACTCAGGGTTTTTGTATCTCTCTTGTCCATTTATACTGGACCCCCTTTTTTTTTTTTTTTTTTTTTTTTGCTTACTCAGTTTTTCTGCCGAGCCATCATTTTCTACAACATTGAGTACTGCCATGGGCTTCAAGCAATCTACACTTTGTCCTGAGTTTTATGTTATGTGCGATATTTTATTAAACTCTCAGGCACTGTAAGATGATGCTGGAATTCCTCTTTGATTGCTATGATTAATCATGAAGTACATAAACTATGCTGTTGTTTCATTTTCCTGTCTTTTCTTCAGGTAGACAGTTCGCAGGATGCTTATGTCTCACTTTTTTTTTTTTTAAACGGGTAAATGAACACATCATCAGATCAATACCTGCTGTCAGTCTTGGTGTTGATGCATCCCTAGTGTACACTACGCATCACTATTAAGTGTAAATTATCATTGCGTAGTCAGTGTATTAATCATAGTTTATCCATTTCCTGTTTTCAATCAGGTGTCCAAACAAGCGAAGGAGTTCCTGGAGTTTATATATGAGGAGCCCTTGCTGGATGTGCATCAGTTGAACCCAGTCCTGTATGAACACTCAGAACCTCTGGCCGCTGTGTTGAAGCTGCGGCAGCAGCTCAAGTCTCTCAGGGCTTATTTATTCAGCTGCCGAGCCACAGTAGCCGAGGACCTGCGCCGCAGGTGAGCTCACGACAGGAAGTGTTTTATGTGAAGGTGTAAAATGTGTAAATTGGATACCAGCAACATCATGGCTTATTATTTCTCCAGACAATGGGCAATATAACCATATACAGTGATCCCTCGCTACTTCGTGCTTCAGTTTCTGTGGCTTCAGTGCATCGTGGGTTTTTCAAAAATATTCATTGAAAAATAAAAAAAATAAGGAAATTAAGGAAAAATAGTGAAAAGGTTAAGGAAAATGGCACAAAAAGCAAGGCCAATTATGCACAAAACCCCCAAAGAAACAAAAACAAAAAACAACCCAAAACCCCCCAACAAAACTACTTACATTTTTATGTGAGGTTTGCATCTGTGTGTGTGTGTGTGTGTGTGTGTGTGTGTGTGTGTGTGCATGTGCATCTATGTGTGTATTTATATTTTATTTACATCTCATGCATTATTTTTGAATATTTAATTGTTATTAAAAGCATTTATAGCGTTGAATATGTATTTATTGATATTATATTATACACATTTACATGTACGTATACGGCAGTCAGGGGGTCGATCCTACTTCGCGGAAATCGGCGTTCGTGGTGGGGTCTCAGTCCCCATTAACTGTGGAAACGGAGGGATCCCTGTACCATTTCAAATTCAGCCTGCTGACACTCTGATTTAGTCTCAGAACAGCAGGAAGTACAGAACATTCATGTGAGGGAAAGAGAGCTGGAATTGTTGAGCCTCAGATTAATCCTAAGGCTGAGGTTGAGTGGAAATATAACGAGGGGAGGGTATGTTTATGTGAAGGGTCTCTCACTAAAAGGCTTGTCTCTCTGACAAATACTCTTTGCCCTCTTCAAGGTCATCCGCATGTATAGAGTGTGGCTGCACTTATCCATGCACATATTCATATTTTTAGATGCCGACCCCTGTACGTTATAATAGTGTTACCCAGTGTAGCGCCGCGTGTGCAGATCAGTATTGTAGTTGAAGCAAGCTTTTGGAAAAGAACACTGGGGAATGTTTACCACCTTCAAAGACTTTTCAAAGACAATTGTCCACTTTAGAGCTGGGACTTCCAGACTGGAGTCACAGCTTCTCTCTCTTCTTGTTGAGCAAATATGCCAGCTTGAGTCATTGAATTATTGAACGTGCCAGTTCGCTGTTCCCATTCATTTGTTTGAACTCCACGGTGACCTAGGCTGTGGGCGCCTGTTTGAAGTACAGACAAGGTGCTCAATAAAGGGGGAGCTTGGTTTGGTCAAGCTAAGCATCTGTCGGTGGTCCACCTCTGCATCATCCCTCAGTCCTGGAGCTATCCCAGCTGTACCAGCAGGAGGTGGCTTGATCTGCCCAGGGTGTTTACCAGCCTCACCTGGGATGACTGTGGCTAGTTGCAGAATCGAGGTACAGTGTTTATGGCTAAGCTGTACACCGGCAACGGCTAATGCACTAAAATTGTAAACCGTGTAGGATTGATGAGGGGAGTGGCACTAAAATATTACCCCTACCATCCATCGCCTAACCCAGAAACCCATCAGTGGCACTGTAGAGGATGGAGAGTGTTTACACTGGAGAGCAAGGCGAGCAGAGAGAGCCGTCAGTGCACACACGCCAAAGCCTGATATAGTGCATCTTCATTACCCACATGCAGCAATGAATTATTCTTTATAACACAAGAACACCAGTTTCAGCTTGAATATTAACTCTAATACATGTTCTCACTAATACATGTTTGTGTAGTTCCCGAATAACATACAATGTATATATAGTAACCCCTGTTATTCACGGGGGCTGCGTTCCTGCCCCTTCCTGCGGATCCTGAAAATCCGCGAATTATTGAAGTGGTTTTAAAACCCTATGTATGGATGTGCTAAAATATGCTCCCTAAACACATTCTTTAGACAGTCTTACTCATTAATACAGTAATAATCCAGTAAAAACTTTTTAATTTTGTACTGTGATAATATTAATGAATAAAATGCTTAGGCTACTTACCAGAAGCTAAAGATAATTCAGGGCGTTTGAGTGACATCATAGGGCTTAAATAATCATTAAAAACTCACTAAATAAACGTTGAATTCACAATTCAAGCAATCCCGTTGATGACGTGTGCAAAGGAGAAAAAAGAGGTGTACACATCATCTGCAATCAATCAGCAGGAGGGAGAAACAAAAGCTCTCAGCCATTGGCTAAATTTGAATCATGTGCCAGTAACTTCTGGGTTTGCCGCTAATCCGCGAGTATACTGAGCTGCGAGCGCTGAACCGTGAATGGGCGGAGGGTTACTGTAAAGTCAAACAAGCTTTTATTTATTTATTTATCTATCTTCCCGTCCATATACAGTGGTACCTCACTTTACAAAATTAATCCGTTCCAGAGCCTTTTTCGTAACCTGGAATTTTTGTAAGTAGAACCGCATTTTACATGTAAAACGCGTGATTCCTTCCAAGGCTCCCAAAACTACTACTTCTTTTCCTTTCGGCTTTTCCCTTCAGGGGTCGCCACAGCGAACCATCTGCCTCCATCTCATCTTATCCTCTGCATCTTCTACTCTTACTCCAACTACCTTCATTTCCTTCTTCACCACATCCATAAATCTTCTCTTTGGTCTTCCTCGTGGGGCCAGTGGTTAGGGTGCTGTGCTCATGATCGGGAGGTTGTGAGTTCGAATCCCACTGAGACTCTCACTGTGCTAAGACCCCTGGGGAAGGTCTCAACCACAAGCGTGCCTCTGTTCACCCAGCAGTATAAATGGGTACCAGTAAAATAAACTGGGAAGGTAACCTGCAATGAACTAGCGTCCCATCCAGGGGGAGTTGAACTCCTAGTCGCTTCACGCTACGGAAACCGGGGATAAGTACCGGCCTGATCAGCCACGAGGCTAAGCCACTAGGCTCGGGTGTAAAAACCCAACAGACTTACCCTTGGTCTTCCTCTAGGCCTTCTGCCTGGTAGTTCCAACCTCAACATCCTACTACCAATTTCGAGGCCCCCAATACTACCCTTTAAAAATTATAAAAGAATACCTTTTAAGGTACTTACTTCGTGTTGACTATGTCTTCTTATCAGAGTTATAATCTTACAAATGTTTATGCAAGGTTAAAAGCCTGAGCCAAAAAATAAAGTTACAATGAGCACACTCAAAAAACTCCATGAAACAAGCTGCTGCTCAAGGCAGCTGCGTCATCCCTCCTTGCCAATGGGAGGCCAGCGGGGCGGGATGTTGGGAGATAGTCAATGGAGAGAAACTCATGCATTGTTTGAATGTTTGAATGGCGCGTTTTAATGTTTGAATGGCGCATTTGGTGTGTTTCGTAAGGAGAACTTGTTTCGTATACAGAGACAAAAAATTTTGGGAAATGTTTTTTGTAACCTGGATTTTTTGTTTTCTGGGACTATCGTAAGGTGAGGTACCACTGTACTCTATAGTGATAAATTCATTAACCCAACCCAGTAAGCAAGTCGGTGTACATGTAGCTAACCTGCCAAATGAATTAACTATTCATTAATACGTACTGGGCAAAAGTTAACCAACGGTGGCATATGAAAAAGCTTTTAGTAAAATTTAAGCAAAATCGGTATCTGTTTTAGTGAGGAGTCATTGCATCGGTTGAAATATGAGCATGTTTGCAAATAAATCAGGAATGCCTCAGGGTTGTGCATGTTAACGACCCATAGCAGCTCCTGCATTTGGACGCCTACCGATTGATGACAAGCCCTGTAGCAACTGGATACCAACCATCAACAAACACTGGAGCACAGAGAATATATTTACTATGTGGGTGCAAGAAAGAGATATTGACTTGAGTTATGAGACTACATACTAACACCCAAGTAATGAGCTTGAGACACTTATTGGTTTGAGAACATACTGGTACTATGAAGAGAAAGAAAATGAGTTATCGTATTTCGACTCTGAATAAAGAGGTCGTTCATGCATCAAGCCAATGTAGTGTGTATGTGTATATATATATGTGTATATATATATATATATATATATATGTATATGTATATGTATGTATGTATATGTGTATATATATATATGTATATGTATGTATGTATATGTATATATATATACACACACACACACACACAGGGATCCCTCCCTTTCTGTGGTTAATTGGGACCGAGATCCCCACATGACCATCGAAATCTGCAAAGTAGGATCCCCCCCCAACTGACGTATACGTACATGTATCAATAAATACATATTCAATGCTATAAATGCTTATAATAACAATTTAACATTCAAACAATAACAAGATGTAAATAAAAAATATATATACACACATACAGTTGGTATTGCATGAGAAGAAGACGACACACATATATACGCACGCAGATGCGCATGCACACACAGATGCAACAGTGTAACTAGTTTTGATGGGAGATTTTGGATTGGTTTTTGTTTTGTGTGGTTTAGTTTTTTTTTTTTGCATAATTGGCCTTGTTTTTGTGGCATTTTCTTCGCTGTTTTCCCCTATTATTCCTTAATTTCCTTATTTTTTTAATTCGATGAATATATATATATATATATATATATATATATATATATATATAATATATATATTTTAAACTGCGATGCACTGAAGCCGCATGAATTGAAGCGCGACGTAGCAAGGGATCCCTGTGTGTGGGTGTGTATGTATGTGTGTGAGTGAGTGAGTGAGAGGTCTATTGCACATTTTGACATGTAACAACCACAGACGTAGTGGTGTGTAATTGTGAATTTGAAAGAAAACCATGCATGGCTTTCACAATTTATAACAAATAAAAATCTTAAAAGTGTACCGGGCATTTTTGATTTTTTGTCTTGTGACAAAATGTGGGAAAAGGTCAAAGGTTGTGGACACTTTTGAAACCCACTGTAAATTCATGCCACTAAAGTGCAATCAAGTTTACTCTTTTTTTCCCCCCTCCAGGTTCAGTCAATTTTTTTTGTCAGGGAAAAACTTAGTTAATAATTTTACCTGAATATTCTATCCATCCATAAAGCATTTATGAAAACAATTTATGCTTTTGACAGGGAAACTTGTAGGTGTCGATAATATCTTGCTTAGACCCATGTCTGGAGAGGGTTCTCATATAACTTCAAACATAGCTTCTGTATAGACGACGCAGGTCACATGACCAAATTGCTTCAACCTCATCTGCTTATAAGAGTTCCACTGATCGTACTGGCAAGACATAACAGTGTAACTTATGAGTTACTTTACAGTGTTTTTCTTTGATAATGTGGACATTTTTGTAGATTCATTCAAAATTAGTTTAAACAATTATCATACCATATACAGTGTGCCCGCTATTGAAAACACCCTTATCCAGGAAACCAGCATTCATTACTACTAATGTACCATATATACATCATCTGTATTTTTCCTACCAACAACACTCTTGGGTGTGTCTATCTGTGTCTCCAGATTAATCTCGTGGGCTTTCATTCAAATGTGTTTACTTCAGATATGCCTTAACTGCACGTTAGCACACAGCACCGACCTGACTTTCAGCCTCTCCATTTATCTTGGCAGTATTGCTCACAACGTTGACTTTGTTTCATATAACTATTGCATCGCCCAAAACATAAAAGAGAAAATTCATCCTCATTTAAACAAACACTCCTTTCCTCCGTGTCTCAGTTTAGGCTGAGATTAGTTCATGTCATAGCAGCTGGGTCGAATGAGAACTTGACCAGAGCTCCAAGTTGAAGCAAATGCACTGCTTTCCTCTCATTTCCATTAAACGTTCATTTACTGATGCTTTTGTTATTGATATCAGTCGGACATTTTAGTCATAATAACCCGAATGGAAGTGCTATTCTTCTTCAAAAGATCAACTGTAAATCTTCTTTCTTCTTCTTCTTCTTTTCCTTTCGGCTGTTCCCTTCAGGGGTCGCTACAGCAAATGATCTGCCTCCATCTCTCCCTATCTTCTGCATCTTCTACTCTTACTCCAACGACCTACATGTCCGCCTTCACCGCATCCATAAATCTTCTCTTTGGTCTTCCTCTGGGCCTTTTGCCTGGTAGTTCCAACCTCAGCATCCTACGACCAATATACTCACTATCCCTCCTCTGTACATGTCCAAACCATCTCAATCTAGCCTTTCTGATTTGTCTCCAAAACATCTAACATGTGCTGTCCCTCTGATGTACTCATTTCTGATCCTATCCATCCTCGTTACTCCCAAAGAGAACCTCAACATTTTCATCTCTGCTACCTCCAACTCTGACTCCTGTCTTTTCCCCAGGGCCACTGTCTCTAAACCATACAACATTGCTGGCCTCATCACCGTCTTGTACACTTTTCCCTTCATTCTTGCCGATACTCTCCTATCACACATCACACCGGACACTTTTCTCCATCCATTCCAACCTGCCTGCACGCGCTTCTTCACCTCTTTTCCACACTCTCCATTGCTCTGGATTGTTGAGCCTAAGTACTTAAAATCCTCCACCTTCTTTATCTCTGCCCCCTGTAACCTCAAAGTTCCTCTTGGGTCCTTGTCGTTCACACACATGTATTCTGTCTTACTGAGGCTAACCTTCATTCCCCTCCTTTCCAGGGCATACCTCCACCTCTCTAGATTTTCCTCCACTTGGTCTCTGCTCTCACTACAGATCACGATGTCATCTGCAAACATCATAGTACATGGAGATTCTTGTCTAACCTCGTCTGTTAGCCTGTCCATCACCATAGCAAACAAGAAGGGGCTGAGAGCTGACCCTTGATGCAGTCCCACCTCCACCTTGAACTCTTCTGTCACACCGACAGCACACCTCACCACTGTCTTCCATCTCTCATACATGTCCTGCACCACTCTAACATACTTCTCTGTCACTCCAGACTTCCTCATACAATACCACAGTTCTTCTCTCGGCACCCTGTCATATGCTTTCTCCAGATCCACAAAGGCACAATGCAGCTCCTTCTGACCTCCTCTGTACTTCTCTATTAACATCCTCAAAGCAAACACTGCATCTGTGGTGCTCTTTCTTGGCATGAAACCAAACTGTTGTTTACAAATGCTGACCTCTGCCCTTAGTCTTGCTTCCACTATTCTTTCCCATAGCTCAACTGTAAATATTAGCATTAAAAAACTCCTCTTTTTAATAGTGATGGCATCACAGTGTAAAATAGTGTGTGTGTGTGTGTGTGTGTGTGTGTGTGACTTCCTAATTATTATTTAGTTTTGCTTGTATGATATTGGACTTAAGTGTTATGACGTAAAGAATGATGTTATAATACAGTAATATGTTCATTTATTTTCTTGCCTGGTTTATCCTAATTGTGGTTACGGAGAAGCTGGCACCCATCTCAGCCGACTCTGTGCGAGTGCAAGGTACACCGTGGACAGCTCACCAGGCCATCACTGGGCTGAAACACACTGACAACAACCCAATGGCCTGCTTTTTATGAACGACAGCAATTGCTTTTTTTACATACTTCTCACCATAGACAGTTTGATAACCCAGTTGGCTGCACTGGAGGAACAGCAGTGACAGCTTGGTGATAGTGGGGTTTGAACCCAGATCTTCGAAACAATAAGCCAGGACCCTACCACCAGGCCACCACTGCCCCCAATTCAGGGAGTAATAAGATTCAGTATGATTCCAATCAAATGCAAGGATGTTGTCCTAAGTTTTGAATAATAGAAGAGCTCTAGAGAGGTTGGGTCATGGGGGCAGCAGCCTAAGCAATAAGGCCCAGACCAGCCAAGAGACATAATCCCTCTAGCGTGTTCTAGGTCGATCCCAGAGTCTCTTCCTGGTTGGACATACCCAAAACACCACACCAGGGAGGCCTTCAGACCAGATGCCCGATCAGACCAGATGTTCCAGGTCACACTATCATTGCCCACATGGGCATTGAAGTCTCCCACGACAATGAGGGAGTCCCAATGGAGGTGTTCTCCAGCACACCCCAAAAGACTTCATGAAAGGTGTGTACTGTGAACTGTCCTTGGGTGCATAAGCACAAGCGACAGTCAGGACCCGTCCTCCACCCGAAGGCGAAGGGAAGCTACCCTTTTGTCAACCGAGGATAACCCCAACTTGTAGGCACTGAGACAGTGACAACAAGGATGCCCTCGTCGTCTCTCCCCATGAGCAACTGTAGAATAAGGGCCAGCCCCACATCAGATGGGTGGTTTCAGAGCCCAAGCCATGTGTTGAGGTGAGTCCGACTATATCTAGTCGGTTTCTCTCCACCTCACACACCAGCTCAAGCTCCTTCCCTGTCAGAGAGGTGACATTCCATGTCCCAAGAATCAGAGTTGCTAGCCAAGGATCTGTCCAGCAGAACCCATGCCTTTGGCTGCCTCCCAATTTACACTGCACCCAACACCTATAGCCCCTCCCAGGTGGTCGGTCCATTTGAGGGCAAACCCATGTCTCCTTCATGGGCTGAGCCCGGCTGGGCTCTATAGGCAGAATCCAAAACACCAGGCGCTTTGCCTTCGAGCCCCAACCCTAGGCCTAGATTAGAGGGGGACCCCAGTGAATCACGTCTGAGCAAGGGAGACCGTGTCCTTTTATGATTTTCCGTAGGGATTTTTGAACGGTGCTTCATCTGTACCTTCACTTAGGGACCTGTTTGCCTTGGGTGACCCTACCCGGGACTTCATGGTCCCGACAACATATCTTCTAGGATTATTAGGACACGCAAGCCCCTCCACCACGATAAGGTGGCGATTGAAGGAGTGCTTTGTTTAAAAAATGTAGTAATCAGTCATGTTTATTCTAATTGTTAAAAGATGGAGTGTATAGAAATCCACAGAATCTTCCTGTATCAGCACACTCTCGAATAATTAACCACATATATACACTCACTCATGTTGTATTCATCTTCAGCTAGTTGAACTTCCTGTCCCTGCCATTTACACTAAATTACTCTCTTGCTGATTGCATTTTGTCAGCTTCATCCCCATGGCATTGGGAGCCAATTTGCATACGAACACTAAGCCAAGCCCACCCCCCAACCCACCCTCTGCACACTCAGATTCTGCCACACGTCCTCTGTCACCCCCCCCTCCCCAACATCTGTACCACAGTCTTGCTGATGACGGAGATCAGGAGCAATGTGGAAGCGGGGAGCTATGAACTGGGCGAGGCTTGAGATGGACCGGCAGGCCTCGCCATCTTTCAAAGGGACCCATGCTTAATCAGTCCGGTTATCTAGCCTCTTCAAGCAGAAAAGGCCAGTATGCTCTGTTGAAGTAGCAGGAATCCAGCTATCCAAGGTGGTACTGTGTGGCATAGATTTCAGTCCTGATTGGCTATCAAGGAACTTTCGGCATGGAGAGATTTGAGTGGGTATCCATCCTTCCATCCATTCATTCATGTCACTCTCACTTCATTTCTCCCTCTCGTTCACCCATCATCTCTATCGATTGCCTGTATTCATCTCTCCCTCATCTCCCAGCCCCTCATTTCTTTTCTTTTTTCCCTCCCGGATGCCACTGTGGGCTCTTGATTTGTAATGTGAGCAGGCGTAGGCGCGTGATGGCAAGAGAGCGAACGATGAGAGCAGAGTACACACATGGGAGGAGAGGGGTGTAGAGGGCCATAGAGCCAGCCAGACTCGGAATGAGTGTGAGAGAGAGAGAGAGAGAGAGAGAGAGAGAGAGCTGCCCCACTTCACCTATAATAAGGGAGAGTGCTTTTAAATGTCTATTCCACAGGCTTTTTGCAATTTGATTAAATTAACCCCTATTTCTCCAGTAATATTGACTCATGTTGTCATGGGTACAGTAGTATAGTGATGCGCTGGAGAAAGATGTATGTGTCCTTTCACTTTTTTAAATCTAGTGCAGTGTGACATGAACATGTAAGTGCAGCGGAGTAGTACTACAGTATAATACGGTGCTTGTAATACACTTTGGTGTTACTGATGTATTGTGGGAATATTTGGCTGATTAAATTTTTGGCTGTTTCTGCAGGATTTTTCCAAGGGAGTACCTGTTACAGCACATTCACCTGTACTCTGTGGCTGACCTCCAGCAGGTGAGAATGTACTAATTAGTGCAGAGTGTACAACTGCTGAAAAGATGTTCCTGGGGGGGAGGGGGGCAGCTGTGGCCCAATGGTTAGAGAAGCAGGTTTGGTTTTTGATTCATGAACCAGCAGGAAAAATGTGAGGTGATGGGGGGGAGTAAGCTACACCTTCCCTTCCTCCACCTTCATGGCTGAAGTGCCCTTGAGCAAGGCACCTAACACCCCAACTGCTCTCTGGGCACCACAGTGTATTGCAGCCTACTCCTCTGTGTGTGTGTGTGTGTGAGTGTGTGTGAGTGTGTGTGAGTGTGTGTGAGTGTGTGTGAGTGTGTGTGAGTGTGTGTGAGTGTGTGTGAGTGTGTGTATGAGTGTGTGTATGAGTGTGTGTATGAGTGTGTGTGTGTGTGTGTGTGTGTGTGTGTGTGTGTGTGTGTGTGTGTGTGTGTGTGTGTGTGTGTGTGTGTGTGTGTGTGTGTGTGTGTGTGTGTGTGTCTCTGTGTGTGTGTGTCTCTGTCTGTTCACTTTGAATGGGTTAAATGCAGAAGCCAAATTTTCCTTGTGGAATTAACACTGTATACCAAAATAAAAACATCCCCAAGGCTACAAATCATAGTGCTTGAGTTTAAATTTTTATGTCAAACACCAATATCACTTTTATCACCTGTAAATACATTTATGCAAAAATTATATTAATTATTAAAAGATTATTATTATTATTTACATTAATGGAATTTGCCAGAGGCTATTATCCGAAGGGTCCTACATTTAATGATTTTGCTATAATTTATGCATTTTTATAAAACTGAGCAATTGATGAGTTAAAGGCCTTGCTCAAGTGCCCAACAGAGGCTGCATGGTGGTACTGAGGATATTAAACTCCTGACCTTCAGATCAGTAACTCAGAACCACTGAGCCACCCCTGCCCGTTAGGGAAATGTATTTTTAAACATTGATTCAGTGTGTTTGCCTCAATTTGTGACAAATGAAGGGGGATTTTGCCCCTCAGTAGGTGGCAGCCTTTCAACTGCCGATGCCCCACAGGAGGAAGCAGCTGCATGCCTCAGCTCTGAGCTACAAATGCAGCAACTGCTCCAAGTGTAATTTAAAAAAAGCCCCAAAAACAATTCTGATACTTTATGGCGTGTTTAATTTATCTTATTGATGAACATTAGCTCTTTTTGCTAAATGGATTTAGTGTTATGTAATGTAGTGAGGTATTGCTCACGATATTGGCACCATTTTTGATTTATTAAATTAGTTTGGCTCATATCTGCAGCACCAGAGTTGAATGTTGTGTCCTTGGGGATCTCTGTGACCCTGACTGTGAGAACTTGGAAGGTGTAAGTAGAAGCCAAAGTTGGAAAGATAGTTCGCTAGATGCGGAACAGTGCAGATGAACAACCTTGGGTAATGGTGACTCTGGAAGGCAAGACTTTGTGTAAATGAAAATTGATGGACGGTGGGAGTGAAGAAATAAACAAATAATTCTTGTAATCCCATGGTTCAACTTGTCATAATGTTTAATGGTGCACTGGTGTACAGCCACAACAGTGCATTCACACCAATATGTGGTTGTGTCCCAAACCGTTGCCACAAAGCTGGACGCAAGCAATTACTTAGAATGTCTTGAAATGCTGTGGCATTATGATTTTCCTTTACTGGAACTAAGAGATTCAAACCTATTCTGGTATGGCAATGCCCCTCATTGCAAAGGTAGCTACAGAAAGACATGGCGTGCCAAGACTGGAGTGGAAGAGCTTGATTGTCATGCTCAGAGCCCTGACCTTATACACATTAAATGATCTGGAACACTGACTGACCCAAGACCTTCGCACCCAGCATCAGGGCCTGACCTCACTAAAGCTCTTTTGGCTGAATGAACAAAAATCTGTACAACCACACTCCACTATCTATTGGGCATTCTTTTTAGAAGAGAGGAGGAGGAGGAGGTTATAACAGCACAAGGAGACAAAATCTGGACTGAGTGATAATCGGGTGTGTGCAGATGTTTAGCCAGTATGTGACCAGTGTGTTTTGTTATACTCACCACAACAAGCTGGCAGAATAGCAACTGCTTTAAGTTGTATTGCTGTTTATCAAACAAAGCACACATATACACTGCCCAGCCTAAAAAACAGTAATGCACTGGAATATTTTTGTTGTGTTTCCTTCAACCTTGATTACGCCGCAATAATTGCCATGGCGTTGTTACTTCAGTTGGTCAGATCGAGGCTCAGCAACGTTATGTTGCGATGAAATGAAGAGAACTGAAGACTTGAATGTACTTTATAATCATGCCATCGATCAATACATGACACGGATGTAAAATACTGTTGCTTGAGTTTGTTAAAACATTATCATTGCAATTATGCACTGCAGTCAATTCTAAAGGTGGTCCAACTAAATTTGCTTTTGGTGTGTGTGTGTGTGTGGGGGGTGAAGTGTAGTGATTAGCACATCCACCTCACAGCAAGAAGGTTGTGGGTTTTGTGTTCTGGGCGAGGGCATTATGTGCTTTTATGGGTTCCCTCTGGGTACTCAAATTCCTTCTACAATGCAAGTTAGGCTAACTGGCTGTTCCAAATTGCCTGTAGTTGCGGACGTGAGTGTGAATGCGTGTTTCTCTGTGACGGTCTGTCCACATGTCCAGGGTGTTCCTGGCCTTCACCCAGTGTCAGCCGAGTTAGGCTTCAGCCTCCTTATGACCCTAGTATAAGAATTAAGTGGTACAGTGGGTCTGTCTGTCTGTTCATGCAACCTTCTACGTGTCTGTCCGTCTGTCTATACATGCAAACATGTTTGTATATGTATGCACTAAAGAAAACCTTTATCTTCTATTTTAGGTGTGTATTACATGTACTATATTAAGTAGGAATATATTGGCTGGTGATAAAATTCTCCAAATGTTTTAGGAGCAGTAGCATAGATACTAGAGTTGCATGTACATTGTTCTCGCTTTTTCTGAACCTCCTCTTGCCCCTCCTCTTAACTGTTACTTTCACTGTGTTCATTCTCTCTTTTTCTTTTTACTCTCTCTCCTAGCAGGAGGGTAGAGTCTCTTTGCCTGCTCCTTCTTCACCCCATGTTCCCTCCCACCCAGCTAACTAATTAGTGGCATTCAGAAGCAACAGGCAGAAAAACAAAGTGTGACAGGCCTTCATTCTTCCCAGACATCCCACTCGCTGACACTACCACACTCACGATTTTTTTTTTTCTTCTCTCCATCCTTTTCACCCTGTACGTACTTCTCCACCGTTGAATTTGTCTTTTATTCCTGTTTATCTTGAACACCGGAAAATGAGAAATTTAACAAATGGTACACTTTTAAGTGTTCTGATATCAGATTTAAAGAATTTTATAGTTCAGGGGGATATAAGAATGTCGTAAAGCCAGTGATGATCATCCAGTGGATAAATAGGAATGAATTAAAGTTGGGTTCTGCGACTTGTGTTCTCAGCATTGTTTATTATAATGGATTTTTGTTATGCCATAAGGGTTTTTTTTGTTTGTTTTTTTTTTTTTTTTTTTGGATGGGGTGGGGGTGGGTTTGTTAATTTCTGTCTTTGCTGACTTTGTCAGACTTGGAGGAGCTTTCTCATTCTTGTAAAATCGCTCTCTTTCAGGATGCTAATTGGCTTACCTTTATTAAGGAGCCATTTTCTTTTAGCATGCCTGCCTAATGCCAGGGCCTTCGTGGCCCGGGAATGTTCTCCCTACGTGTTCAGGTCATTAACTGCAGAATAAGTAGACACCAGGAAGTTTATAGACCCAAATCGCATGCCTATTCAGTTCCTGCAAACAGCTACCAGTGTAGTGTGGTGTCTCTTTATTTTAAAAAATCAAGTTCATTGGCCTTACTTGTTTGCCTAAGGCTTGGCCAAATACAAGTCCTTTTTATGCACCGGCTTTTGTTGAGCTTTACAATCAAAAGAGTTTAAAGTGTGGCCAAAGATGGCCCACATTAAGAGTGCCATATAAATGCTAATTGTTTTTGTACACATTACTAGATTACTAGCCCTGCCAGCGACCTAAACAACTGGAGAGACACAAAGAGGCATTCAATGGCTTTGCGGCATCATTGACATAAGTACAAATTTGCAGAATCTCTCATGAACCTTTGCTGTGCCTTGTGGTATTCTTTTGATTCCCTCAGCACTCAGGATGTTAACCAGACTTTACCCCCCCCCCCCCCCCCCGAGTTGGATTTACTTCTGACCATTCATTGAGGCAGAACTTTTTCTTGTACCTTCATAAATTTTCCGTATAAATGTACTAATGTATGCAGTGTGTTGCTATGTACAATGAGCCAGCGCTTCTCTTTAGTCTTCTGGTGTGGTGGATTTTATTGAATAACACTGCTGCACATGGAGTTGGGAACCCACTCAGCATTTCTAATCAGTGGAGGTCCTCTTCCATTATTGAATTAATGAAATTGTGGGTTATATAAATGAGCTGCAATCAGTAATTACATGCCTTCAGACTTGTCTAAATTTTAGGCGTATACATGACTATGGCCCAATACATGTAGGTAGTTATACTTGCTAGCTCGAGCTCCTTCCCCATAGACACTGAAAATGACTACGATGGTTGTTCTGTGTCTGTACCTTGTTGATCACTTGATGTTGACTGGCTGTGATATAGCTTCTTAGGAAAGCTCGCTCAGTGGCAAAATCCTAAAAATACACACACCTGCAACATCTCTTTGACCCATGTATTAATGGATCTGAAATTAATAAAAAAAAAAAAATTAAGGGTCATGGACTACTGCTCAGACCTGCACAGAATTAAACACAATCAACAAAATTTTGTTGAGCAAAACAACATGGAGCATTACCAGTAGCACGGAACATGAACTCACTAAACGGACAATTAAACAAAACGTGATCAGTTAGTGAAAGGTGCTGAAAAGAAAACTCAGGCTTATCCCTTCCTGCTTTAGCTCTAGACTAGTCAGGAAATGTAAGGGAGATACAGCTGTACTACTCTTATAACACCAGTCTTGGACATCTATCAGTCGAGAGCTCTGCTTTTGGGACAATGGCTAAATCTTTGTATTAAACGGTAATTGTATTGAATCAAAAACCTGGTGGTCCAGTTTAAAGCATTAGATCTATTCTTCTGTGATGAAAACAAGCCTTGTGTGGTTGACTGTCATCAAGTGTTTCACATTCATCCACGCATGCTTTCATTCACCCCCTCCCATACTTCATATAAGTGAATTTTCAAGCTTGTCCTGCGTGCCCGCATATACACTTCCTCTCTCCCCCTGTTCTTTCTCTCTTCTTACTTCCCTTGCCCACACTTCCTAACATGATAGCTTGCTGGTGATAATCCTGTTTTGCCAGGGCCTGGCAGGGAGGGTGTTATCCAAACAGAACTCACCCTCTTTTTATCTGTCTAATCCTGGCCCTTTCTCTGCCAGTTAATGGAGCAGGCGAGGACATTAGGGTCCAGGATGAGGAGGGGATAAAGTAGAGCGCGTTAAACAGCAGTTTTTAGGGGATTAGGCACTGGACAACAAAGCACGTGCGGGACAGAGCTGAAGGGTGGGGTTAGGGTGTTAGGGGTGGGGGGTGGGGGTATTGGCCGCAAGACTAGAACAGCAGCCAGCACCCGTGCTGGCAGTTAATTTTCAATGTATAGATGTGACACGCCTGAAATATTTGGCCATGTTTTAAAGTATTAATCATTGAGGTTCATGGGCTTTTTTTTGGCAGTCTCTTGATATTTACAAACACTGTGGGGACATTTTTTTCTTGACCTCAGGACTCTGTCAGAAAGTTATATTGAGTGTATTAACAGCTTCCTTGTTTCTCTGTGCTAGTGTTGGCCCAGGTGCGGAGAACCCTGAGAGTGCTCGCTATGCTTCTCAGCCCTTGCTAAATTATTAAGATGTTTAATTACGTGTTCTGTCAGCACTGATTAGGGGCCATATATATCATTGTTTGTAGGGTGACTGTGAGTGTGCTAGACTTCGCCTCTTTGATTACTGGGCTGGTACGTTGAGGCTGCTACCTCTGGGCAGTGCAGAGAACTGGAATTGAGATGAAAGCTGCTTGATGAATAGATGGTGAGGCATTGTAGGGACGAAGCTTGCCAAGTTTTACCATTCTATACTTTTTTGGAGCAGCTGATTTGAAAGCATTGTAATGTTGATAGTTGACGGTTGTGTTGCTCTTTTGACATTTTTGATTTCTTGTGAAACTAGAATGGCATTTTAAAAAAATTATACTTCAACTGTCTAGTTTCTTTCATTCTTTTTGCACCACTGGTTGCCATCAGAGTCATACAACACGTACAGCATTTAAATAGTCCTAGTAGATAGGAATAAGGCACAGGCACAGTGAATCACTTTGTTGAGTAAAGAACTACCCGAGCACTTGCTGTGCTTTCCATTGGTTTCTGTCCTGTAGTCACAACTGCAATACCCAACCTCCTGCTCACCCACACAAACTCTTTTTAACATCGCTCACTTCACCAAGCGTGTGTGTGTGTGTGTGTGTGTGTGTGTGTGTGTGTGTGTGTGTGTGTGCGCGTGCATGCATGCATGTTCATACTTCATGGGAGACTGTGGTGGTCCCTCCTTTTATTCTCTTTCCTTCCTCTCTCCCCACCTCACCATCTTTCTAGCCAGCCCCGCACCCCCCACCCCCTGCGTTCTCATCTCTGTCCTGCCATTCTTTGGCCAGCTTCTTGTGTAAGGGCCGAAGAATGCTGGCAGGCCCTTTAATTGGTGTGCCACAGCGCTGCCAGGTGTAGCCACTTGTCTCTTCCCCATTGGTGAATATGCACTGGAGGTCCGGGCCCCTTACCCCGGCCCATTCAGCAGCCTACAATACATCTTCTTCAAACCTACACTTTCAAAGCCCAGTGCCGATTTTTAACTACTCCGGCCGGTAAATGGCATTCACATATTATTTTTTGCAAACGGTCTTCCAAAAGGAATTACCCCGCTCGCCTACCCACCCCCGAGCCTGCTTAACCCCCTCGTCCTCCCCTCCAGTCTCACAAGAATTCATTAGTTTTGATCTGGATTCCTGATGTGAACTCTGACTGCTTTGTCTTGGTTCCCATCGCACTCTGCTTTTGGGGTGTGTTTGTATTTCTACTAAAACTTCATATCATCACACATGACTAATATTTCCAATAAAGAGTTGTCTGTTATCATCATGGTTATATTCTGATAGAATTCCTGCCTAATGTCTGGTTTGCTTCTTCCTGTCGTATGTTTCCTTCGTCTTTTCCATGCTCCAGATCTCATGTGTTCTCTCTCTCTCTCTCTCTCTCTCTCTCTCTCTCTCTTTCTCTTTATTTATTTATTTTTTTTGCGCACCCTTTTTTAATCATGTACAGGTAATAGATGGGAAGCTGGCTCCCTTCCTCTCCAAAGTGATCAAGTTTGCTAGTTCCCACGTGTACAGCTGCAGTCTGTGTCGAGAGAAAGGCTTCATCTGTGAGCTCTGCCACAACGGCCAGATCCTCTACCCTTTCCAGGAGAATGCCACCAAGAGGTCAGCTCTGCCCATTAATTCTTCTCTCGCAGTAAACCGTGTGTAGCACTGAATGGACCGGGCACTTCAGGAATATTATAGTAACTTTTGATTAAAGATTAAAGTTGAAAATTCCTGCTCAAAACTGATCATATCATCTCACTATCAGCAGTTTTAGTGTCTCCGTCGTTTCATTTAGTTTTTTCATGTCATGTCTACCCAGTGGAGTGGAATATTCTTCCCAGGGCCCGTAACAGCCACGCCGCTTCTGTCATGTGTTAGTCACACTCAGGGGACAGTGGTATGAAGGTGTCCTTCGTCTCTAGAGCAATAAAGGGACACCAAGCACTAAGGCACAGTTAATCCCCACAGTGCCTTTCTTCTCAACCCACTTTATGACTAACTACTGATAAGATACATGCTGCACTTCACACCATTGGTGTGACATTCTTCACTTTTCGGATCTACTGCACTTTCATGTCTTGCGACTGTAAACTCATTATGAATTCTCATCATTTATTGGTTAATGTTGCACTGTTTGTTTGTTTTTTCCATT
The DNA here is from genome assembly GCA_024760905.1 of Plotosus lineatus. Classification (NCBI taxonomy): domain Eukaryota; kingdom Metazoa; phylum Chordata; class Actinopteri; order Siluriformes; family Plotosidae; genus Plotosus; species Plotosus lineatus. Next base: position 73,400,338 of record CM045729.1, read on the forward strand.
AAATAGCCTGCATTATACTGCTCATAAAAAAAAAAAAAAAAAATTGAAGGGAACACCCGAACAACATCTCCTAGTTTTCAGTGAATGACATATCGTGGAAGAAAATCTTTATTCATTACATAGTGGAATCCGTTGAGAACAAAACAATATCAGGATAGTTAATGGAAATAAAAAATCTTCATCCCATGGAGGTCTGGATTCAGAATCGCACTCGAAATCAACGTGGAAAATTAGATCACAGGCTGATCCAACCTCTGTGGAGATTCCTCAAGATGAGTCAAAATAAACCTCAGTAGTGTGTTTGGCCTCCACGTGCCTGTATACACTCCATACAACTCCAGGTCATGCCACTGATGAAATGGCAGATGCTGTCTTGAGAGATCTCCTCCCAGACCTGGATCAGAACATCAAACAACTCCTGGACAGTGTGTGGTGCAACGTGGCACTGGTGGATGCAATGAGACATGATGTCCCAGATGTGGTCAATCGGATTTACTTCTATGGAAGGCCAGTCCCCTCATCATGCAGCCACATGATGCCTAGCATTGTCATACATCAGCAGGAAACCAGGGCACACCAGCATATGGTCTCACAATGGGTCTCAGGATCTCATCCTGGTACCTCATGGCAGTCAGGGTAACCCCTGGCTACCACATTGAGGGCTGTGTGGCCCTTCATTGACACACCACTTAACCGGTCATGCTGGAGGATGTTTCAGGCAGCAGAACCTTCTCCACAGTGTCACCAGACTCTGTCATGTCATGTGTTGAGCTGTAAGTACAGGACCCAATTGTGGACAGCAGGTCCTCATACCACCCTCATGGTGTCATTTTTTTTGACTGTGGCCTGTTGGAGGTCACTTTGGCAGTGCTCCTCCTGTTTCTCCATTCACAAAGAAGCAGATAACAGTCCTGCTGCTGGGTTGTTTGTTGTTCACCTTCGGCCCCCTCCGCCCCCCCACCTCCACGTGTACTGGTGTGTCTCCTGGTATCTCCTCCATGCTCTTGACAGTGTACTGGGGGACACAGCAAACCTTTTTGCTGGAGTGCCCTGCTAATTGCCTCTCATTTCCACCTGCTGTCTGTTCTATTTACACAAAAGCAGGTGAAATTGATTCACAATTAGTGTTGCTTCAAAGCTGTGTGGGCTGCTATCCCAGAAGTGTGATTGTCTTGGAGTTACACTTGGTTCTTTAAGTGTTCCCTTATTTTTATTTATTTATTTATTTATTTATTTATTTTGTCCATTTCCTTCATGGATAGATAGCTACTATAGCAGAAAAGCATGCAAGCACGGAAAGAACATGGAAACTTCACACAGAAACATCTGAGCCCCAGGACTTGAACACAGAACATGCTAACCAGTACGCCACCATGCTACCCTGTAGTATAAACTATATCATCATCATCATCTTCTTCCGCTTAGTCCAGGGTCGGGTCGCGGGGGCAGCAACCTTAGCAAAGAGGTCCAGACATCCCTCTCCCGAGCTACTTCCTCCAACTCTCCCGGGGGGACACCGAGGCGGTCCCAGACAAGCCGAGAGACATAGTCCCTCCAGCGTGTTCTAGGTCGACCCCGGGGTCTCTTCCCGGTTGGACATGCCCGAAACACCACACCAGGGAGGCGTCCGGGGGGCATTCTGACCAGATGCCCGAGCCACCTCAACTGACCCCTCTCAATGCGGAGGAGCAGCGGCTCTACTCCGAGCTCTCCCCGGATGGCGGAGCTTCTCACCCTATCTCTAAGGGAGAACCCCGCCACCCGGCGAAGAAAGCTCATTTCAGCCGCTTGTATCCGTGATCTTGTTCTTTCGGTCATTACCCAAAGCTCGTGACCATAGGTGAGGGTTGGAATGTAGATCGACTGGTAAATTGAGAGCTTCGCCTTGCTGCTCAGCTCCTTTTTCACCACAACGGACCGGTACAGGCGCCGCTTAACAGCAGAGGCTGCAGCGATCCGTCTGTCGATCTCTCGCTCCATCCTTCCCTCACTCGTAAACAAGACCCCAAGATACTTAAACTCCTCCACTTGGGGCAGGACCTCATTCCCGACCCGGAGGGTGCATTCCACCATTGTCCGACTGAGAACCATGGCCTCGGACTTGGAGGTACTGATCTTCATCCCGGCTGCTTCGCACTCAGCTGCGAATCGCTCCAATGAGAGCTGGAGGGCCCAACTTGATGAAGCCAAAAGGACAACATCATCCGCAAAAAGCAGAGACGATATCCGATGGCCACCAAACCAGAACCCTCATCGCCTCGACTGCGCCTAGAAATTCTGTCCATAAAAATTATGAACAGAATCGGTGACAAAGGACAGCCTTGGCGGACTCCAACTCCCACTGGAAACGAATCCGACCTGCTGTTACCAATACGGACCAAACTCTGGCTCCGGTGATACAGCGGACGCCGTATTCTCGGAGCACGCCCCACAAGATCTTTCGAGGGACACGGTCGAAAGCCTTCTCCAAATCCACAAAGCACATGTGGACAGATTGGGTAAACTCCCATGCCCCCTCCAGAGTAGTATAAACTATAGGCATACATAATTACTGATTTAGACCCATTTACTGACATGCACATATATTTACTTCTTCTATCAAATGAAAACAGGCCTTTTTGGACCCAGAGTGATTCTGCGGATGTTAAAAATCTGATGTGTTCACTGTTTGAATAGGTTTGTCTCATGGCGAAATGCTTTATTCGAGTCAAGATCATTTGCTACATTGACTGAGCTCATGGTGCTGGAACCACACTGTATACATGTTAGCTTCATTCGCACTATTAAAGCGTAAATGTCAGTAAGACCCTGACCAGCACTCAGCCAGCACTAATATCTCGGAGGATATGCTCGTGTCTGTTTACAGCCCTGTTTGGTTCGGTTTCTTGTGTACAATAAATTTGACGTTAACTTTGGCTTTATGGGTGTAATTGTAACAGGTAAACATTTGATAACAGGCTGTCCTAAAGCATAGTTGATGTTAAAGAACCATGATTGCAGCACAAGGTGTCTACACACCCTGTTGTAAACCCATAAATGTCTATGTCTCCTGCACACCATGTAAATGAACCACATCCACCTGCTATTAAAATGTTTTATGGTCGCTGGTCCAAGGCTTTCCCATAATCTGTGCTGTATTATCACACTGATCAAATTTCTTAGACCTTGACTGGTTTGGACTGTGGAACAACTCCGAAGAGCATTTTTTAAATTTCTTCATACCGGAAAACACACATTGTGTGTGTGTGGGTGTATGAGCATTGTGGTTGTTGAACTGATCAGTTGTATTAATATTCCTAGTGGTGATTAAATACTACACTGGGATTAGATACTACACCATGGACAGTCAGGAGGTCATCACTACCTGTGTGTATGTTTTGTCAGGTGTGAGGGATGCGGAGCTGTGTTCCACACTGAATGTCGGATGCGTGCCCAGCCTTGTCCACGCTGTGTTCGTCGAGAGCTGCACAAGAAACCTTCCTCATTCTGGAAGAAGCACAACCACAGTGAGAGCCCCGACGATGACTGCTGCTTTGAGCTGGACACTTGAGATGACGCTATGAGAGCGAGGGAACCTCCCTCCCAGCTAGGCCGCTCCACTGCCTGTTGTACTGGCCAACAATCAGCTGCTGCTGAGTCTCTGCATGTGTGCATCCATGAGCGTGATACTGTGGAACCTGTAGAAGAGCTCTGTGTTTGTCGGCAAGAAACAGAAGGGTCTTATTGCTTTGGTTTGTCAAGCTCTCTCTCTCTCTCTCTCTCTCTCTCTCCTACTCTCTTATTTCCTTCTCTCCTCCTCTCACCTGAGAGCTAGGGTACAGACAATACTTCAGTCCCTGAAGAGGAGAGGTTTCATAATGATACCAATTTGCCCTCTCCTTTCATCTACCAAATGACAGCCGGGCCAACCGGCAAATGCGGACCTGAGTGGAGTACTCTCTCCTACTACCATGTAAACACACTCTAGCGGTCTGATGCAAAAATAATGCAGTCTGTAGAACTCCAAGGCCAAATCATTTTCTCTGCACAACAGAGCATCTAATCCATTAATGGCCACGCTACAATTGGATGGCGAAAATCACGTCTCGGAGAAACGTCTTCGAAGTTATTGTTCAACCTATAGGCACAAACATGTGTGAACATCCACATTACAGTTGACTGTCTTCCTCTCTCCATTCCTGCACAACCTCTGTGAACAGTCTGTAAAGGAAAAGAAATGGCACATGGTGTTTTGTTTTTTTTTTTAATGGAGAAAACTTGGTGCCATTATTGAAACTGGACCGAGTAGTCAACCTTGGGGAAGCCACCTGATTTTTAAGAGGAATATAATCTCATGCACCTAAAACAAGTACAATGGTTTGGACCCCTGCAAAGGCCTTGGCTTATTCTCGTCAAGGCAGTGTTTAGAGAGGTTGGCATCATGTCCTGTACAGCTGGAACACAAGTTTATTGCTGCTCAGTGCCACTGCCTATGTGCAGCTGAGACACGGTTCCTTTGCCAACCACTGGCTTTTTGATTACAAACTACCCTGAGCCACAACCTCCCAAATTATAGTCCAGAGCACTGGGGCTTTGTTTAGCATTGGTAGACCCAGTTCAACAGGGATCGCAGAGAAAACCTGCCCAGTGACGGGCTCGTTACTCACGTTGTCCATTCCTACCACAGGATTGGATCCATATCAGTCCCTCGTCTCACTGGGTGTGTGTTCACACTCCATTTTCCGGCTACTTGAACTAAGCACTGGCAATAATATCACTCATTTTGCTTTTTTGCTGCCTTATTTATTTCTCATGATCTTTTCCAAAGGGACAATGCTATGTCAAAGCACAGCAACACATGGTTTGTCTGAATTTAATGTTTTTCTTCCCCTATGCAAATTAGATAGGATAAGTGACTTTTTTCTGTTAAAAGTCTCCAATCTTCTTATTCTCCCCACGGACCATTATTATTTCCTTCTACAAATATGTAGGTGAGGCTTTAGCTTTCAGCTCTTCTCCAGACACCGTACCAGCAGCACCCACGCTTTTTGGTTCTTTTTCTTTCTTTCCTTTTTCTTTCTTTTTTTTTTTTTTTTTAATTATTTTTAATTCTGTAAATGTTGTTGAAGGATTAAAATGAATAGTTTCAGCATGAACACCGTGATGGTGGATGAAGTGCTGAAGTCTATAGGAATTACGGAATGAGTTACCACACCGCTACAGAAAAGCTGATAAGTCGACCTGAAATGTATATTTTCTTTTATTATTGTAGTGAATTGAGTTTATTGGTTTGTGTTTTTGTAAAAAAAAAAAAAAAAGAAAAAGTTTACATCATGTGTTCAACAGAAAGAGCAGCTTTTTTTTATTTGACATTTGCACCAATGCAAATACATTCTGTTTACTTTTTTCGAGCTGAAGGAGTGAGAAGACGTATTAGGAGGAGTATGTGTGTAGATACGAGCTGAGCATAGAAAGACTACAGTATTATCATGCCACTTGTTAATAATTGATATAATTTGAGCTGTATTAATTCAACCTCGTTCTCATACACACTTTTCCTGCCTTAACCTAAAAGCCAGTCCATCTGCAGATTGATAGTCTGTGATTGTACGTTGGTAATAGAGGTAACTGGTTTTGTTTGAGACTTGTTGTCTAATCAGAGGTCCAGACAAAACAAAAACTTCAACTGTTGATAGTACAGCGCTTTAGTTTATTAGATATGCACTCTGATGAAATACTGTACGTGAATTCCTCAGCAAGTTTGCACAAAACACTGGCTGTATGAGTATCTGCAGTACCACGAAAGCCTGTCCTGGCACTTTTACAGCATCCCAATTAATGTGTTTCTATTGAAAGATTGTTCTGTATGAATTTATTCCTTTTTAGCAGAGTTGCACTAGCTGAACAGAGTAACGCTTCATTTGTTAGCCGGGTGGGTGATAAATTACAGGAAAACCCAAGAAGACGTGTCTCGGTGCGCTGTTGTGCAACAGCTACCATCAGTGCACCCTGGCATAGACTCACTGGAACTGGGTTGGAGTGGTTAGCACCATTTTTCCCAAAGATGACCATCAGCTGGCGTGATGATGATGATGATGATGATGATGATGACTGAATTCTAATGGCCATAGCTTATGGGGTGAGTCCTCATGCCCTGTAAACATAGGCAAAGTCATCACGTATAAGACCAGCTAGAAATGTTCAGGATAGGATAAAGAGGATCAGCCAGAAGAACCTTCCCACCATTTCTTTTTTCCTTTAATTTATCCCTCATCTGTATATTAGCTCCTCAGTTCCAGCAGAAGGATTTTTTTTTTTCAGTTTTATTTAATTTCTAGCCATAAACGATAGGATTTTCCACCGATAGTTCCCATGATTGAGCGACGTAATGCGTTTTATACATGTAACACTTGTATTATTGTTTGTTCTGGAAGTAAACTTATTAGCACTGTTGTAAAGTTATCTTCAGGGATTTTAAACACTGGAAATGGTCATAATGACAGAAAGGAACAAGAAGATTAGTGGCTGTACTTTTATTTATTAATTTTTTTTTTTTTTTTTTTTTTTTGTGCACCGTTATTACAGGTGATACACGGTCTCCTCGCGGTTTAATCCACCCTGCTTTGCTCTATTGTGTATAATTCAAATATCCCTATGAGCGTTTGATTTAAACAGTATTTATTATATTTATGTTTTATTTATTTTTGACTGATTTTGCTTTTATTTTCATTTCTATCATCCAAAAACAACACCACAGACAACCTCTTATGCAAATATATATATATATATATAAAAAAAGTCTTAGTGTTTCTTCGTTCTTTTTGTTTTCTTGTCACTGATACCAATAAAGTACATTACCTAACAAGTCCGGCTTGTTTTGATAGTTTAACCTGGCTCAAGTCTAGGTTTAGTGGAATAACTACAACTGAATCACATTTAACTTGTTTCCTCATCGGGGTCGAAGGTGAGCATCTGAATGGAACTAACGCATCACTGCCTACGTCCGCGGCTTAGAAACTGCTTTGGAAGGAAAATGGTCCAAATCCTGATTCATGCAGTAATCCCAAATTAAAAGCCACAAGCTTGTATTGGGTATTTGATTTGTCAGAGACCACAGCATGAGGCTTGTTTAAAAAAAAAAAAAAAAAAAAAAAAAGGGTACACCAATGCATTATGGGACAAACACAGTTCCACAGTGTCGTTATGAATATATAGGGATCCCTCACTACTTTGCTCTTCAGTGCATTGCGGGTTGTTGTTTTTTTTTTAAATATTCACCGAATTTAAAAAAAAATAAGGAAGAATAGGGGAAAAGTTAAGGAAATGACACAAAAACAAGGCCAATTATGCAAAAAAAAAAAAAAACAACCAAAACCTCCCATCAAAACGAGTTACATTTTTGTGAGGCGTGCATGTATGTGTGTGTATTTATATTTTATTTACATCTTATGCATTATTTTTTAATGTTTGTTATTATAAGCATTTATAGCATTGAATATGTATTTATTGATATATACACATATGTTAGTCCTTTTCAAAAAATTAGCATATTGTGATAAAGTTCATTATTTTCTTTAATGTACTGATAAAAATTAAACTTTCATATATTTTAGATTCATTGCACACCAACTGAAATATTCCAGGTCTTTTATTGTTTTAATACTGATGATTTTGGCATACAGCTCATGAAAACCCAAAATTCCTATCTCAAAAAATTAGCATATTTCATCTGACCAATAAAAAAAGTGTTTTTGCTACAAAAAAGTCAACCTTCAAATAATTATGTTCAGTTATGCACTCAATACTTGGTCAGGAATCCTTTTGCAGAAATGACTGCTTCAATGCGGCGTGGCATGGGGGCAATCAGCCTGTGGCACTGCTGAGGTGTTACGGAGGCCCAGGACGCTTCGATAGCGGCCTTAAGCTCATCCACAGTGTTGGGTCTGGTGTCTCTCAACTTTCTCTTCACAATATCCCACAGATTGTCTATGGGGTTCAGGTCAGGAGAGTTGGCAGGCCAATTGAGCACAGTAATACCATTTAGCAGTGGTGTTGGCACTGTGAGCAGGTGCCGGGTCGTGCTGAAAAATGAAATCTTCATCTCCATAAAGCTTTTCAGCAGATGGAAGCATGAAGTGCTCCAACATCTCCTGATAGCGAGCTGCATTGACCCTGCCCTTGATAAAACACAGTGGACCAACACCAGCAGCTGACATGGCACCCCAGACCATCACTGACTGTGGGTACTTGACACTGGACTTCAGGCATTTTGGCATTTCCTTCTCCCCAGTCTTCCTCCAGACTCTGGCACCTTGATTTCCGAATGACATGCAAAATTTGCTTTCATCCGAAAAAAGTACTTTGGACCACTGAGCAACAGTCCAGTGCTGCTTCTCTGTAGCCCAGGTCAGCCGCTTCTGCCGTTGTATCTGGTTCAAAAGTGGCTTGACCTGGGGAATGAGGCGCCTGTAGCCCAGTCCACTGCTTCCACAGGTCTGGAATCTGCCCTTCTCCACAATCTTCCTCAGGGTTCGGTCACCTCTTCTGGTTGTGCAGCGTTTTCTGCCACACTTTTTCCTTCCCACAGACGTCCCACTGAGGTGGCTTGATACAGCACTCTGGGAACAGCCTATTCGCTCAGAGATTTCTTTCTGTGTCTTACCCTCTTGCTTGAGGGTGTCAATGATGGCCTTCTGGACAGCAGTCAGGTCGGCAGTCTTACCCATGATTGCGGTTTTGAGTAATGAACCAGGCTGGGAGTTTTTAAAAGCCTCAGGAATCTTTTGCAGGTGTTTAGAGTTAATTGGGTGATTCAGATGACGTGCATGTACGTTTCCATCAGTCAGGGGGGTGGGGGTGATCCTAATTCATGGAATTCAGTGGTTGTGGGGGATCTCAGTCCCGATTAACGCAGAACGTGGGGGATCCCTGTACTGTATTCATCGTGAGAACAGGCACAGCTTCCCAAGAAAACAGGACAGGACAAGAAAACAGGACATCGAATCTTTCTTCACAGTTGAGAATGTTCTTCAAGTTGTCGGAATGTTGCTGTAAAGTGACAAGGAATTTCCGTTAAAGATTAATGTGTAGGTTTGCAGTTATGCGAAAATAAACTACAACCTAAATACCGGCGCCATCCTGAAATGAACCGATATGCCTCACTGACAAGAGAAGTCGCCTGAGAATGGTCAGATTGGTTTGAGCTGACAGGAAGGCTGCAGTTACTCTCATTCCCAGTCTGTACCATCGTGGTGGACACCTCCGAAAGCTCAACAGGTTGAACTTTGAGGCAGATGTGCTATAATTGCAGTAGAGCATTACAGGTTCCACTTCTGTCAGCCAGTACCAGAAAGCTAAGGTTGGATCGGCACTGGCTCACCAAAACGGGACAGTTGATGAGTGGAAAAATGTCACCTGCTCTGGTGAATCTAGATTTCTGCTAAGGTCCGCAGAAGCTAGGAGCAGAATTTGGGTATCAACAACATGAATCTTTGGAACCAACCTGCATTGTGCCATCAGTCCATGCTGGTGTTGTGCTGTGATGTTGTGGGGAAGGTTAGTACCAATCAATTGTCTGAGTTCCAGAAGGTTGCCCATCTTCTTATAGTTACTTTCAGTAGGATGGTGCACATTTAAAGAGTTCCGAGTTCTTCGCTGACCATCCCAGTCACCGCATCTGAAACCAATAGAGCAATGTTTGGGCAAGTTGGACATGAGATCTGCAGAGTTGCATGACACAGTCATTCCAACATGGACTAGAATCTTGAAACGCTTCCAGCATCGTGTGGATCCTTGCTACAAAGAATTGAGGTTGTTTTAGACCAAAGTCTCAAAATAAATAGTATTATGTGAGTGTATATAAAAGTCATTCCTTCACCGGCCACCAGCCTCTCTCTTTTTTTTTTTTCTTCCTTTTGTAGTTAAAAAGTACAATTTGTTCTTGTAACAGAAAAAATCAAACCACAAATGCCTTGAAGACTTTCCTGTGGCAAAAATCCACATGACTGTTACAAAATGCTAACACCTGAGACCACCCATAAAGTGCAAACAAACATCTTCAAAAAAAAAACTTCACAGGCAAATATTTTTATTATTATTTATTCTTAAAAAAAAAAAGAAAGCCACAAAATTACAAGAGAATTTAGTAATTATTAGTTTCCTTTTTAAGAGCTAAGTCATACATGTCTCTGTAAATGAGTTGTTATTATTGAAAATACAGACTATAGCATGCAACTCCTGGAAAAAATGAAGAATCATTACACGTCGGGGTCGTTCACCCAGCCTTTTATTATTATTATTTTTACCTTTTTTTTTACTTTTTAGCAAATACACAAATGACGGTTATGAGAGAATACAGTAATCCCCCTTATTTCGCGGTTAATGGGGACCAGCCCCCTGCGAATTGCGAAAAACTGCGAAATGACTTCTGCCACTTCTTAAGGACACCCACCCACCTATATATTATATAAAATTTAGATAGAAGTTAATTTTAAAGTGTTCTATGCATGTTAATGTCATACAGGCAACGTGTAGTAATATATAAATAAATTATATACCTTATAATGACAATAAATATGTATAAATACAGTACTGTATAACAAACTTTATAAATAACAAATCTACGGCACCTACAGAGCCTTTGTTTTGTACATATCATATTAGTGTCCAAACTCACATTATTTTTACGGCAGTTTGTAATTCAAAACGATAAGGCATTTTCCATTTTCACAACTGTTATGGTCTGTGCTAGTTAGTGGTGTTTAACTCTTTCTCTCTCCATAAACTGCATGCGCAGGTGAGGGGCATGGCTGTTACCCGCAGGCGAAATCCAGAGAGCGCACCTGAATTCACTCAGCCATCAGCTATAAAAAGCTCCGTGCTCGACCAGTTTCCATGTTGATACTCTCCCAGTGATTTTGGTTTTTGTTTTTCCCTCACCACTACAGTGAACATGATTTTTCCCGCACCCCAGTGCTTCCCCTGAGCCCAATAAAAGTCATTGTTTCATGAGGGAGGAAAGGTGTGTTGGATGTTGGAAAATATAATCTCGACCAATCAGCTTGCTGGATTCACAGCAAATCAAAGAACACTCAAGTCAAGCAGGAGAACACAGCATGTTGGGTAGTGTAGTGAATATACATGTAGTGCTCTTGAATTTTGAATAATCTTTAATGTTTTTAATTTCCCGATGGGAAATCCCGAGATATTGCGGGGAAGAAAAGTAGGAAATGCGAAGTGGCGGGGGATTACTGTACACTTTTTAAATGCTCGCCACATGTTTTGTTGTTTTCTTCCATTGTATTGAAAGTCTGACTTTTTTCTGTCTGAGCAGTGGTGGCCTGGTGGTAAAAGGTGCTGGATTGCTGATCCTAAGGTTGGGGGTTCGAGTCCCCACAGGGTTGTCACTGCCCTCCCCAGTGCAGCTAACTGGGTTATCAAAGGCCGGCCATGTCTCTCACTGTCTATGGTGAGAGGCATGTAAAAGAACCATTGCTGACTTTCAATAAGAGTAGCTGCTAAGCCGTCAGCGTGTTTCCACCCAGCGAAGGCCTGGCAAGCTGTTCAGGGTGGACTTTGCCCTTGGCTGGGATAGGCGCCAGCCTCCCTGTGACCCAAATTTGGATTCATCAGTTACAGAAAATGAATGAACTAATTATAGTTAAAGAACAGTGACTGCAATATTTCCAATTTAAATTGACACTGATTCAATAAAAATTTGTGTGGACACTTCATATAAGGAAGTCAACTGATATCCCAAAGTTGAAGCTATTTTCTGCGGAGGAATCGATTAAAATCCCTCCAAATCAAAGTGAAGGACTAGGGCACAGTTACCACAAATTTTAAATAGAGTTATTACTGCACACGGGACTCTGAAAGCGAAGGTTCATATACTTACGCCATTCACAGATATGTAATATCAGACCATTTCCCGCAAACATAAATAATCCAGTGTAATATTGGTGTCCCATTTGTTTTGCTGGGTTATTTTTCTTATCTAAGTTTCAGACTCGGGGGGGGGGGGGGGGGGGTAAATTTGATGATGTTTTAAATCCTATTTAAGCACAACTACAGGCAATACTACCAACGGTCCAGCTCCGCTTGTGTATATTATTTGTAAACAGCGCCAGACGTACTTTCTGTCAGTATCCTTGTTTTTAGCTTTGTGTAGCCTCGTTTTCTCCTGTTTACGGGAAAGTTTTTAGTTTTTTTTTTTTACTTTACTTACAGTTCTGCCACACTTTTCATGATTTATATCAGTGGTCCCCAACCCCCGTACCGCGGACCGGTACCGGTCCGTGGATCAATTGGTACCAAGCCGCACAAAAAAATAATTATTTATTTGTTTTATTTATTATCTGAGTCTGAACAGCACTGATGGCGGTCGTTGTTAACAAGGGCCTCGACCGATCTGGTATGAATTTCGTTTTGATCATTTGCATAAACAATTTTGGCAGAAGATTTACGCCGGATGCCCTTCCTGTCGCAACCCTCTGCATTTATCCGGGCTTGGGATCGGCGTGAGGGTGAACACTGGCTTGTCCCCCCCCCTCACGGCTGTATTCTGAACGATGTTTTATTTTTGAAAAAACTTTTATTTTGAAAAATGACCGGATTCTCTCGGTTACATGTCGGTCATTTGAGCGCTAAAATGTAACCCACAATTGGACGGCACATGAACAGAGGCGAGTTAGTTGGACTTGTTTCAAATAATACCGGGGATTTTGGGTGAGACTGAGCCTGAGCCTTCATTCTCCCGGCTGGTGCACCATCACCTGTGGGTTTTTTTTTTTTTTTTTTTTTTTTTTAAGAAGAGTTTGAGCTCAATTAAAAATGTAACGCTTAATCCTGATTAGGGAGGTTGGCGCACATCTCAGCCAACTTTGGGCAAGGGCAGGGTATTATATTTACAATATAAACAAGCTTACCCCCCCCCCCCACTTCCTCCCGGGCCGCGGTAAAATTGTTAAGCGTCGACCAGTCCGCGGACTTTTTGATGTCTTTTTCGGTTGACTTGGATGTCGATGTACATCTTTGTATAAATTTCCACTTTTGTTAATACCTGCACAAATTTTTAAACTGATAGCCTGCTGGTAATTTACATCTCTGTGTATGATTTCCTTCCAGGAGCAGGTTTGTAATGGTTTCCGTGAGAACTCTGTTGTTGGGGGTCATGTTTCCTTTCGAGTGGCCACGTCCGGCAGCATGCTGAGGTCTCTGAACACAATTCATGGCTTCATTTGCATTTTTAGACATGTGCAGGTATTTGGTTTTGAAATGCAATCTACTCCACATAGCAAAGGTTTTTGTTTTGTTTTTTTATTCAGCAGAAAGCTATTGGTTGACCACCCAGATGCATCTTCTCTCCGGTTCATTTAAACTTTTAACCCGCTACCTTCTCCCTTTTCTTCCCCTCTAGCAGCAATTTGTCGCAGCCTTCGTGAGCTCTAAAGCCCTGTTTCTGACATCGTAATCCACCAGGATCTAGCCTCCGCCGATGGGCCGGAACATGCCTAGCCCTCCACCTGTGTGTGTGTGTGTGTGTGTGTGTGTGTGTGTGTCACCCAACGCATTTGGCTGTTTTTGGCATCTCCTCAGAAAGGCGGCCCTCCGCTGATCCCAGACTCCATTAAGTTCTTAATGTTTGACAGGCTGAGGTTGATGATACACCGGCTCATCTCCTCTTAAACGCGTCTCTTCACACATATCTGTACCGGCTGTGCGTTTTTGGCCGTTGCGGTGAGACGCCTTCATACAAAGAGGTTGACACAGTTGTCTTTTGTCTAAATACAATAGGATCCTTCTTATGTGGATTTGTCTTTGCTTCAGATTTACATTGAAAAAATTTGTTGAAGGGTTTCTGGGTAATCAGTGACATCAGACATGATAATTGAAAAGCGGGCTGAGATTCATTCTGTTATTTGCAGCTTCCACAGTGTCTCACTTTACCACAAAAATACACAAGGGGAGAAGAAGTCTATCAAAGGTGCAGTTTTCAGATGAGATGGTTCAAACCAGAGAAAGAGAGAGAGTGTGTGTGTGTGTGTGTGTGTGTGTGTTTGGCCTGACTCATTTGGCTGTGATTTGTATTGAGGAGAGGCTAAATTGAACCTGAGTGTCGGCCTCGCTTAATTGTCGTTACCAATTAGTGCATTGCCGGCAGCCACAATGGCTCCACTGTAGCGAGGAAAACATTGTGTTTTGTACATCTCCAGTGGCCCACAGGGCAGTCAAGACTCATTTAGGCCCCCGACAACATGGGGCCCGAAATGCCAGAGCGGGGGGGGGGGTGAGATAAACAACAAAAGGGTGGTTTGAGGAGGAAAAGATGATGGAGTAGTTGGAAGGAAAACAATGAGGACATGAGACACAAAACAAAAGTCGGACTCTGGGGAAACATGCTGCTGAACAATGCGTAAAATCCCCGGACATGGACGGTGTCCCTTCTGACGTCCACCTGCTAGAAACGTTGACCTACATCGACACTGATTAATGCATCAGCAGCCAATAATGTCAGAGAAAATCTCACGCACTTGGAACTCCCTCCGCTTTTCTGCTCAGAGTGAACGAGTTTCAGTTTTAAACCTTCAGTACTCAAGACTGGGTTTTTATAGAGTTATAGAATCCGGATAAACAAAAAGAAAGAACTATGCTATCTCAGTACAGTGCTACCTCACCTTACGAAATTAATCCATTCCAGAGGCAGTTTCGTAGCCTGGATTTTTTGTAAGTAGAACCACATTTTACATGTAAAACACGTGATTCGTTCCAAGGCCCCCAATACTACCCCCTAAACCCTTTAAAAATGATAAAAACATACCTTTTAAGGTACTTACTTCGTGTTGACCATGTCTTCTGAGCAGAGTTATAATCTTACAAATGTTCATGCAAGGTTAAAAGCCTGAGCCAAAAAATAAAGTTGCAATGAGCACACTCAAAAAAACTCATGTTACAACAGTAACTCTGTCCTTTACATGAACGGCATCATGGGTATTATGGAGATACAGCTCCATAATAGCCAATGGGAGGGAGCTGCATCATCCCTCCTAGCCAATGGGAGTCCAGTGGGGTGGGATGTTGAGAGATAGCCAATGGGAGGCCAGCGGGGCGGGATGTTGGGAGATAGCCAATTGGAGTGAGCTGCGTCATCCCTCCTAGCCAATGGGAGGCCAGTGGGGTGGGATGTTGAGAGATAGCCAATGGGAGGCCAGCGGGGCGGGATGTTGGGAGATAGCCAATGGGAAGCCAGTGGGGCGGGATGTTGGGAGATAGCCAATTGGAGTGAGCTGCGTCATCCCTCCTAGCCAATGGGAGGCCAGTGGGGTGGGATGTTGAGAGATAGCCAATGGGAGGCCAGCGGGGTGGGATGTTGGGAGATAGCCAATGGGAAGCCAGTGGGGCGGAATGTTGGGAGATAGCCAATGGGGTGGAATGTTGGGAGATAGCCAATTGGAGTGAGCTGCGTCATCCCTCCTAGCCAATGGGAGGCCAGTGGGGTGGGATGTTGAGAGATAGCCAATGGGAGGCCAGCGGGACGGAATGTTGGGAGATAGCCAGTGGGGCGGGATGTTGGAAGATAGCCAATGGGAGGCCAACGGGGTGGGATGTTGGGAGATAGTCACTGGGAGAGCAACTTGTGCATTGTTTGAATTTTTGAGATGGTGCTTTCGTGACGTGAACTTGTTTCGTATCCAGAGACAAAAATTTAGGAAAATGTTTTTCGTAACCTGGATTTTTCGTTTGCTGCGACTATCGTAAGGTGAGGTACCACTGTGTATAAGTAGGAAATACAGGGATCCCTCGCTACTTCGCGCTTCAATTCATGCAGCTTCAGTACATCACAGGTTTTTTGAAATATTCATTGAATTAAAAAATAAGGAAATTAAAGAACAATAGGGGGGAAAAAATAAGTAAAATGCCGCAAAAACAACCACAATTATGCAAAACCAAAACCCCGAAACAAGCAAAAACAAACAAAATCCCCAACCAACCCCCCCCCCCCATCAAAACTACTTACATTTTTATGTGAGGTGCGCATCTGAGTGTGCGCACACACATCTGCATTCGTGCGTGCGTGCGTGCACGTCTGTATGTGTTCTTCTTCTTCTTCTTTTACTTTCGGCTGCTCCCTTCAGGGGTC
The DNA here is from genome assembly GCA_024760905.1 of Plotosus lineatus. Classification (NCBI taxonomy): domain Eukaryota; kingdom Metazoa; phylum Chordata; class Actinopteri; order Siluriformes; family Plotosidae; genus Plotosus; species Plotosus lineatus. The sequence goes on from CM045729.1 coordinate 73,416,455, forward strand.
GCCACAGCAAATCATCCGCCTCCACCTCACCCTGTCCTCCGCATCTTCTTTTCTGACTCCAACGACCTTCATGTCTTCCTTCACCACATCCATAAATCTCTTCTTCGGTCTTCCTCGAGGCCTTCTGCCTGGTAGTTCCAACCTCAGCATCCTACTGCCAATATACTCACTATCCCTCCTCTGTACATGTCCAAACCATCTCAATCTAGCCTCTCTGACTTTGTCTCCAAAACATCTTACGTGGGCTGTCCCTCTGATATACTCATTTCTGATCCTATCCATCCTCGTTACTCCCAGGGAGAACCTCAACATTTTCATCTCCGCTATCTCAGCTCTGCCTCCTGCCTTTTCCTCAGCGCCACTGTTTCTAAGCCATACAACATCGCTGGCCTCACCACCATCTTGTACACTTTTCCCTTCATTCTTGCTGACACTCTCCTATCGCACATCACACTGGATACTTTTCTCCAACCATTCCAGCCTGCCTGCACATGCTTCTTCACCTCTTTTCCACACTCTCCATTGCTCTGGATTGTTGAGCCTAAGTACTTAAAATCCTCCACCTTCGTTATCTCTGCTCCCTGTAACATCACCGTTCCTCCTGGGTCCTTCTCATTCACACACATGTATTCTGATTTTCTGAGGCTAACTTTCATTCCTCTCCTTTCCAGGGCATACCTCCACCTCTCTAGATTTTCCTGCACTTGTTCTCTGCTCTCACTACAGATCACAATGTCATCTGCAAACATCATAGTCCATGGAGATTCTTGTCTCACCTCGTCTGTCAGCCTGTCCATCACCATAGCAAACAAGAAGGGGCTCAGAGCTGACCCTTGATGCAGTCCCACCTCCATCTTGAATTCGTCGGTCACACCGACAGCACACCTCACCACTGTCTTACATCTCTCATACATGTCCTGCACCACTATAACATACTTCTCTGCCACTCCAGACTTCCTCATGCAATACCACAGTTCTTCTCTTGGCACCCTGTCATATGCTTTTTCCAGATCCACAAAGGCACAATGTAGCTCCCTCTGACCTTCACTGTACTTCTCTATTAACATCCTCAAGGCAAACATTGCATCTGTGGTGCTCTTTCTTGGCATGAAACCAAACTGTTGTTCACAAATGCTGACCTCTGCCCTTAGTCTAGCTTCCACTATTCTTTCCCATAACTTCATCGTATGGCTCATCAACTTTATCCCTCTGTAGTTGCTGCAACTCTGCACGTCTCCCTTGTTCTTAAAAATGGGCACCAGCACACTTCTCCTCCACTCCTCCGGCATCTGCTCACTCTCTAGTACCTTGTTGAATGTTCTTGTAAGAAAATCTACTGCTACCTCTCCTAGACACTTCCATACCTCCACAGGTATATCATCAGGACCAACTGCCTTTCCATTCTTCAACCTCTTCAATGCCCTTCTCACTTCACCCTTACTGATCTTTGCTACATCCTGCTCCTCAATGGTTACCTCTTCTACTCTTTTTTCTCTCTCATTTTCCTCATTCATCAGCTCTTCAAAGTACTCTTTCCATTTTCCCAGCACACTTCTGTCATTAGTCAATACAGTTCCCTCTCTGTCCTTTATCAATCTAACTTGCTGCACGTCCTTCCCATCTCTATTTCTCTGCTGTGCCAACCTGTATAGATCATTTTCTCCCTCTTTACTATCCAACCTATCATACAAGTCATCATACGCCCTCTGTTTGGCCTTAGCCACTGCTACTTTCGCCTTACGCTGTGTCTCCCTGTACTCCTGTTTACTCTCTTCGGTCCTCTCAATGTCCCACTTCTTCTTGGCTAACCTTTTCCTTTGTACACACTCCTGCACTTCCTCATTCCACCACCAAGTCTCCTTATCTACTTTCCTTCCAGAGGACACACCAAGTACTCTCCTACCTGTCTCCCTGATCACATTTGCTGTGGTTGTCCAGTCATTTGGAAGCACTTCCTGGCCACCCAAAGCCTGTTTCAACTCCTCCTTGAAGACAACACGACACTCTTCCTTTTTCAGCTTCCACCACTTTGTCTTCTGCTCTGCCTTTGCCTTTATCACCTTTCTCACCATCAGAGTCATCCTGCACACCACCATCCTATGCTGTTTGGCAACACTCTCACCCACAATGACTTTGCAGTCACTGACTTCCTTCAAATTACATCGCCTACACAAGATGTAGTCTACCTGTGTGCTCCTACCTCCGCTTTTATAAGTCACCCTATGCTCCTGTTTCTTCTCAAAGAAAGTATTCACCACAGCCATTTCCATCCTTTTTGCAAAATCTATCAACATCTGTCCTTCTGCGTTCCTGTCCTGGATACCAAACCTGCCCATCACTTCCTCGTCCCCTCTGTTGCCTGCACCAACATGTCCATGTTGTCTGTATGTGTTCATATTTATATTTTATTTATATCTTGTGCATTATTTTTGAATGTTTAATTGTTATTATAAGCATTTATAGAATTGAATATGTATTTATTGATATTATATACACACATATACATGTATGTATACGTCAGTCAGGGGGGGCCGTTTGGGGGGGGTTGATCCTACTTTGCAGAATTGCGTGGTCATGGGGGAGGGGGTTGGGGGTGGATCTCGGTCCTAATTAACCGCAGAAAGAAAGTGAGGGATCCCTGTACTTATCCATATTTAATAAAAGAGAACAGCCATCACTTTGAAATGATCTACTTAACAGGCAAACAGGAGTCGTCATGGTGATGAGAGAACACATTGCCATTCACAGTCGAATCTGTTTCACTTTGTCAGAAGATGTTATCTCGATGTCTGCGTCTTATTAAACAACATGAAGATGTAATAGAGTGCAGTGAAGCGTTCTCACATAGCAGCGCAAACAGAGGAAGGCTCGTGAGTAACTCTATCCTTTTCTCTCTTTTTTTGTCAGACAGAAGTATAATTTCAAGCGATTTATACTTATTTCTAATTTTTATAATATTTCTAATAATTGATGATTATTAAATAGTTATTTTGCCATATAAAGCAAAAATAATGTGGTAGAACTGCATCTAGACCTTCCATTCATTTACTCATTAATTTATTCATGTGAGACTGGTGCCAATCTCAGCTGACTTTGAACAAAGGCGGGATACACCCTGAACAGCTTGCCAGTCCATTTTAGGGTCAACACACACACACACACACACACACACACCTAGGGGCAATTTAGAACAGACATTGAACCTAATATATATATATATATACTAGTCCTTCTCAAAAAATTAGCATATTGTGATAAATTTCATTATTTTCTGTAATGTACTGATAAAAATTAAACTTTCATATATTTTAGATTCATTGCACACCAACTGAAATATTTCAGGTCTTTTATTGTTTTAATACTGATGATTTTGGCATACAGCTCATGAAAACCCCAAATTCCTCTCTCAAAAAATTAGCATATCATGTTCAGGTAGTCTAAACGAGCTATTAACCTAATCATCTGAATCAACCAATTAACTCTAAACACCTGCAAAAGATTCCTGAGGCTTTTAAAAACTCCCAGCGTGGTTCATTACTCAAAACCGCAATCATGGGTAAGACTGCCGACCTGACTGCTGTCCAGAAGGCCATCATTAACACCCTCAAGCAAGAGGGTAAGACACAGAAAGAAATCTCTGAGCGAATAGGCTGTTCCCAGAGTGCTCTATCAAGCCACCTCAGTGGGACGTCTGTGGGAAGGAAAAAGTGTGGCAGAAAACGCTGCACAACCAGAAGAGGTGACCGGACCCTGAGGAAGATTGTGGAGAAGGGCCGATTCCAGACCTTGGGGGACCTGTGGAAGCAGTGGACTGGGCACCAGGTGCCGCATTCCCCAGGTCAAGCCACTTTTGAACCAGAAACAGCGGCAGAAGCGCCTGACCTGGGCTACAGAGAAGCAGCACTGGACTGTTGCTCAGTGGTCCAAAGTACTTTTTTCGGATGAAAGCAAATTTTGCATGTCATTCGGAAATCAAGGTGCCAGAGTCTGGAGGAAGACTGGGGAGAAGTAAATGCCAAAATGCCTGAAGTCCAGCGTCAAGTACCCACAGTCAGTGATGGACTGGGGTGCCATGTCAGCTGCTGGTGTTGGTCCACTGTGTTTTATCAAGGGCGGGGTCAATACAGTTCACTATCAGGAGATTTTGGAGCACTTCATGCTTCCATCTGCTGAAAAGCTTTATGGAGATGAAGATTTCATTTTTCAGCACGACCTGGCACCTGCTCACAGTGCCAAAACCACTGCTAAATGGTTTACTGACCATGGTATTACTGTGCTCAATTGGCCTGCCGACTCTCCTGACCTGAAGCCCACAGAGAATCTGTGGGATATTGTGAAGAGAAAGTTGAGAGACACCAGACCCAACACTGTGGATGAGCTTAAGGCCGCTATCGAAGCATCCTGGGCCTCCGTAACACCTCAGCAGTGCCACAGGCTGATTGCCTCCATGCCACGCCCCATTGAAGCAGTCATTTCTGCAAAAGGATTCCCGACCAAGTATCGAGTGCATAACTGAACATAATTATTTGAAGGTTGCCTTTTTTGTTTTAAAAACACTTTTGTTGTTGGTCGGATGAAATATGCTAATTTTTTGAGATAGGAATTTTTGGTTTTTCTTTTTTGCCAAAATTATTAATATTAAAACAATAAAAGGCTTGAACTACTTCAGTTGTGTGTAATGAATCTAAAATATATGAAAGTTTAATGTTTATCAGTACATTACAGAAAATAATGAACTTTATCACAATATGCTAATTTTTTGAGAAGGACTAGTATATAAAACCTAATATGCATGTTTTTTGGACTAATAGGAAACCCAAGCATGTGACAGAAGTGGTGGCCTGGTGGTATAGGGCACTGGATCGCTGATCCAAAGGTTGGGGGTTCGAGTCCCACTCTCCACAAGGTTGTCACTGTCCCCCCCAGTGCAGCTAACTGGGTTATCAAAGGCGGGACATGTCTCTCACTGTCTATGGTGTGAGGCATATAAAAGAACCATTGCTGACTTTCGTAAACAGTATCTGCATCGCCGTCAGTGTGTTCCCGCCCCTTGCTATAGGGTTGTGTCAGGAAGGGCATCGGACGTAAAAACCTACGCCAAATCAAAACGTGCAAATCATTCATAAGACTTCCATGAAGATGGAGGCAGATGATTCGCTGCGGAGACCCCAGAAAGGGAACAGCCGAAAGGAGAAGAGGAAGAAGAGGAAACGAAAACGTGCAGGCTCCGCACAGAGATTCCTTCATTGAACCTGGGACACGAACCCAGGACCTTTCTGCTGTGAGGTGAGGTGGACCTGTTGACCATTACTATGCCACCGTTGTGCCCCCCAGATCTTCCATCGAGTCAAAATATGCAGTTACTTAAATACGGTTTACTTTCTCCATTGTCCTGATAGAAATTTCATTATCTTTATTATTGTGTCCTCATATACAGTGGCATAGTGATTAGCATACCCGCCTCACGGCGAGAAGTTTCTGGGTTCGAGACCCAGCTTGGGTATTTCTGTGTGGAGTTTTCCAGTTCGTCCCGGTGTTGGTCCTGCGATGGTTTAACGAACTGTTCAGGGTGTTGTTACCCCACCCCCATCCACCCACCCACCCACCTACCTCCCGGTGTTCCCTGAGATAGTTGGAATAAGCAATTTGGTGAATGACTGACTCTGCGATGGCCTGGCAAGCCATCCAGGGTGTACTCTGCCCTTGCGCCGAGTCGGCTGGGATGGGAACCAGTCTCCCAGCGATGCCAATTAGGATTATGCAATTCAGAAAATGAAAGAATGCATGAATCTTGACACGTCAACACTTTTGTAACCTTTCACTGGTACTGTATTTAACGTTAAACTGCTGCATCATTTTAACCTGAAATCCATTTCGCTACAGCGATGACACGTCCCTTTCATTAGTTATTATTTTTCCCCACACCCTGGCATCATTCACCACAGGAATGTTATTTTATGTAAAGCTATCAGGTATTTGACTTTTGAAAAGTGCTTGGTGCTGCTATACAGGTCTATTAGCACAAAAAGGTCATGTGACCAGCGGGAGTATTAGTACTACAATAGTACGGCTACAATGGTTGTGTTCAAAACAATCAAATTCCAGTCTGGTTTGTCGGCAAGAGGAGCGGCATAGCCGTCAGCGTGTTTCTGCCCTGCGATGGCCTGGCGAGCTCTCCAGGGTGTACTTTACCCTTGCCCAGAGTCGGCTGAGATGGGCACCAGCCTCCCCGTGACCCTAATTAGAATTAAACAGTTCAGAAAATTAATCTTCTTCTTCTTCTTCTTTTCCTTTCGGCCGTTCCCTTCAGGGGTCGCCACAGCGAATCATCTGCCTCCATCTCACCCTGTACTCTGCATCTAATTCTCTTCCACCAACGACCTTCATGTCCTCCTTCACCACATCCATAAATCTTCTCTCTGGTCTTCCTCTAGGCCTTTTGCCTGGTAGTTCCAACCTCAGCATCCTACTGCCAATATACTCACTATCCCTCCTCTGAACATGTCCAAACCATCTCAATCTAGCCTCTCTGACTTTGTCTCCCAAAGCTCTTACATGTGCTGTCCGTCCGATGTACTCATTCCTGATCCTATCCATCCTCCACCTTCCTTATCTCTACTCCCTGTAACCTCACCGTTCCTCCTGGGTCCTTGTCATTTATACACATTTATTCTGTCTTACTGAGGCTAATCTTCATTCCTCTCCTTTCCAGGGCATACCTCCACCTCTCTAGATGTTCCTCCACATGTTCTCTGCTCTCACTACAGATCACAATGTCATCTGCAAACATGTCTCAGAAAATGAATGAATGACTGAAATTCCAGTCCGGCCATCAGTCCAAGTTCTGCCTTTAATAAGCATGAACAGGGCAAATATGAATCCTGAATGAACACAGGACGTCACTGAACAGCTGAGTGTCTGTGTGCATATCCAGCTCTCCTGCATTCTCATACGGCGCTTTCGTAAATTACAAAATCAAAATGACATGGCGATACATGAAAAATAGGAGATGGCTCACTCTTTGTAACTATATTACATCATTCGTCTTTGTGTGTGTGTGTGTGTGTGTGTGTGTGTGTGTGTGTGTGTAAAAGGGTGGATAGAGATAAACCTTATTGTGCAGACACCTGTACAGACATGCAGAGCATCTAGAAATAAAGGCAGAGCTGAAATTGGTCAGCACTTCTGCATAGCAATCAGAAAACATAATGGCATGTACAACACACCTTAGCAAGCATCTGAACTCAAAGCACTCATGCCAATAACACACACACACACACACACACACACGCGTGCACGCACACTCAAGTGCACACACACACACTCAAGTGCACACACACGTGCACACACACACACACACACACACACACACACACACCCTCATACACACATGCGCACACACGCACACACTCACACACACACACACACTCATGCATGCACACACACACACACACACACACTCATGCATGCTCACACACTCTCACACACTCACACACACACACACTCACACACACACACACACTCGTGCAGGCTCACACACTCTCACACACACACACACACACACACACTCGTGCAGGCTCACACACTCTCACACACTCACACACTCTCACACACACACACACACACTCTCACACACACACACTCACACACTCTCACACACACACACACACACACAGTATGAATGGTCCACTAGTGCTGAACAATGTGAGTTCTCCTCAGTGAAGAATGACCAGCTCCAACCAAAACCCCAAACATATCCAACAGACAAACTTCATGCAGTCCCATCATCTGGGACAGACGACACCGAGCCGTCCTGTCACACAGACATGATCTTCCTCGCTCAGTTCAGCCAGAAACAGCAGAAAGTTCCTGAGAACCATTAGCTGTGCGTGGGTGTGAGTATACAAACGCTGATGAGTGAGTCCTAGCAGGCCTGTGGAATGTAGTTGTCTCTATTTGCTCTCATCTGTCAGTGTGGAGTTGTTGTTTAATCAAAGTAAGTCTGAGTGTTAACAGGCAATAGAGACGCCAGTCTGAACCGTAACGTCACACACATACCCCCACCACCACCCACCACCCCCCACCCCCCACACACAGACACCCTTTGAGAACTTTGGACCTTACATTAAGCAAACTGTTGGTTTTGTGAATCAACCCCCCCCCCCCCCCACACACACACACACACACACACACACACACAAAGGGAAGGGTTGAGGGCGTGAGAGCGAGGTAAGGGCAGAGAGCTTAGCATCACTGAGACCTGCTCATTGTGATTATGGCTTGACTGAAGGAATCAGAAACATGTTCGATACTCGACGTGTGCGTGTATTTAAACGAAAAAGAATCACAGGTGGAAGTGTATCCGTTACCCTTGTCTGGGAACAAAAAATACACAATAATACAGGGTTGTTTTTTTTTTTTTTTTACCATTTTTTCATAATTTTGCCGTATCTGATTCCCACCCATCAGGTAATGCCTTCCCTTCCACACGACCACGACCCACCAGTGAGGGGTAAAAGCATACACACGCCCCCTGTGTGACATGCAATGCTAGCCACCTGCCTCTTTTTGAACTGCGGCACATGTGCATTTTGTGTGGGGGTGGGGTCTAACACACTCGGATGGAAAGCGCTATCTGCCTCCTCGCATGAATGAGCTCACAGATGCCCATGAATGGCTGGCAATCGCTGTGAGTGACAGGTAAGTGAGCATATGCTATCCCTCCCTCTAATGGGAGCTCGGCCAATTAGCTCCTATGGACTCACAGCCACGGATGGCTGTGGCATTAACCCGGATTCGAACTCGCGATTTCCGGGTTCAATAGTCGTGCACCTTGTTGATGGAATAATAGATATTATTTATATTATAGATTTTTTATATATATATATATATATATATATATATATATATATATATAGTTGTTATTGAGTTATTTTTAGTGCAATGTAATTGTGAAAAACTAACTTTTTTTATTTTAATAATAAAAGATAATAATTATGCACCAAAAAATAAAATAAATAAATAAACAGGAAAAACTCAAGATGGATTTTAAAATTTTAAATTATTCATCCGTGTATTATTTGTTCTGGTTACCCATCAGGGACGCGGGAGAGGCTGAAGCCAAGGATTCGTGTCCAAAAGGACATCTGACCCAATGGCATGTTCACTCATTCATTCATTTTCTGAACCACTTAATCCTAATTAGGCAGTGGTGGCCCAGTGGTGGCCCAGTGGTAAAAGGTACTGGATCACTGATGCTAAGGTTGAGGGTTTGAGTCCCGCTCTGCACAAGGTTTGAAAATTGGCCCCCCCAGTGCAGCTAACTGGGTTATCAAAAGCCGGCCATGTCTCTCACTGTCTGTGGTGAGAGGTTCATGTAAAAGAACCATTTCTGACTTTCGTCAAGAGTAGCTGCAAAGCCGTCAGCGTGTTTCCGCCCCGCGATGGCCTGGCCAGCTCTCCAAGGTGTACTCTGCCCTTGCTCTGAGTCGGCTGGGATGGGCGCCAGTCTCCCTGTGACCCTGATGAGGATTAAGTGGTTCCAGAAAATGAACTCATGAACTTAATCCCAATTAGGATCGCATCTCAGCTGACTGTGGGCAAGGCCAGAGCACACCCTGGACATCTCACCGGACCATCACAGGTCAGAAACCTAAAGTCCTTCTCTTTACGAATGGCAGTGATGGTTGTTTTACATTCCTCTCCCCATCGACAGTGAGAGATATGGCTGGCCTTTGATAACCCAGCTAGCGTCACTGGGATTCCAACAGTAACAACCTAGTGATAGTGGGGCTTGAACCCCCAACCTTTGGATCTGTAGGACAGCACCCTGCCACCGACCCACTACTGCCCCAATAAAGGCACGACAGGAGTCATTTGTACGTTGTTGACAATCGGAACTAAATGAATATTATTATAGCGTGTTTAAACGGTTTTTCAACGATGATAACATTCCTAATGGTAGACTGGTCTAAATACATGCTGCCTGAACCTCATATGGGTTCATGTTCCAGACCTCAGAAGAAGCGTAAATGACACGCTTAAACTGTACACAGCTAACCTCGCCAGATAATCGCTCAACTCTTACCAGACCGTTATTTTCCCGGAATTTCTAATATTGACACTCATTTCAATTTCGACTGAGTATTGGCTGGCATTGTATTATGATCCAATAATCATCGACATTTTATCAACCCTGCCATCATTACATCGGCTGCAGATAAGATTAAGACACTGGGTATGTACTTATAAGGTAAACATGTATCATAACATTTTTGTGTAGTATAATTTTTTTTGTTGTGGTTGTTGAAATTTAAAAAAAAATGAACATGTGAGGTCTGAGGTCATTTTGATGTTCTGTCACTGGGAGAAATATTGGTGACAGACCCATAAAACTACATTTCTGAGGGGCTCTGATCATGCTCTTTCAAAAGAGACTATAATCATCAATATTAGTCATATTACACACACACACACACACACACACACACACACACGCTACAGTGGTAGCTCACCTTATGAAATTAATCTATTCTAGAGCCTTTTTCGTAACCTGGATTTTTCGTAAGTAGAACCGCATGTTACATGTAAAACGCATGATTCGTTCCAAGGCCCCCAATACTACCTTTAAAAATGATAAAAGCGTACCTTTTAATACCTTTTAATACCTTTTAAGGTACAGTGATACCTCTGCTCACGAACATAATTGGTTCCCAGAAGGTGTGTGTAAGGCGAAAAGTTCGTCTTCCGAACATTTATTTCCCATAAGAAACCATTAAAATGAGAATAATCCGTTCCCAGGTCCCCATAAAACATAATTTTCTACTAAATAAGCCTTAAAACTACACAAAAATATACTTTATTTTATGTATAATAAATGTCTATTGTATTGTAATTAAAGAAATAAACTGTACTGTAAAAAAAAGTCGTTTTATTTACCTTTGTGATGGTAGTTGATGGCTTGATGGAATGGAGTGGGAGGAGGAGGGAGGGAGGGAGGGACTTACTGTTTGGAAGGAGAGTTTGGAAACGCCTACTGTTTGGAAACGCCCTTAGCCACACACGCACCCTTAATAGCTTCCTTGTTCTTAAGGATGGGAGCAATGGTAGACTTAGCGTACTGGTACTGGGACGCTGAGTCACACAAACGCACACCTCGTTCGTGTTTTTCAATGATCTCCGCCTGTGGTGGGGTCTTTTTCGGTCCCATAATAGCAAAAGTACACTCAATATGGTCCAACATGTCTAGCAAACACAAACCACTTCCGCATTCAAAGAAAGGGGGTGACGAACTGTGACGCCGTGAGCGTGCGTCAGCTTCTCGTGGCCGCCACCGTGGCGCTGTTCGACCGCGTGGTTTGATTCGTCCGCCGAAAACTAGTTCGTCAGCAGAGACAATATGCTCGCAAATTTAATGTTCTTGAGGCGAAAAGTTCGTGAGCTTCAGCGTTCGTCAGCGGAGGTTTTACTGTACTTACTTCATGTTGACCATGTCTTCTTAGCGGAGTTATAATCTTACAAATGTTTATGCAAGGTTAAAATCCTGAGCCAATAAATAAAGTTGCAATGAGTACACTCGAAAAACTCATGAACAAGCTGTTGCTCAAGGGAGCTGCGTCATCCGTCCTAGCCAATGGGAGGCCAGCGGGGTGGGATGTTGGAGATAGAAAATGGGAGAGCAGCTCATGCATTGTTTGAATGATGTGTTTTGATGTTTGAATGGCACATTTGGCACGTTTCGTAAGGATAACTCGTTTTGATCTTGTTTCGTATACAAAGGCAAAAAATTTTGGAAAATGTTTTTCGTAACCTGGATTTTTTGTTTGCTGGGACTATTGTAAGGTGAGATACCACTGTATTTACAGACGCTCCCCGACTTACATTTTTAATTGGTACCGGACGGCCGAACGTAAGTTGAAAGGAAACGTAAGTTGTTACAGTGACGTATGACGTATGATGTGTGACGTATGACACTCATACTGTACTATACATCCATAAATACCATTACCGTATCTCATAAAACACCCCTAAATCAATTATTATATACATAACATTGTAAAACAATATCAAATATATCAAATAATATCAACATTAATTTCAAATAAATTAAATTCAAGCAAAATAATTTCAAATTGATAAATTTTAATCAAATTCACTCATCAAATATCAAATACAGTATCAAATATAACCTTTAACATTCTCTATGATGCAATCTGTCTGCTTGTAAATGGTTCTGATGGTCGACGGATGGTCACATGACTTGCGTAACAGAGTATGCATGGTAGATTGTGCCAATCCGAGCAGATAGTTAATTCATCTCTGTGTATGAGACTTGAACCCATGCTAGTAGGCTTACGCTTCTGACCAACCATATTTGCTTAGGGTTACAAAAGTCCGCAAAACAGTGTAAACACAAAGATCACAGAGACGATGTCTTAACACAAGAGTAACACGCTATATAACTGAGATATATATATATATATATATATATAAAACTGAACTAGGGCAGTGGTGGTCTCCACAAGGTTGCCACCGTCCCCCCCTAGTGCAGCGAACTGGGTTATCAAAGGCGGGACATGTCTCTCACTGTCTATGGTGAGAGGCATGTAAAAGAACCATCGCTGACTTTCGTAACGAGTAGCTGAAAAGCCTTCAGTGTGTTTCTGTCTCTTGTTAAAAGGGTTGTGTCAGGAAGGGCATCTGACGTAAAAACCTCTGTCAAATCAAACATGCGAATCAGATGATTCGCTGTGGCGACCCCTGAGAAAGGGAAAAAGCCGAAAGCATAGAAGAAGATATATATATATATATATATATATATATATATATATATATATATAACTGAACTGGGAAGAAAGAGGGGCACGTTCAGTCTGTCATTTGTAAACAATGGACGCAGCATCATTACGTCATTGCATCATTACGTCAGTGTACTACGTAGGTACGTCTAAACTCAAATTTTGACTTTTTATAAAAACGTAAACGCCAAAAAACTTAAAACAGATGAACGTAAGTTGGGGAGCATCTGTATGGTGTATATATATATATATATATCGTCGTCGTCATTGTCTATCTTTTTCTTTTCCTTTCGGCTATTCCCTTTCAGGGGTCGCCACAGTGAATCATCTGATTCGCGTGTTCGCATGTTTGATTTGACTTTTTTTTTTTACGTCGGATGCCTTTCCTAACACAACCCTTTAGCAAGGGGCAGAAACATGCTGACGGCTTTGCAGCTATTCTTGTCGAAAGTCAGCAATGGTTCTTTTACATGAACCTCTCACCATAGACAGTGAGAGACATGGCAAGCCTTTGATAACCCAGTTAGATGCACTGAGGGGACAGTGACAACCTTGTGGAGAGTGGGACTCAAACCCCCAACCTTAGGATCAGTGATCCAGCACCTACACTAGGCCACCATTTTATATATATATATATATATATCGGGGAAATGGTAGATGAGTGATCCCGAGGTTGGGGGTTCAAGCCTCGGTATCAGTGTGTTGTCACTATTACCACACCCCACGACCCCACCCCGTGTAGCTAACTGGGTTACCGCTGGCCATGTTTCGCACTGTTTGCAGTGAGAGACACGTAAAAGAACCTTTGCTGACTTTCATCGTGAGTACTCTGCATGGCCATCAACATGTTTCTATCTTGCAATGGCCTTTCAAGCTGTCCATGGTGTGCTTTGCTCTCACCCAGAGTTGGCTGAGATGGGTGCCAGCCTCCCTGCGACCCTAATTAGGATTAAACGGTTCATAAAATTAATGAATACTCAGCCTTATTGAGCCCAGTGGTGTTAAGGCATTTCCGGATACGACTCCTCAGTGTCACTGTGCGCCGACGGTTTACTGCTGCAGTTTATTCAATTAAACTTTAAGGCTTTGGATCAATTTCTTTAACTCTATTGTAATTTAATATATTTAAAGACGGCGTTAGGAAGATATACTTAAGACCGAATCTTCCTCCCTTGTTTCCATAATTATTTTTAATTGTACTTGACTGTTCATTTGTAATGTGTGATACACTCTGGTTCACATTACGTTCGATTACTTACAGTTATAGGACAGGGTCCTATGCATTATGGGATACATGGAGTGTACTATATAGTTTGCACTATACATTCAGACACCAAACGCTGAATGCAGTATACATAGTGCACTATGTAGTGAATAGTGAGTGATTTCGGACATAGTGTGGTGTACACTCTGGTTACTGGTTTTGTTCCACATAATCACCTGCTGATATCATCTGTTCCGGATCACATCATTAATTCACTCGTTTCTTTTCTGCTTGCCATATATCTATGTATATTAACCAATAATATGAAGGTGACCAGATGAAACATGATTCAGACCATATTTTGTGTTCACTCGGGCTGCAGCGTCAGAGTAAAAATACTGTTGTCTTTATTTATTTAATTATTTTGCATTTTCTGAGACTGGAGCCTATTTCAGCCGACACATGGCGAAGGCAGGTTACACCCTGAACAAGCTCGCCAGATCGTTGCAGGGTTAACCCACACAGCTATTCACACCAACACTCACACCTAGGCCTAGACTGTGACTGCCAGTTAGTCTAATGTTCATGTCTTTGGACTGTGTTCGGAAACCCATGCGAGCGCAGATACAAATTCCACCACAGGTGGACATACTGGTGAGGAAAGAGGTGCTTGAGGTGGGCTTACTTCCTGGCGTTGAGTATGGCAAGTATTACCCCATCTCAAGCTCCAAGGTCCCCAGGCGGATCCTGAGCTTGGCTTACTGTCCGTGTGGAGTTTTAGAGTTGTTCTGTGTATGTCTATGTGGGTTCCTCTGGGTTCTCTGGTCTCGTCACTCCATTAGAAAACATGCTGCTTACTGAAGATACAGAAACTTCATTCATGACTGTTGTCTGCTGTTTTCTTTTAATTACATTTATACCACAGTATATAACTGAACTTTATTTGACTGAGCAGAAGGTGTTGACTATTTCCGATGAGATCAAGTCTGTAGTAACAGCCTCAACACCAGGTTTATGTTAAATTGTTCATTGTGGGCGGAGTCTTCAGTCTCTCTGCATTACACCAAGCAGAGCTAAAGCTATTCCAAGCAGGG
>CM045729.1:73434049-73516549 GCA_024760905.1 Plotosus lineatus
CTCCAAGCTGTGTGTGTGTGTGTGTGTGTGTGTGTGTGTGTGTGTGTGCGCGTGTGTGTGCGCATGTGTGTGTGTGTGTGTGTGTGTGTGTGTGTGTTTAGTATACATTAGACGTCATTATGTGAGCGTCTACACGCCTTCATGTTAAACACGTACAGACGAACGGCGCTGACACCCTGCAAGCAGCACATGACCTCTGCTTCTTCTCTCACACTGCACAACCTGCACCCACAAACCCACTCAGCCATCGAGAGCTTTCGGCCTCAAAACTACTTCATCCAGAAACACAAGCTGCAGCTGAGGTGGATCTTCTGGGTTTAGAGCATCAGAAGATAAACACTGGAAATAAGATGTAGTTGTTCGGTAAAAATATTCTGTGCTTCGTCTCTGGTTTACGAGGATTCGTACCTGCTAATACATTTTTATTTACAATTCACATGATTTCACGATCCTACCTGTCTGTCTGTATTATTATTATTATTATTATTATTATCATTATTATTATTATTATCATCATCATCAAATCCTTGCTTCATTTAATTCCTACCCCAGAATGCAACTTGTTTTTAACGATTCTCCTGTGAAAGGCTCATAAAGGAGTATCTGTGAATAAATAGTAAATTAATATTATTGATTTATTTCATCATCATCATCATCATAATTATAACAACAATGCTACTACTACTCCTACCAGTAATAATAATAATAATAATAATAATAACCCTTAATTTTCTGAACCACTTAATCCTAATTAGGGTTGATGGAGCCCATCTCAGCCGACTCTGGGCGAGGGCACAGTACACCCTGGACATCACCACCACAGGGCAAAAACATGGTGATGGCTTTGCAGCTACTCTTGACAAAAGTCAGCAATGGTTCTTTTACATGAACCTCTCACCATGGACAGTGAGAGACATGGCCGGCCTTTGATAACCCAGTTAGTGCAGTGTGTGTGTGTGTGTGTGTGTGTGTGTGGGTGGGGAACAGTGACAATCAGTTGAGAATGGGACTTGAACCCCAAACCTTAGGATCAGTGATTCAGCTTTTTACCACCAGGTCACCACTGCCTATTTTATTATTATTATTATTATTATTATTATTTATTTTTTTATTATTATTATTATTATTAGTAGTAGTAGTAGTAGTATTAGTAGTACTGTAGTAATGTTATTATTATTATTATTATTATTTATTAAATATAAATAATATAATTATATATGAATATAATAATAATAATAATAATAATAATAGTAGGAGGAGTCCTATTGTTGTTATAATAATAATTATTATAGAATATTAAGAAAAATTCTTCTTCGTTTTTCTTATGATTTAGTTTTATTATTTTTCATTTTTATTTATTTATGATGATGTAGTTTTAGTACTTTTCCGCTCAGATGAACATCCGGGAACTCTCCGCACAGCACAGTGCAGCGGCACCTGTTGCAAATGAAAAGCTCACTTATGATCCCTCATTGTGATTGGCTGTGTTTGAGTGAGCGGGCGGGGATATTAAAAAAAAAAAGAAAAAAAAAAAAAAAAAAAAAGAAGCAGCAGGAGAAAACCGCCAACCTTCAATCATGCGCTGAAGGGGCGTGGTTTGAGAGTGTTGTGGGCGTGTCGCACGTTTTTTGTGACAGGCGTGGTTTGGTCGGGGAGTCTCATCCCAGACTGAGGAGCCTGCAGAGAGGCGCGCAGGGGACAGCAGAGGGAGGACATCAGAGCCCGAGTTCTGCGTTTAAACAGAAAGAAACTCCAGACAGAGAGAGAGAGAGAGTGTGAGAGAGAGAGAGAGAGAGAGAGACGCACCTGGAACCTGTTGCCGTGGAGCGGAGCGTCCGGAGGAAGCAGCGGCGCTGTGGAGTCGGTGAGCGGGTCCCACTCCGGCTCTGGTCTCCCACTGGATTATCTCACCTGCCATGAGAAAGCCCGGTAAAGCCACAAGGAAATAGTTTTCTCAGGACAAAAAAAAAAAAAAAAAAAAAAAAACTTTTTTTTTTTTCTGTCCTCCAGCAGGCCAGGTGAATGATTGACTCTGAGGATGTTATTTATTACAGTATAATAACCACACACACACACACACACACACACACACACACCAGGACACATGTTTGTATTTCGAATGATGTAATGCTCTGTTGTCCAGGCGACTGTCCAGTACAGGATTATGGAATGAAACCGAGTCGAGGTCTACGGCGGCGCTCTGGACTGTGGATATGCTGCTGGGGCAATTACACTTTCCTTCAGGGGCTCTGTCTTTCCCAAGGCTAGCAACAGATTGGCTCCTGCGCAGGAAGTGAACCCCGGTGAAATATACGCGCCGATTTTTTTTACTTTTTTTTTTTTTTTTTTTAAATCTGTGGTCCAGTGCCAAGAGAGTTGACCATGACGAAGACGCCTGCCCATGCTGGGGCGCTTCGGCTCCTTGCTTTGTTTGTGTCACAGCTGGCACATCTGGCCCTCGGCGCCTCTAAGGACATAGTGTGTGAGCCGATCACGGTGCCCATGTGCAAGGGCATTGGTTATAATCTCACCTACATGCCCAACCAGTTCAATCATGACACGCAGGAGGAGGTGGGATTAGAAGTGCATCAGTTCTGGCCTCTGGTTCGGATACGCTGCTCACCGGATTTGCTCTTCTTCCTCTGCAGCATGTACACCCCGATCTGTCTCCCAGACTACAAAAAGCCTTTGCCGCCATGCCGTTCGGTCTGCGAGCGAGCCAAGCAGGGCTGCTCTCCTCTCATGATCCAGTACGGGTTCGAGTGGCCGGAGCGTATGAGCTGCGAGCAGCTTCCCGTCCTCGGTGACCCGGAGCGGCTGTGCATGGATCAGAACAACAGTGAGACCACGACCCTGTCGCCGTCATTCCCCAAACCTACCGCCAGAGGCCCAAACAGACACCGATCCACGGCCAAATCGAGCGTAGCTCAGAAGTGCGATCGCGAGTGCCGCTGCCGTGACCCGTTGGTGCCGATCAAGAAAGAGGCTCATTCACTGTACAACCACGTGCACACCGGCTCACTGCCCAACTGCGCCCTTCCTTGCCACCAGCCCTACTTCTCCCAGAACGAGCGTGCTTTTACGACCTTCTGGATCGGCTTATGGTCCATACTGTGCTTCATCTCCACCCTCACCACCGTCGCCACGTTCCTCATCGACATGGAGCGATTTAAGTATCCTGAGCGACCCATCATCTTCCTGGCCACCTGCTACCTCTTTGTGTCCCTGGGCTACATTGTGCGCTTGCTGGCCGGCCACGAATGGGTGGCATGTGGTGGTTCTGGTGACCACCAGCACATCCTGTATGACACCACGGGCCCGGCCCTGTGCACACTGGTCTTCCTGCTCATCTATTTCTTCGGCATGGCCAGCTCCATCTGGTGGGTGGTGCTGTCCTTCACCTGGTTCTTGGCTGCAGGAATGAAGTGGGGGAACGAAGCCATTGCCGGCTACTCACAGTATTTTCACTTGGCCGCGTGGCTGGTCCCCAGCGTCAAATCCATCGCCGTCCTGGCGCTCAGCTCTGTCGACGGAGACCCCGTCGCTGGAATCTGCTACGTGGGCAACCAGAATCTGGAGAGCCTGCGAGGCTTCGTGCTGGCGCCGCTCGTGGTCTACCTCTTCTCCGGGTCACTCTTCCTGCTGGCTGGTTTCGTGTCGCTCTTTCGCATTCGCAGCGTCATCAAGCAAGGAGGAACCAAGACGGACAAACTGGAGAAGCTGATGATTCGCATCGGCCTGTTCACAGTGCTCTACACCGTGCCGGCCACCATCGTAGTAGCCTGTTTAGTCTACGAGCAGCACTACCGACCCAGCTGGGACCAGGCTCTGGCCTGTACCTGCCCCTCCGAGCGCCAGCAGCTCGGTCTAGGCCCTGAATACGCGGTCTTCATGCTGAAGTACTTCATGTGCTTGGTGGTGGGCATCACCTCTGGAGTGTGGATCTGGTCAGGAAAGACATTGGAGTCATGGCGGCGGTTTGCGGCTCGCTGCTCCCCCTGCAGGGCCAGAAAACCACCTGCCTCGGCTTCCTCCATGTACAGCGAGGCTAGCACTGCATTAACTGCTCGAGCTGGATCAGTACCGCCAGGATCTTATCACAAATCAGCTCCGCCGTCACACGTCTGAGAAGACCGCAGCCACTGGCGAAACCAGTCCATCTGGATTTAACATGAAGGATCTTCACGTACTATTGGATCTGGTTGGTTCTCACGTGGGTTCGGTTCCAGACACGAGCGAATAACGTGATGGAGTCTGGACTTCTGCATGGAAGAGGAAGACAAAGCCGCCAGTTAAGGAATTCAGTGCAGAATAAACTCCTGGTTCAAGCTGAAGAAGAAAAACAAACAAAATCACAGGAATCCTGAGACACTCAGTTCGACTTAATCATTCTCGTGGGCATGTTATTTATTTGTGTCTGTAAATATTTGTTTCTTTCAGATTGCATTCTACATGGAATGTGCCAGCTGTGTGTGTGTGTGTGTGTGTGTGTGTGTTTTCTAATGAGTGTCCGAGGTGGAAAATGTTCACAATATTGAGACCTTGTTTGATTTTAAAGTCCACACCCAGTCATCAGATACATTGTGCTGGTGAAAGTGCCGAGTTTGTTTGGAAATACGTACAACCTCCTGTATGTAATTTGTAATTAAATATATATATATATATATATATATATATATATATATATATATATAATTTTTAAATTTGCAGTTAAATTAAAATCCTGATCAATAAACTATCACTGGAAATCACCTTTCCCTGATGAACTTGAAATCACTGCTCTTGACCCCCACCTAGCGGTCATTTTATGTTCTGTCTGTTGTGATTACAATGGATTTGGCTGCAGGACCCAGCATCTCCTCTCCATTTTATTTAAAACTATAATCACTTGCAGTTTGGCGTGAGCATGTCTGCCTCATAGAAAAAGGTCCAGGGTTCGATTCCCAGGCTCACGTGTTTCTGTGTGAAGTTTGCATGTTCTCACCGCGCTTGCGAGGGTTTCCTCCAGGTACTACGGTTTCCTCCCACACTCCAAACCTATGCAGAGTAGGCTAATTTGTTTTTCCAAATCGCCACTAGTTGTGCGTTTGAATGGTCTGGTGAGCCGTTCAGCGTATACCCCTGCCTTCACCTAGACTGGGCTGAGATAGGCTCCAGCCTCACCTTGACCCTAATTAGGATTAACCCTTTAACACCCGAATTATTATATATTTTTTGCACTTAAAAAAATTATCACAAGTTTTTCCGAATCAAAAAGGTGTAAGGAAACGCCCGAACACATTTCTTTCAACAAAATTACAATAACACTAATAATAATAATAATAACAACAACAACAACAACAATAATAATAATATAATAATAATAACAAATAATAACACTCACAAATTTGTGAACACCTCAATCCTGCACACTCAAGGTCGTCTCATAGCTGACTGGTGATGCCACAAGTATAGAACACTTGAGCAGCACTGAGCACAACGCGTCCAGTAGTTATTATCATTTTTTTTGAAAGAGGACCATATGGTCCTGCTGGAATTAAAGGGTTAAGCTGTTTAAGCATCGATGATTAGATGAATGAGATGAAGTTTACATGCGTCCAGTAGGAGCCACAGTAATGAGGGTTAGGTTTGGGGACCTGCGTCGAAATGTTTCTTATAAATCACTGAAGCGTCATCATGTTCACAGCACTCTTAAATAAATGGATCATCTGGACCATGTTGCTCTCGTGTTCTTCTGCTGCATCCCAAACTTACTCATGATCCAAAAGACTGATGTGTTTCATGGTTCTCTGTGAGTGTATATATTTGGTTTTGGCCTGTGTGTAAATCATGGAACTTGTGGGCTGCTTTTTTTTTTGTTGTTGTTTTTTTTAAAGAGGCTGCATTGTAGCTTTGTGTATACTTTTTAAAAAAACAAAAAAAAAACAAAAACAAAAATGTTAAGATTTTTAAAGAAGATTTAGATATTTATAAAAATTGAAGTGTTGTGTTTCATTGGTTTCTCTTACTTGTAGAGAATAAAACTTTGGCGCAATCTGTCATTTGTGGACTGGTGTCCTTCAATAATGTCTCTCATTGGTGTTCACTTACAGGGTGTGATCAATAGTCTCCTGATCACTGTCTACCTCGGCAGGGTGGCGCAGTCGCTCGTCCGCCTCGCAACAAGAAGGGCCCGGGTTTCTTGTGTGGAATTTGCACGCTCTCCCTGTATCTCAGTGGGTTTCCTCTAATACTTCAAAAACATGCACATTAAGCCAACTGGATGTTCCAAATTGCCCCTAGGTGTGAATGGGCATGTGCTTGTCCCTGTGATGGACCAGCGACCTGTTCAGGGCGTACGCCGCATTTGCTTAGTGTCAGCCGAGAGAGGCTCCAGCCTCACCATTACCCTAATAGGGTTAAAAGGTTCGGCTAATCAGCGAGTGATTACCGTTTATAGGGTTGAGCTCCTGATTGTGGTATGACATCATTTTAAATGGCGACGGTAAAAAGATTTGTTAGGAATTATGTGATGATATCTGATGTAAGATTCGAGTTCACTGCTTCAGTAACCTGCACCGGAAACATCAATCTCGGAAACCGTGTGTATATCATTAGTGTTTATTTAAAATACTCCATCCTCAATTGATTTCAATTAAAAATGGACAAGATTTCACAGCTAGTAGCCTACATAGTAAGCAAAAAGCAAAAAAAAAAAAAAAAGAAAAAGAAAAAAAAAGAAAGAAGACTCGAGTCATTTTTGTTTCTATGTAGATGGATCACTGGTGCTGGTTCCGGTGAGAGATCTCTACCAGAAAAGCCCGTTTGAAGCGAGTCGTGATGTTGGTTGGGGGGAAACGGCGTTCCTGCAGTCTAGGAGAGCACGGCCTTGGATCTGCGGATGCCCACCAGGTTGTCAGCGCTGAAGGATCTCCTCATGGCGGCTCTGCTCAGATCTTTGTACTTATCCTCACACAGTCTGGAGATGGCCTACACGGGAAGCGAGAAGCACAGGCATGTCACTCCCCACTTCACTCCTGCCTGCGGTAGATGAGGTTTCAGCTTCTGCCCGTTTCTTACCTCGAGTTTCTGAGCGCGCTCCTTGCTCAGAGGCTCCAGAGGAAAACTTAGGTTGTTGTCGTCTGCCAGCGAGCGCAGGTCGAAGTAATACTTGGCATAGACACTAGCGGGGACGTTGATGTTGAACTGCAGCAGCTCCAGGAAGTGTCGCTCCATCTCGTTCCTGATCAAAGGGTTGAACAGAGATTGCGAGCACTTAAAAGAAACATTCGGCAACGTTATGTAGTCATTAACTGAAGTGAGCTGAAGACCTGAATGTACCAAATTCATTCATCCTCTAAGCCGTTTAATTCTCATCAGGGTCACAGAGAGGTCGGCGCCCAGCACCCACACTTTGGGGTTATATGGAACAGTTAGCCTACTGTGCATGTTTTTGGACAGTCGGAAGAAACCAGAGTACCCCGAGGAAACCCACACAAGCACAAGTAAAACATGCAAACTCCACCCAGAAACACTCAAGCTGGGAATTGAACTCAAGCCTTCTTGCTGAGAAGTGAACCTAACCACTATGCCACCATGCCATCCCTGAATGTTCTAAATTACCAGGTTATCCATCACGCAATCAAGGATAAAGGCAGCTCAACAACTACTGGTTCTGACCAGTACGTGTATGAGATATTTCTTCACACACACACACACACACACACACACACACACACACACACACACACACACACATACACACACACACGTTTGTATATCACTGATCTGATCATGAAACTGGAACATTTTCCAACTACCCAACTTCAAACTTGAATAAATATTTCCATGTCCAAGTTTATTTGTGAATCAATCAAAATCTTTAGTACATGCCTGGGAGAAAATATCATGTCAGAATATGTACATATGGTGGACACAATTTTTGAAATTATTAAAATACTTCCTAGTTCACACCTGTTTCATGTTCAATTTTGTGAAAAGCGAAAGACCTCATTATTTGGTTTGGGAGATGGTATGCTTTCTCAGTGCTTGTGTAACTTTCCTCCAGGAACTACAGTTTCCTTCCACTATCTAAATGCATGCACACTACCTCTGGATGTAGATGTGAGTATGAGTGGGGTGTGTGTGTGTGTGTTGCTCTGGGATAGATAGCCCTTGCCTCGCCCAGAATCAGCTGTGATGGGCTCCAGGCTCCACCCCCCCACCCCCCAGACACTCGTAGAATTAAGTGGTTTAGCAGTGAGTGCTATCTGTTAGCTTGAAAACGGTTTTCTGAGGGGTAGTGGTTTTTTAACACTTCATTCTGACACTAAAAGGAGCCAGTCAGGATTTGAGAGATTCTGTCTGGTCGCATGACACTTTCTATCCATACACACTCAGGTCCCTGTTCTAAAATTCTGCAGACGATAAAGCTAACAATTCATCAGAAATTTCTGCTCCTTCCCCCATCATCTCACACACACACACACACACACACACACACACACACACACACACACACCCTTTCTACCCCTGCATCCCTGCACTTCCAAGAGACAGCGGCAAGCCTGTCACCGTGGAGACAGTGGCCTAGATGCTTCAGGGAAACGAGACACAGGGTGGTACGGGGAGAAAGCGAGGGCGAGGGAGATACCGGTCGCCAGGGGCAACAAATGGAGTGGGCGAGAGCCTGGGCCATTATGTAGGGGTGCTGAGAGCACTCGAGTCCGAGCGGCACAGAGACTCACAAAGCCAACTTCAATAGACAGGATGAAAATAGAGACGACGGAGCACAGGGGTATGGTCAAGAGGAGGACACAGAGACACAGAGACACACAGACACACACACACACACACACACACACACACACACACACACACACACACAAGAAAGCGAGGTCTGCAAACTAATAAACATAATATACTACTTATAAGAAGAATAAAAACTTTTAAATTAAGAGGAAGTTGGGGGTGCTATCATGATTTGGGGGTGGAATGGGGTGGGTCATAAAGGTTTTATTTGTTATATGATATTTTGTACAAGTAAATGTTATGAAATGCCAAACTGTAGGAAATTTAATACAGGGTTGTACAGGGTGCCAATAATAAAAACACCTGGTCCAATTTATACATTTATACTGCATGACACAAACTCATGGAGGTCATGAAGGGGGTTCCCACTCACACTCACACCCCCACCCATACTCACATGTCTTCAACAGTGATGTCTTTGAGGATCTGGCAGTAGTCTACATTCCATACGGCCTGATCGTCCCAGACTTTGGAAGCCAGTAAGATGGCACCCAGGACGATCCTCTTCCAGTTACACGGGCAGATGTCCAGCTCGGCGTACGTCAGCAGTCGCTCCAAATACACCTGCCGCACAAAAAGGAGCGTCATCTGTCTCATGCTCTCCTCTTTCAGATTAACTATATAATTCAACATGAGTTGGACTCGAACAATTACTGGGTGAGGAAAAAAGATAAATAAGTAAAATACAAAGGGCAGTGAAGGCGGACATGAAGGTCGTTGGAGTAAGAGTAGAAGATGCAGAGGATAGGGAGAGATGGAGGCAGATCATTTGCTGTGGCGACCCCTGAAGGGAACAGCCGAAAGGAAAAGAAGAAAGAAGACAAAGGGCATATTTCAACCTTTCGCTCTGGATTTTCTTTGCTTCTACATCACGTATTGATGGATTTTGCCAAAATATATGCCTGACATATTCCTGTTGCATCTTGCCTTGTGGATAAGGACATTTTGTGTGTGTTTGTGTGTGTGTGTGTGTGTGTGTGTGTGTGTGTGTGTGTGTGTGTGTGTGTGTGTGTATCTGCTGCCCTCTAGTGGAAATTGAAAGCATTCTTTGGAAAAAGAAAACCCATGAAACCTATTAAAATTCATTAATCCGTCCAGTACCAATTACACTTATCAGTCGGGGTCGGAGGGGAAGCTGAGAGACGGAGTACACCCTGAACACCGTTTACTGCATAGACACAAATATCATTCATACCTTGAATCAATTAAAACTAGCCAGGTGATCTAGTGTGTACGTCTTTAGACTGTTGGAGGAAACCCACACAAGTAATAAATAAAATATTAAAAAAATAAAAAGTATAGTTGAAGCTACTGGGGAAGAACGTCAGTAGTTCTTAATTAACCAGGTTCATTCTTAGTTAGCTGGAGTGTTTATTAAATCAGGCTCGGATGTCTGTGTTTTTGCATGGGTTTCCTCTGAGTACTTCGGTTTCCTCCCACAGTCCGGCGACGTTGGGCTTATTGGCTGTTCCAAAGTTATTTCTACGTGTGAGAGTGAACGGTTGTCTGTGTCGGCCCTGCAATGGTCTGGTGAGCCGTGCAGGGTGTCTCTGCCTTCACTCAGTGTCGGCGGAGACGGACATCAGCTTGCCTGCGTGCGTCCCTAGTAGGATTGGAAAATGAGTATGAGTAGAACAGCACAGGACTGTCCCACTCATAACAGATTTCCCTTCAGTTACATGTCCTGAAATAAAGACCTCATCGTGTGCTTTACAAGCTTATACTGTACATACATGTACACATCAGCGTGTGCTTCCGGGGTGCTAAAGATAAAGCGTGTGTACCGATGTTTCTCTCGAAATACCCACGAAAGGTCACATGACCCAACAAGTGCTGTGTAGGCAGTTTAACACTATTTATACTAAAATCCATAATGATTGAGCTAGCCCGGCTATTGAACTAACAATAAATATTACTTGAGTCGTGGGGAGGCTGGAGCCTATCTCAGCCAACACTGCGTGAAGGCGAGCTATAGTTCATCGCAGGGCCCACATCCATTCACACATACACCAAGAGGTAATTTGGAACAATGTGAACTGAACATTTACAGCATTTTGGCAGACACTCTTATTAAGGGAGCGACCTATAAATCTTCCGTTTTTATACAACTAAGCAATTGAGGGTTAAGGGCCCAACAGTGGTGACCATGGGGATCGAACCACTGACCTTCGGATCAGTAACCCATCGCATTAACCGCTAAGCCACCACTGCCTAATGAACTGATTGTGCATGTCTTTGGACCGCGGGAGGACACCCATACAACATGCAAATCCCACACAGAAACACCCTCTCCGAGCACGGGACTCAAACCCAGGACCTTCCTGCTATGAGGCGGACATGCATACACCTACACCAGCGTGCCCCCTCTGAATTAGCACCCAGGTTTATGGCACTCTTAGCGAAGCGCCCGTACCTGTGTAATAAGCCAGCCCTCCGCTTCTTATCACATGGTGGATGTGTTTCTCTTCCATTCACCCGCCGTATGTTTACTCAGCTAATACATGCTTATTATCACTTCCTGTTGTTTACACTCTCCGCAACGCTAATATTGATATAGGTGTATACGGTGCGATTCATCTATATTCGTTCAGGTTCTGTTGTGTCTCTGGTTGGTGTACGTTGTCGTTTCAGGGGCAAAATCACTATGATGGAATCATTTTGTACAACCATCACGACAAATTTCCATCTGAAAGTCTATAAAGAGAACAGCTGCCTTCTGAAATATTACTATAGTACTGGATATTGTTGCCACTCTTACTAGTGTGACGATCGCACACTCGGCGGTGAGCTGGGCGGCGCTGAACAGCGTCCTGACGAATCGGTAGATGAGTTTGTGTTCAGGGTCTGTGCGCGAGTAGTCGTCAGGAACCTGCTCCCTCTGCAGTGGTCACAGTTTAAAAACAAATAATAAAGCATAAAGAAATCAAGCATATCTTGAAGCAATGGTGTGAAAGTCAAGTGAAACAACAAAAGCACGCATCACGAAGGGGCATTTTAAAGCACGATTAAAACTATAGCCTGGTGATTATGCCGCAATGTGGTGAGGCCGCAGTGAGCATGATCTTTGACCTATGGCCATTCTCACTCATTTGCCATGTTCCTTACTCATACTCGGGTGGCAAAGGGGCCTGAAGTCTACCTCAGCCAACACGGGGCAAAGCCAGGGCACACCCTGAACAACTTGCCAGAGCGTCACAGGCCCAACGTGCACACACACACACACACACACACACACACACACACACACACACACACACACACACACACACACACACACACACACACACACACGTCCACAACTTGGAACTGCTAGCTACTCTAATGTGCATGCTCTGTACTGAGGGAGGAAACCAGAATATCTGGACGAAACCCATGCAAGCACAAGGAGAGCATGCAAACTCCACACAAACACCTGAGCCCAAGGACTCAAACCCAGGACCTGCTAACCACGACACCAGTGGGTCGCCCTGACCTAGACCTTCAAATTCTAACTACTTCATTCTTGAGTTAGAAAGGACTTGTATGCGAAGCATTCTGGAGAGCTCGCATTCCAGAGAACAGCATCCATGAGGCTGTAGGGACTTTAAACTTTGGCCGGTGACACAGGTGTCAAACTCAACGGGTGTCAAATCCAGCTCGCCAATTTGGTTTATGTGGCCTGCGAGAGCATGAAAGAATATAATTATTGTACATTATCTGCATCACCACTAGGTGGAGCCAACCTCAAGAATTCATTTTGTAAGCCGCTCGATCCTTATTCGGGCCGTGCGGAGGCTGGTGAACCTGTAACCTCCACAGAAATGCTAGGGACCGGCTATCAAAACAAAGGCCTTCTTGCTGTGATGTGAACTTTCTAACGATTGTGCCACTGTACTGCCTGGCGCCGACCTATTTGAAGTGAACAGCTTGCGGTTCATGACTCGGGAAAGATTGCAAGCTCGCATTAACAGAAAAGGAGGAGAAAAAAAAAAACAAATAAACAAATAATACAGCCATGCAGATTTCATGGTTACCTTTTCGGATTGTATGCTGAGTGATTACTCAGCCCTCGATGACCTCAAAATTTATGGACATGATCCATGAGTTTGACACCTCGTCCTATGACCTAATAAGGTCATTGAGTCAAGGTGGACATTTATGCAAAGTTTGGGGGCGTGTTCCTCAAAGCCTTCGAGATTCTGCTCTCAAAAATAATAGCTGTACTCCAACCTTCAATTGGTAAAAATAAATACTTTTTATTTAAAAAAAAAAAAAAAAAGAAAAAAAAAAGAAGAAGGAGAACAAATGGAAGAAAAACGAGCTGTGAAAGTCAGCTGTACGTCAGAGGATTTCTATCTTGAGCTGAGTGACAGATTAGTTCTTGCCCGGCCCCGTGTACTGATATTCAGTGCTTTAAATAGAGCACACAGAGATAAAGTGGAATCTCAGGCTGACTTTCAGTGAATACAAGCAAAGAAACAAACCGAATAATCTGTCTCCATTTCACTGGAGAGACAAACAGGAGGATGCACTTACAGATAAAGGATGCTTCTTCTCATCAAATATGTCCAGTGATCTGTCAGAGTCCCTGAAGATACACAAAATAAAGAAGAGTCCCATATTAACAATCTAATATCCACACACACACACACACACACACACACACACACATACACACACATACACACACACACAGTCTATCATCAACAACACAGCAGGATTTCATTAAGAAACACATAAAGTACATACCTGTTTTTAATATGGTAATATATTGCTAAAGTAACACTGGAGAGATGGGACAGAGGGAAAAAGATATAATTACACAATACATTAAGGTGTTTACACTCATTTTATAAGTAATTATATTGTATTAGTACAGTACAGGAAGTGTAACTGTACCACGGAGCTGCGTTTTTATACATATTCCCTCAACAATAAAGAGCTCCAGCAGTGAGAGTCGACAGGCTATGATCCCTAAACTCACCATTTTATTGTGCTTTTCAGGTTGGGCTGGCTGACTGTACTGTCGTCGATGAATATCGTCGAGCACGAGCTGTATTTTTTGGACAGGACCCCTGGGGAGACCTGAGACAAAGTCAGTCATTATTAAATACAGGTCGAGGAGCTTGTACCAAGATCACATGGAGCGGGCGGATGTGGAGAAACTTACATGGTTTATGTGATTGCTTTTCCTCTTGTCCCGGACTGAAGGGGGGGGGAGAAGAGGAGTCGTTAGTAGTGTTCTGTGGTAGGACATTTCTGTAACCGCTTAATCCTAATTAGGGTCACGGGGAGGCTGGCGCCCATCCCTGCGGACTCCGGGCGAGGGCAGAGTACATCCTGGACAGGACAGAAACACGCTGACGGCTTTGCAGTTACTCTTTACGAAAGTCAGCAATGGTTCTTTTACATGAACCTCTCACCATAGACAGTGACAGACATGGTCAGCCTTTGATAACCCAGTTCGAGGCACTGGGGGGACAGTGACAACCTTGTGGAGAGTGGGACTCGAACCCCCAACCTTTGGATCAATGATCCAGCGCCCTATAGCACTAGACCACCACTGCCCCGGCAGGACATTTTATTCTAAAGCAAATTCCATAAGGCAACTCAGCATAAATCAACTTTTTTTTTTTTTTTTCTAAAATAAATACTTTTTCCAAACTTGGACATCGTTCGTCATCCTGAACTGTTGAGCTTTCACTCTGTAGACCTTAGCCATGTCCACAAGTGGAACAGATTCTAACCTGATCGAAAAGAAAAAGGGAAGGGAAAAAAAAACCCTGCTCAAAAATGATTTTCCAGCATATCCTGAAAACTTTCAATAAGGTTAAGGTGAGGATTCTGGGGTGCCAACCCGTATGTGAAAATGATTCCTCATTGCTTCCTGGAACCACGCTCATTATTTGTCTCCATTTTATCCGCGCCATCAGGGAAGAAAAAGTGCACTGATGTGATAATCTGCTCATTCGGCAAATTCAGGTCATCAGCTGCTTCGTGTTATTGCCACATTAATGTTGCTGAGCCTCGACCCGACCAACTGGAGCAACGACACCATGGAGATTACATGCTGAGATCAAGACTAAACGCGGCAATAAAGCATTGCCACTGGAAAGTGTATATTATAGACTTGTGGCAGCCCACTGCTGCAAGAGTGTTTGCCTCTGCACTTAACCCATTCAAAGTGAGCAATAATTTCCTTTGTGGGGTTGATACAGTACAAACAACAACAACAAAAACAAAATCCGTATACAGATGCTCCTCGACTTACAGTATGTTTTAGTTACATTCCGAACGGCCGAACATAAGGTGAAAAAAAAACGCAAGTTGTTACTGTAGGTTCCAGTAACATATGACCGTTCATACTGTACTATACATCCATAAATACCATTACCGTATCTCATAAAACACCCCTAAATCAATTATTATAAACATAACATTGTAAAATAATATCAACATTAATTTCAAATAAATTAAATTCAAGCAAAATAATTTCAAATAAATACATTTTAATCAAATTCACTTATTCACTGATTCTGATTACCACTATAACTAGTAGGCTTACGCTTCTGACCAACCATACAGTATGTGTTAAAAGTAAAAGAAAATTATTTATTAAACCATTTAAACATTTTATTAACATATTAAACCATTTTATTAACATATTTATTAATTAAACCATTATTAAACATTTTTATTAACACACACACACACACACACACACACACACACACACACACACACACACCTCTCTCTCTCTCTCTGTCTGTCTGTCTGTCTGTCTGTCTCTCGCGCGCGCTGCGGGCCACGCCCACAAGACGTGAATTCAAAGCGCATTCCTGCTTGACAAACTCAACTTTAATTTGATTCCTTGAGGGATCGGAATTCCAGATGAGCTCAAATGCGCCCACATTTATTAAACATTTACTGAATTAAAACTAAACTAAAGAGTGACGC
The DNA here is from genome assembly GCA_024760905.1 of Plotosus lineatus. Classification (NCBI taxonomy): domain Eukaryota; kingdom Metazoa; phylum Chordata; class Actinopteri; order Siluriformes; family Plotosidae; genus Plotosus; species Plotosus lineatus. Next base: position 73,449,776 of record CM045729.1, read on the forward strand.
TTCCTTCTGTCTCTATCTGGGAGGCCAGCGGAGCGGGATGTTGAGAGACAGCCAATGAGAGAGCAACTTGCGCGTCGTGTGAAATTTTGATTGGCGCGTTTGAATTTTTTTTTCATAAGAGGGGGTTGTTTCGTATCTCAGGGACGGAAACTCAATAAAATGTTTTTCGTAACCCGGGGATTTTGTACACAGGGGTCTTCCTAAGTTGGGGGCCGAGTGTATTTGCTTAGGGTTACAAATACCCCAAACAGTGTAAACACAAAGATCACAGAGATTACGTCTTAATACAAGGGTAACACGTGGTGAACTGGGAAGAAGCAGGGCACGTTCAGTCTGTCGTTTGTAAACAATGAACGCAGCGCCATGTAAACAATGGAGGCAGCGTCATGCATAAGTAGCGTACTATGTCTCCGTACTACATAAGAACATCTCGTATTATGGAGAGCGCACTACACTCGAAATTTGACTTATAAAAAAAAATTTTTTTACAGTCAGTTCAAATATAAAATCGAAAAAACGTAAGGCGAATAAACGTAAAGCGAGGACTGTCTGTACTGTCATACAACGTAGTATGTTAATAGTGTTGGGACGATCAACCCAAAGCCGGTGCAATCTATTGAGAATCAAGTTTAAATATTGTCGCTTGAGCCACTACTTTTCAAAACACATATCTTTTTAAAAATTTTTCATCAAGAAAAAAACAAAACAAAACAGAAATCAACAACAACAAAACAATAACAAAAACAACTTTTATGTGCATGGCAGTGGTGGCCTAGTGGTAAAGATGCTGGATCACTGGTTGGGGGTTTGAGTCCCACTCTCCACAAGGTTGTCACTGTCCCCCCCGGTGCAGCTAACTGGGTTATCAAAGGCTGGCCATGTCTCTCACTGTCTATGGTGAGAGGTTCATGTAAAAGAACCATTGCTGACTTTCGACAAGAGTAGCTTTATAGTGTGTTTCTGCCCTGCAATGGCCTGGCGAGCTGTCCAGGGTGTACTCTGCCCTCACCTGGAGTTCGCTGGGATGGGTGCCAGCCTCCCCGTGACCTTGATTAGCATTAAGTGGTTACAGAACCAAAACCAAAACATTAAAATAAAAGGACTGTGATGCTACTTTATGTGGTAGCAATATGGTTTCAAATATAGCCCAATACCGTATATGTTTCTGTTAACCCAGCAATCCTAGCACCTGGTATAGCAACACTGGAAGATTTTTTTTTTTCCATAATTTCCCATCAATAATGAAGCTCTATTTTAGTACTATTTTACTTTAGCACTGAGTACTACACTAGAATCCAACTTAAGGTTTAGTTTGGTCTTGTTAGTCAGAATGACCCCGCCCCCAGGTCATGACACAAGTGCCACTTGCTTTGAGGGCAACAAAAAGTTGATGTCACTGTCGGTCTCCCCAGTTTTTTCCTGGCTGAGAGCGGCTTCTCGAGCTGAACCAGCCCTAGAATTTCCTTGGTGGTATAGGGCTATCTGATCGTGTTCTGACACCATTACATTACTACGGGTTTTAGAGATTCAAGTCGAAACTGCAAGCCATTGTCACTTCAAAGCAAAATTCTGTCGTAATGTTAAAATCACGTTCTCTAAATGCAAAGCTAATCCGAGGGTATATTTGACCCATCACAGCAAACTGGGTATTAAGCCACGAATAATTTCCCTAAAGATGCTTAAATGGCTAAAACTTTCTGACAGGCTTAGGTTGGTTGGGGCTGGTGGTGTAGTGGTTAAGAGTGCTGCGCTCATGATCAGCAGGTTGTGAGTTCAAATCCCACTGAAACCCCACTGTGCTAAGACCCCTGGGTAAGGTCTTAACCACAAGTGTGCCTCTGTTCACCAAGTAGTATAAATGGGTACCAGTAAAATATACTGGGAAGGTAACCTGCGATGGACTAGTGTCCCATCCAGGAGGAGTTGAACTCGTAGTTGCGTCACGCTACAGAAACCGGGGATAAGCACTGACCTGATGAGCCACTATGGCTTGGGTGTGAAAAGCCCAACAGACTTTAACTTAGGTTGGTTACTCTAAAATTAGAAAATTATGCTAGAAAACTTGGTGTCATTTTAAAGCTTCGCATATCAGACACAAAATAGTGCCAATTTCAAAGTTCATAACTTCCCTTCAACGCAATACCCACTTTAGTGTGTTGGGTCACAAATATTGACGGCTTTGCTGACAAATAGTTTAAATCGATCTGTTTTTTTGCCAACCAGATCGCTTAAATGAACAATAACATCAAGTACAGAAGGCCTTTGACGATTTGCGGTTTTGCACCAACGGTTTGAGTATTCGCTGACTGCCGAGCAACCGGCACGTGATTCTTGAGCTCATGTCCCGCCCCTTTTTCCTCATTCGTGCACAAGTTGTCAATGAGCCTTTTTTGTGTGTGTTTCAGTTGCCAGTTAAGCTCTATGATACCACTCAAACGCTATGCGTCTTCTCTGGCTAAGCGATAGAAAATGCTAAAACGCTGGATGTCTCTTCTGAAGAAATAAGACTTTCTCCTGAGAAACGATGGTTTTCTCTGAACTGTTGTATTAAAATATTTTTCAATTATTATTCCAGTACAGTACTTAAGGTCATGTTTATACGTGAGATTTTATGTTCTGTAGCATGTTTAACAAACGATACCAAAAAGATAAACTTTATTACGCTTCATGTTTTTGATTACGCTTACATTGAAGTTGGAGTGAGGTTTTGGAGTGACGTCTCCAAGATGGCGCTGCCCAGAGGGCGACGTCACGGAGTTCTCAGAGTCAAATTGTTTCTTTAATCGTTTTATTTGTTCATGTTTTGCACTATGCTCGTCTACGACCGGTCGACTCTACTACAGCTATAAGATCGGAGTATCTTCGGGTGTGTATAACTAAGCACGCTCAACTGGGCTGGTTAGCTGAGCTGCAGCTAGCAGAGCTAATATGCTATGGTAGGCAGCTCAGTGCGAGCCACACCCCAGCAGACAAGAAGCCCAGGCGGGAAGGGGCCGAACGACGACTCTGGCGCTTGGGCTTGCAGGGGATGACGGCCGTGTAGCCGGCTGGTGCAATCGCCTCGAGCCATGTTTCACAGAAACACAGTCCTGTAGATCCCTCTGTGTTGCAATCTGAGCATGAAGCTCGTCCATCTTGTTTCGAAGGAGCTGAACATTTTTAAGCAGTATGGACGGAAGTGCCAACCAAGCCTCTGAGAACTCCGCCTGGGTTATTGCTAGCCGGGATGCGATTAGCATTGAGCTCCCATAGCAGCTCACGATAGAAGTTGTTGCGTGCTTAGTTGCCCGAAGCTGAAGCTACTCATAGCTGTAGTAGGGTCGAACGATCATAGACGAGCATAGTGCAAAACATGAACAAACAAATAAAACAAATTAAAACGAACAAAGAAACAATTTGACTCCGAGAACTCCGTGACGTTGCCCTCTAGGCAGCGCCATCTTGGAGACGTCACTCCAAGTTCAATGTAAAAGGACATGAAGCGTAATAAAGTTTATCCTTTTGGTATCATTTGTTAAACATGCTACAGAACATAAAATCTCACGCACAAACATTAACTTAAGTACTGTACTGGAATAATAATTGAAAGAGACTTTAAAACGAGTGCTTTACAACAGTATATGCTGTATAATGTTTATATTTTATCATCAATAAAAATAAGAGTAAAAATTGAAAAGTTTTTCTTAATCATTACTATATTTTACTACATTAATACTGTATTAATGAGTAAGACTGTCTGTCTAATGTGTTTAAGAAGTATATTTTAGCGCATGTAATAGATACACAGTATTTTACTTCCGGCTGCTCATTCGTGCATGTGACATGTTACATGGGGTTTTACTTCCGGGTACAGAACTCGCGGATTATATTGATTTGCGGGAGGGCTCGGAACCGAAACCCCACGAATGTTGAGGGCCTACTGTAACTACTACACAAGAGCAAAAGGATCCCAGCCTGGTGGTCCTGGGAGACCCTGGTCCTTGCTCTTAATACACCCAATCTGACATGCAGGTCCATTACCAGACCCTCCGGAGTCAAACTGGGTGCATACGAGCAGGGAAAAATTGAAAATACACATGACAGGGGATCTTCTAGGACCAGTACATACTAGACATCTTCTAGATTTGCAAGTGAAAATATTGTCTGCTAATAAAATATGGAAACACAGTATGTAGAGAGTGTGATGTAATAAATGCAAAGCTGGCTTCCCAATTTTTAAAGATTTGCAATTATAAAATGTTCACATTTACATTAAGTGACATTATGTGGTAAAAATCCATATTCCAGGCAGCATAGTGGCGTGGTGTTTAGCACGTACGCCTGAAAAAAAGAAATCTTGGGTTTGATTCCCAGCTCGGGCGTTTCCGTGTGGAATTTGCATGTTCTCCCCTGATTGCGTGGATTTCCTCCAGGTACTCCGGTTTCATCCCACAGTCCAAAAAACGTGCACAGTTGGTTAACTGGCTGTTCCAAATCACCCCTAGGTGTGTGAATGTTTGCGTAAGTTTCGGCCCTACAATAGCCTGGCACGCTGTCCAGAAGGTACCACGTCCTCGCCCAGAGTCATCTGAGATGAGTACCAGCCTCCGTGGAACATTAACTATGACTAAGCGTCTGAGAAAATGAATAGGAATGGATTAAATGCATGTGTTTTAATTTTCTTAATTTTTAGCTCATGATTTCAAATTGTGTATTAAAGCGGGTAAGTAAAAAACACACAAAGGGAATATTTCAACTTTTAAAATTGCATATTTTAATGGTAGAAACAGAGTGAAATGTTTGCTGTGTGCAGGTAAAGACTCACCATCTGTCTGTGACTTGCTGAGGAAGATGGTGCTAGCACGAGCATGGTCTGAAGGATTGGACTCTAAAGCCAGATCTAACACACACACACACACACACACACACACACACACACACAGTTAACTAAGGTACATATTTAAAAATCAGTTCATGATAAAATGTGAGGGAACTTTTCTCAGTCCAGTGTGTGAACAATAAAATTCAAATAGAAATAAAGTGTTCAGTACAAAAATAAAACGTATAAAATCTAAATGCACTTCAATAACAGACGCACACGGAAACCAGCACAATGGCTTTCACCTTCCATTTTATCTTTTATTAGGGTCACTGGAAGGCTGGAGCCCATCCCAACCATTTCTGGGTGAAGGCCGGGTACATACTGAACAGCTCACTGGACCATTGCAGGACCAACACACAAGCATTCTCACTCACACTTGGGGCAATTTTGGGGGCAGCCATGGCCTTAAGGATGGAGAAGAGGGTTTGGGACCTAATGGTGGCTGGTTCGGGAAGAAAAACTGCGTGACAGCAAGAGCATTTAGCTGCACCATCCCTTCCTCCATATTCATGACTGACGTGCCCTTGAGAAAGGCACCCAACCACCAACTGCTCCCTGTGTGTCCCAATGTGTGGCAGCTCAGTGCTCTGACTGTGCATGTGTGTGTGTGTGTGTGTGTGGAGAGGCTATACTTTCCCTTGCAGGATTAATACTGTATAGCAAAATCAAAAATTTGGAACAGTCCTTTAGCCTACTGTGCATGTTTTTGAACTGTGAGAAGAAACAGTGGATCCCAGAGGAAGCCTACGCAAGCGCATCACAACATGCAAACTCCACTTAGTAACACGGGACTTGAACCCCGAAGTCCCATGTTTTTTGGTGCGAGTCGAAATTCTAACCACTACACCACGTGTGGCCATGTAACACTACATCGATCCCTCGCTACTTCGCACTTCAATTCATGTGGCTCCAGTGCATCGCGTTTTTTTTTTTTTTTAAATATTCATCGAATTAAAAAATAAGGAAATTAAGGAGGAATGGGGGGAAAAACCTAAGGAAAATGCCACAAAAACAAGGCCAATTATGCAAAAAAAAACAACAAAAAACAAACAATCACAGAACAAAAAACAACCCAAAACCTCCCATCAAGACTACTTACAATTTTGTGAGTGAATGTGTATTTATATTTTATTTACATCTTAGCCATTATTTTTGAATGTTTAACCGTCATTGTAAGCATTTATAGCATTGAATATGTATTTATTGATATTACATACTCATATACTTGTACGCATAGATCAGTCAGGGGTGGTTGGGGGGGGTTGATCCTACTTCGCGGATTTCAGTGGTCGCAGGGAGATCTCGGTCCAAATTAACAGCGGAAAGTGAGGGATCCCTGTATTTCTGACTAATCTCACGTATTTGTAGTTTGCTTGATATCAGAGTCATCCATTCATTTTGAACCAGGTAATCCTAATTAGGGTCGAGGGAAGCCTGGCGCCCTGACTCCGGGCGAATGCGGGGTACTCCCTGGACAGCTCGCCAGGCCATCGCAGGGGTGACACTCACACAAACATTTATACTCACATTCACACCTGGGAGAGATTTGGAACAGCGAATTAACCTACTGTGTATGTATTTTTTGGACTGTAGGAGGAAACCAGAGTACCCGGAGGAAACCCACGCAAGCATGAGGGGAAGATGAAAACTCCGCACAGAAACACCCGAGCTGGGAATCAAACCCAGAACTTTCTTTGCTGTGAGGCAGATGTGCTAACTACTACACCACCGTGCCACCCGATAACAGGATCAGAATATTCTGTTGATCCTGGAAGAATTTGTGTAAAGTCAAAGGTGAGAAAAATAAAAGCTGAATATAACATAATACAGATTTGTATTTATTCGTTCATTCATTCATTTCAATTAGTGTGATCACGTAGTTGGCACAATTACCTCATAACAAGAATGTCTTGGGTTCAAGTCACCAGTCTTTGGTGTTTGTGTGGAGTTTACATGTTCTCTCCATTGCGCGGATTCCCGCCTACAGTCCAAAGACATGCACAGTAGACCAACTAGTTGTTCCAAATTTCCCCTTGGTGTGAGCGTGACTGGTTGTGTGTGTGTTGTCTCTGTGATGTCCCTTTGAGATGTTCAGGGTTGTATCTTGGCTTTGGCTCAATGTCGACTGAGCAGGGCTCCAGCCTCCTGTGACAATAGTAGGACTTGATCGTTCAGAAGATGAGTTAGAATGAGAAGTGTGAAATGAGACAAGACTAGAATATTAATGTCTATGAAAACACACGAAAGCCAGTGTTTTGTAAGTAGAAAAACAGACAAAGTCTTTAGATTTCGAGGTAAATTTACAATTTTCAATATGGCCATCATACTGAGTGGAGCCATCTACAATCCCTGGCAAAAATTATGGAATCACCAGTCTTGGAGAATGTTCGTTCAGTTGTTTAATTCTGCAGAAGAAAAGCAGATCACAGGCATTACACAAAACTAAAGATCATTTCAAATGGCAACTTTCTGGCTTCAAGCAACACTAAAAGAAATCAAGAAAAAAAAAAGTGGTAGTCAGTAACAGTTATTTTTTTTAGACCAAGCAGGGGAATAAATTATGGAATCACTCAATTTTGAGGAAAGAAATATGGAATCACCCAGTAAATTTCCATTCCCAAAACTAACACCTGCATCAGATTAGATATGCTTGTTAGTCTGCAGCCAAACAGGAGTGATCGTACTTTGGAGAGCTGTTGCACCAAGTGGACTGACATGATTCATGGCTCCAACACGAGAGATGTCAATTGAAAAGATTATCAAACTTCTTAAAGAAGGTAAATCATCACGCAATGTTGCAAAAGATGTTGATGCAGTCCATGGCCTTGACCTTATGTGTCTTTCTTCAAAGAATGGTTCAACAGATTTTGCTCTATGGCAACATGCATCATCATCTTAAAAATGATTTCATCATTCCCAAACATCCTTTCAATTGATGGGAGAAGAAAAAGTGTCCAAAATTTCAACACAAACCTGTGCATTTATTGAAGATGTAATGACAGCCATCTCCCCAGTGCCTTTACCTGACATGCAGCGCCATATCATCAATGACTGTGGAAATTTGCATGTTTTCTTCAGGCAGTCGTCTTCATAAATCTCATCGGAATGGCACCAAACAAAAGTTCCAGAATCATCACCTTGCCCAATGCAGGTTCGTGATTCATCAGTGAATATGATTTTCATCCCGTCATCCACAGTCCACGATTGCTTTTCCTTAGCCCATTGTAACCTTGTTTTTTTCTGTTTAGGTGTTAATGATGGATTTCCTTTAAGAAGTTTCTTACAGTTTGGTCACAGACGTTGACTCAAGTTTCCTCCCATTTGTTTTGCTGTACATTTTCTGTTTTCAAGACATATTGTTTTAAGTTTTCTGTCTCGACACTTTGACGTCTTCCTTGGCCTACCAGTATGATCGCCTTTAACAACCTTCCTATGTTGTTTGTACTTGGTCCAGATTTTAGACCCCACTGACTGTGAACAACCAACATCTTTTGCAACATTGCGTGATGATTTACTTTCTTTAAGAAGTTTGAAAATCCTCTCCTTTGTTTCAATTGAAATCTCTCATGTTGGAGCCATGATTCATGTCAGTCCACTTAGTGCAACAGCTCCCCAAGGTGCGATCACTCCTGTTTATCTGCAGATTAACGAGCAGATCTAATCTGATATCAGTGTTGTCTTTGGGATTGGAAATTTACAGGGTGATTCCATAATTTTTCATCAAAATCAAGTTATTCCATATTTTATTCCCCGAATGGTCTAAAAAAAGTAACTGTTACTGACTACCACATTTTTTTTAATTGATATCTTTTAGTGTTTCTTAAAGCCAAAAAGTTGCCATTTGAAATGACTTGTTTTGTGTCATGTCTGTGATCTGCTTTTCTTATGCAGAACTAAACAACTGAACAAACATCCACCGAGGTGGGTGATTCTATATTTTTGTGTGTATATATATATATATGTATCTGTATATACACGGGCCGGTGGCATAGTGGTTAGGGTGCTGCGCTCATGATCGGGAGGTTGTGAGTTCGAATCCCACTGAGACCCTCACTGTGCTAAGACCCCTGGGCAAGGTCTCAACCACAAGTGTGCCTCTGTTCACCCAGCAGTATAAATGGGTACCAGTACGGTAACCTGCGATGGACTAGTGTCCCATCCAGGGGGAGTTGAACTCCTAGTCGCTTCACGCTACGGAAACCGGGGATAAGCACCGGTCTGATGAGCCATGAGGCTCGGGTGTAAAAACCCAACAGACTTACCTTATATGAATAAATAAATAAATATATATATATATATATATATATATATATATATATATATATATATATATATATATATATATATATTAGTGTAGCTCAAGCTACACAATCTGATTCAGCTCAAAATGCAACAGCTTGATACAGACAGAGTGGAGGATTACTGCAACCTGTACCAGCCATAGTTCTGAGGGAATTCGGGAGACACAACAAGTGCATTGTGGAACCAGAGGAGAACCCAGGATCATCACCCTTTACAGCACAAATACATGCATACCAGGAAATGAGGGAGACAAAGAAATATGCTGAACATCTAATCCGCCCTAGACATTTACATTCTCCACATAGTCTTATTAAGAGAGACTAGCATTTATAACAGATGACTCTCCGAGTTAACCACCACGATAAAACACAATCTAGATAGACACTCAAACCCAGGACATTCAAACTCATTCAACATTTCAGTCTCCGCCCCTCCTCTCTGGCTTGAGCAGTGGATAAGAGTTACTGCCTCAGAGGTCCAGGGGTCCTTGATTCGGTCTCGGGTGACTATCGGCGTGGTGTTTCAGTGCATGCTCGTCCAATGTTCTCCTGAGTTCCAGTATGTGCAGTGGCCACTCTCGATCGAATTTGCATGAGTATGCATGTCAGTGTATGTTCTTCCGTGATGGACTGGTGTTCTCAGAATAAACCCTGGATGCACTACAACCTAGATCAAGATTAAGAACTTACAGAGAAAGCGAGGATATGTGCGTGGATGGATAGTCGGATGGGTGGATGAAAGGCTGGCCCCTGGTCTATACAGATTACTATAAAGCTTGAACATGTCATTGATGTGACGAAAGCTCTGCCTGCAATCAAGTAGTAAAACAAAACAAAAAAACCAAACAAATAAATATTATATTATATATATATATATATATATATATATATATATATATATATACACATATACACAGTAAAACCTCCGCTGACGAACGCTTAAGCTCACGAACTTTTCGCCTCAAGAACATTAAATTTGCGAGCATATAGTCTCTGCTGATGAACAAGTTTTCGGCGGACGAATCAAACCACGCGGTCGAACAGCGCCACGGTGGCGGCCACGAGAAGCTGACGCACGCTCACGGCGTCATAGTTAAATCACCCCTTTCTTTGAGTGCGGAAGTGGTTTGTGTTTGCTAGACATTTTGGACCATATTGAGTGTACTTTTGCTATTATGGGACCGAAAAAGACCCCACCACAGGCGGAGATCATTGAAAAACACGAACGAGGTGTGCGTTTGTGTGACTCAGCGTCCCAGTACCAGTACGCTAAGTCTACCATTGCTCCCATCCTTAAGAACAAGGAAGCTATTAAGGGTGCGTGTGTGGCTAAGGGTGTTTCCAAACAGTAGGCGTTTCCAAACACGCCTTCCAAACAGTAAGTCCCTCCCTCCCTCCCTCCTCCCACTCCATTCCATCAAGCCATCAACTACCATCACAAAGGGAAATAAAACGACTTTATTACACAGTACAGTTTATTTCTTTAATTACAATACAATAGCACATTTATTATACATAAAATAAGGTACATTTTTGTGTAGTTTTAAGGCTTATTTAGTAGAAAATTATGTTTTATGGGGACCTGGGAACGGATTATTCTCATTTTAATGGTTTCTTATGGGAAATAAATGTTCGGAAGACGAACTTTTCGCCTTACACACACTTTCTGGGAACCAATTATGTTTGTGAGCTGAGGTATCACTGTCTGTCTGTCTTCCTTTCGGCTTTTTCCCTTTTACTCGGGAGTCGCCACAGCGAATCATTTTGATTCGCACGTTTGATTTGGCAGAGGTTTTTACGTCGGATGCCCTTCCTGTCACAACCCTTTTAGTAAGGGACAGAAACACGCTGACGGCTTTGCAGCTACTCTTTACGAAAGCCAGCAATGGTTCTTTTACATGCCTCTCACCATAGACAGTGAGAGACATGGCCCGCCTTTGATAACCCAGTTAGCCGCACTGGGGGGACAGTGACAACCTTGTGGAGAGTGGGACTCGAACCGCCAACCTTTGGATCAGCGATCCAGCGCCCTATACCACTAGACCACCACTGTATCACTGTATATATATATATATATATATATATATTGCAACATTCAATGCCACTACCCACAGAAAGGAGGAGGAAGGGACAGTGAGGAGGCCTAGAGCTGCTGTCCTTATGGCATGTGACCCTGATTTTGGGATCCTTCCTACCTTCTCCATCTGTGCATTCTTATCCCTCTCAGCACATTCCGATCGCAGTTAAATTCCTGCTGCTTTTAACAGATAAAACCAAACCTATTAAGAAGACTAAAGAAGATTAAAGTCAGTATATGGGCAAATCTGGTCAATCTTCTCACTCTACTAGTGAGACATTCATTGATCCTTTACTCAACGGACAACAAATCGAAAGGATGACATCAATGGAAGACAAGCACGCTTGATAACACACTTATTGATTCGCTTTAATTGTTGATCAATGTGATGGAAAGCCATTGCAGGAATGCTAACTTCTGACTGTTGGGAGCATTTTTTCTTTTAATTTCCCCCATTTCCCCCAAATTTAGTCGTGTACAATTCCCACCTATCAGGTATTGCCTTCACTACCCCACGACCACCACCGTTCAGAGAGGCAAAAGCATGCACACGTCCCCTTTGTGAAATGAAGTACTAGGCATGCGCCTCTTTTCGACTGGCGGCGCCAGCCATGTGTATTCGGGGACGGTCTGACACACTGAGAGGGAAAGCACTTTCTGCCCCCTCGTACGAATGAGCTCAGCAGCGCCCACAATTGGCTGGTGATTGCTGTGAGTGAGAGGGAAGTGAGCGTATGCCATCCCTTCCTCCCATGAGAGCTTGGCCAATTAGCTCCCATGGACTCCAGGCCATGGACGGCTGTGTGCACTAAACTGGATTCAGACTTGTCAATGCGCCACTCGGGAGCCCAAGCTTCTTTCTCTCTTTTTTTAAATCTATTTTCATTAACAAAACACACACATACACAAGTAATCCTTTCCTGAGAAAATATTCTCTACTAAATTGCTAAATATCCTTACTGTTACCAACGGTAAAAATAGTGTGCCACCTCCCTGTGCTTTTACGTGAGAGTTTTGGCCTGTTGGATAACATTGTTTTTTGTCTACAGGGATCCCTCACCGCGGTTAATTGGGACCGAGATCCCCCGCGACCTCCGAATTCCGCAAAGTAGGATCAACCGTCTTTGACTGACGTATATGTACATGTATGTGTGTATATAATATCAATAAATACATACTCAATGCTATAAATGCTTATAATAACAATTAAGCATTCAAAAATAATGCATAAGATGTAAATAAAATATAAATACACACATACAGTACAGACACACGGCGCACAGATGTGCACCTCACATAAAAATGTAAGTAGTTTTGATGGGGTTTTTTTTTTTTTTTGGAATAATTGGCCTTGTTTTTGTGGCATTTTCCTTAACCCTTTCCCCCTATTCTTCCTTAATTTCCTCATTTTTTAGTCCAATGAATATTTAAAAAAAGCAATGCACTGAAGCTGCATGAATTGAAGTGAGAAGTAGCGAGTGATCCCTGTATATCAATCTATGTACATTCCACGTAAGGTCATTGTTTCAACTTAATGTATAAAACACATCTTGTTTGTGTTTTGTACAAAAATACCATAGTAAGCACAAAACAGACATTTTATCTTATTTTTTTTAGTGGTGTGCTACACTGTGTGCAGTTTTTTTCCCCGAGAAGTAAAGTCTTTTGTGTAGACAATGAGATATTTTAGTGACTCTGAGAATGCCGGAGATGTGTGTGACAGTAAATATAAAATGTTTTACACAGGTAACGTTTTGCCAATGCAGCTTTAATGTCATTAATTGGTTTAGGAACAAAAAGAAATATTATCCGTGATTTCTGCGCTTGTTGTTTGTGCAGCTCAATTCTGGCCGATAATGCGTCATGCTACACAGTGTCAGTGCCATAGCCCAGCCAATCCAATGAGTTGTTATCACTTCCACGCTGAAACAGAAATGCAATACAGACGCTCCCTGACTGACGTTTTTAATTGGTTCCGGACAGCCAAACGTAAGTTGTTAAAGTGATGTATGATGTGTGACGTATGACGCTCATACTGTACTATACATCCATATGTATAGTTCATTTTATCATTTTTCAAAGATGGCGCTGGGTGACCTGCAGCCAGTTACAGGAGCTCTTCAGTTTATTTTTCTTTTTTTTCTCTTTTCTATTGTATATAGGCGTGTTTCTTTATCTTTTTTCAAATTTTCTTTTTCTTTCTTCAATCCTGCATCTGGAAAACATACTTTCATGATGCTTTTGTTCTTCTGTGCACTTTTATTTTCACTTTTTGGATCGGCGTCAGGAAACTCATTCACCGACGGCTCTGAGCAACGCAGGTCTTACACACGTGAGACCCTCCTCGGCCTCAGCGCCCCGCCCTCCTTCACGCGGAAAAGCCCGTTGTTCCTTTGGAAATACGGAGGAAAAGGAGAGGCTGCAGAGGGGGACGAAAGACGCGGAGGACATGTGTTCCCTCTGTCATCATGGGAAATGTCCGCGCGATCGCCAACAAGACGGAGGAGCTGGCGGCGCTGACCCGGCAGCAGAGGCAGTACCGGGACTGCAGCCTCATGTGTTTCTCGGAGACGTGGCTGAATGAACTCACACCGGACTCTGTGGTTTCTCTTAACGGATTTACACTCGGCGTGCAGATCGGAGTGTAACGGAGAGCGGTAAGAAGAAAGGAGGGGGTGTGGCGGTCTATGTGAATGAACGATGGTGCCACCCGGCAAACGTGCACGTGAAGGAGCAGCTGTGCACGCGGGACCTAGAGCTGCTCGCGTTAAGCGCGGCCATATTATCTACCGAGGGAGTTTTCACACGTGATTGTGTTTTTGCGTGTACATTCCGCCTCGGCTGATGCGGCGCGGCGCGTGTGAGCGTCTACACAGCGCCGTTAATCAGACACAGACTCGTCACCCCGCGCCATGATTCTGATCAGCGGGGACTTTAACCACGCCTCTCTCCGCCTCTCTTCCGGCGTTCACGCACACGTGAAGTGCGCCACAAGAGACAATAAAACACTGGACTTACTGTATGCAAATGTGAAGGACGCTTACAGCTCCTCCCCTCCCCCACTGGGACGCTCAGACCACAACCTGGTCTACCTGCTCCCCAATACACACCCAGGGTGCGAAAGGAACCTGCACAGAAGAGGTCTGTGAAAGTGTGGACCGAGGAGACCAACGAGAGGCTTAGGGACTGTTTCCAGACCACAGACTGGAGCATGCTCTGTAACTCCTTTGGTGATGACATCGACGGCCTCACACACTGTATCACCGACTACATGAACTTCTGCGTGGACAGCACCGTGCCAACACGGAGAGTACGGTGCTTCTCCAACAACCACCCATGGGTCACCCCTGAGCTCAAAGTCCTCCTGAACCAGAAAAAGAGGGCTTTCATCTCGGGGACAGAGAGGAGCAGAAGAAGGTCCAGCGTGAGCTCCAGTGGAGGATCAGGAGGGCAAAGAAGGACTATGGGAAGAAGATGGAGGAGAAGCTGGCTCAGAACAACGTGCGGGGACGCCTGGAGAGGACTAAAGACCATGTCTGGATTTGGGCAGAGTGTCAGAGGGACAGCTGATGGTGACCAGCGCTGGGCGGATGAACTAAACTGCTACTTCAACAGGTTTGATTCTCCCCCTCCCCTCTGCACCCCTCCCGTTCCCCTCCCCTCTTCACACGTCTCCAGACCAGCTGACACCTCCCCTCCCCAGGCCAACTTCACTTGACTGCTACAGCCCGACAGACACATCCCCTCCCTCTGCAGCCCACACCAGCCCCCTCTCCCTCACATCAGACCAGGTGAGGAGACAGCTGAGGCGACTAAATCAGAGGAAATCTGAAGGACCTGATGGCATCAGTCCCAGGCTGCTGAGGACCTGCGCAGACCAGCTCTGTGTGGTACTATGCTACCTGTACAACCTGAGCCTCAGCCTGGAGAAGGTTCCAGTCCTCTGGAAGACCTCCTGTGTGGTTCCGGTTCCCAAAACAGCACAAGCGAAGGAACCAGCCCACTACAGACCTGTCGCCCTGACCTCCCACCTCATTAAGATCATGGAAAGGCTCCTCCTTGAACACCTCCGCTCTATGGTGAGCCCCACCCTAGACCCGCTGCAGTTTGCCTACAGGCCCAACATCGGAGTAGAAGACGCCGTCATCTACCTTCTGCAGCGGCACTCACCCACCTGGAGATCGCCGGCAGCGCTGTGAGGGTCATGTTCTTTGACTTCTCCAGCGCCTTCAACACCATCAGGCCAGCGGCGCCTGCGGGGAAGCTGGAGGACGTGGGAGTGGACGGGCATCTTGCTGCCTGGATTATTGACTACCTTACTAACCGTCCACAGTGCGTGCGGCTGCGCGGCTGTAAGTCAAAGGTGGTAGTCTGTAGCACGGGGCACCGCAGGGCACCGTCCTCTCACCCTTCCTTTTAACATCTATACCTCGGACTTCATATATAACACAAACAGCTGCCACCTCCAGAAGTTCTCGGACGACTCCGCCATCGTGGGCCGTGGTGTCAGAGGGGAACGAGCTGGAGTACCGGTCGGTCATCGTCGACTTCGTGGACTGGTGTGAGCGCAACCACCTGTGCTTGAACACTAGGAAGACGAAGGAGATGGTGGTCGACTTCAGGAGAAGCACTCAAACACACACACACACACATTTACTAGTGAACATCCAGGGACAGGACATTGAGACAGTGGACAGTTTCAAGTACCTGGGTGTTCACCTTAACAATAAACTGGACTGGTCCCACAACACCAACGCCCTGTACAAGAAGGGCCAGAGTCGCCTCCACCTTCTGAGGAGACTCAGGTCCTTCGGCATATGCAGACCTCTGCTCAGGACATTTTATGACTCTGTGGTAGCCTCTGCAATCCTCTACGCTGCCATCTGCTGGGCCCCGGGCAGCACAGAGCGGGACAGAAAGAGACTGAACAAGCTGGTCAGGAGGGCCAGCTCTGTCCTCGGCTGCCCACTGGACTCTGTGGAGGAGGTGAGTGAGAGGAGGATGGTAGCAAAGCTCACATCCATCCTGTCCAACAGCTCTCACCCACTGCACCAGACTGTCGAGGAGCTAAGCAGCTCCTTCAGTGTACGACTGAGGCATCCTCAGTGCAGGAAGGAGCGCTACCGCAGGTCGTTCATTCCCATCGCTATCAGACTGTACAACGCCACTTTGTAACTGTCTGTGAAAATACCGGTTATGTGCAATAAAAACCCCGTGCACTTTAATCACCCACATCTACCCCACTGACTGTGAACCATATCAACCCATCTACTCTGCCCTCAGATACATTACACTTTAATATAGGCCAGTCTACAAAGTTGCTCCATTCTTTTCTTTTCTTTTATTGTTTAGTAATTTATACTATTTATGTATCTATTTATTTATTTACTTATATAATATATATGTATGTGTGTATGTTCGTACTTGTATCTATTTTTGCACCCCCTACTGATAGTACCTCAAGAGCCTGTAACAGTGAATTTCTCCATTGTGAGATTAATAAAGCTGTATCTTATCTTATCTTATCTTAAATACCATTTTATATATATATATATATATATATATATATATATATATATATATATATATATATATATGATTTTCTGAGTAGATCCTTCCGTAAAAGAGTGCTCAATACTTTTTGGTAGAGCAAATAACAACTATTTTATTATATATATATATATATATATATATATATATATATATATATATATATATATATATATATATATATATATAAAACTGAACTGTGAAGAAGGAGAGGCATATTCAGTCTGTCATTTGTAAACAATGGACGCAGCGTCATTACGTCAGCGTACTACGTAGGTATGTCTAAACTCAAAATTTGACTTGAAAAAATAAATGAATAAAAATAAAAACCAGTTTAAAAAAAAAAAAAAAAAAACAACAAAAAAAAAAACGTAAAATGGATGAACGCAAGTCGGGGAGCATCTGTATGTCTCTGAGCTTGTCCAGAGTCATAACACCCTCACACACTTTTAAAAGCGGATTTGGACCATTAATGTTAGACGTGATTGTTTTAAATAGCTGATCACACTACTTCACCACAGGTACCCTTTAAAGGAGGGTAGAGTTTAATCTAAAGCCCATTCTATACCTAGAAGCTGTCTCAGGTAATTTCAGTGAGGACCTTTGTTCAAGTAGTCAATAATACAGAGATGATAAGACAAAGGATACTTTTCTACAGTTTACTGAGGTACTGGAGTCCATATCTATATCCATCCACACAGTGTAAACAGGTCAGATGTGCGAGACTGTTGCGATCAGGTTTCAGTGTTTATATTTCTGACATAAGGACATGTTTTGACGAATTGTTTGTTGTGCCTGACAGATAACAAGATGGTAATAATTATCTTGTCTTTAGTCAGCAGCTTATAAAAACTTCCACTATATCATACAATACTGTAAACAGTCAGATAAAATGTGGAGCAGAAGCTCCTCTGAAGGATATCCAGTGTAACCCAAAAACGAATACCCACATTTCAAAGGTAATTTTTTCTATTATTGATCCCTCCCTCATTTTCTCCCCTTAGTTTAGTCGAGTGCAATTCCCACCTACCAAGTATTGCCCTCCCCATCACATGACCACCACCAACCATTGAGAAGTGTAAACATGTGCATGCTCCACCTGTGACATACAATGCTCCAACCCACCTCTTTATGAACTGCTGTGCATGGGTATTTGGCAGCAGCCTAACACACTCGAAGAGAAAGCGGCACCCACCCTCTCGTACAAATGAGCTCACAGACTCCAACAATCGGCTGGTGATAGCTATGAATGGCAGAAAAGTGAGCATACGCCATCCCACCCCCCACCACCCCGTGTGGGCTCGACCGAGCAACTCCCATGGACGACCGGTCACAGATGGCTGTGGCATTAACCTGGATCCCTGAGTTGATAGTCACACACCAAGCACTCCATGCATCATCAAAGATACATAAAAAAAAAAAAAAAAAAAAAGGTTACAGATAATTAAATCATTAAGTCATTCAATCATTAGTTCACATAAAACTGAGGTAGGTAGGAGAGATGGTGCTTGATGATCATTTGAAGTGCTGAGAGAAATGTTTCCAAATTAGTTGATCTAGTTTCAAGGTGATTTTGGGTGTTCGGCTTGTTCCCCTGATCCCGTGGGATTGTTTTTTTTTTTTTTTTTTTTACCCGAAACTCTTAAAGGTTGCTATTCAACAGGAGATGGAAACACTGTTCCACCCAACATGATCCACAGAGCCATGGCAGCCTACAGGAATTGTCTCCAAGCAAGTTTATTTATCTTTATTTTTCAAGTTTACCTTTGAGATTGCGGATACAAGCGGCTGAAATGAGCTTTCTTTCAAAGTCAGGTGAGAAGCTCAGCCATCTGAGAGGAGCTCGGAGTAGAACCACTGACCCTCCCTCCGCATTGAGAAGAGCCACTTGAGGTGGCTTGGGCATCTGGTTAGTATGCCTCCCGAACGCCTCTTTGGTGCTGTGTTTCTGGCACGTCCAACCGGGGTTAGACCCCGGGGTCATCCTAGAACACACCGGAGGGACTATGTCCCTCGGCCAAACTGAGAATATCTCTGTGTCCCCCCACAAGAAGAACTGGAGGAAGTGGCTGGGGAGAGGGATGTCTGGATGTCACAGCTTAGGCTGTTGCCCATGAGTAACGCTCTTAAAAAACAAGAGATGCTAGAGTTTAATAACAAGCAAGGTATTCTGGATATGAGCTTATGGACTGTACTCCCTGCCTCGTGGCCCTCCGGTGTTGCTAATGGACACATACAGTAAGTTAGTCATGGTTACAATTCAGATGCCTGACTACAATCCTTCGCTTAAGCTGTATTTGGCACAGGCGACCTCAATGGGAGTCAATCTCCCAACAGCTGAGCATGCTAAACTGGGAGTGCCATGCAACCATGTCAAAAATAACCACTGGGGGGAGGGGGGAGGAGTTATAGTTTGTGGCGGTGCACCTTTATGGAAAACAAGATGCCAGAGTTTAACAAGCAAGGTATGCTGGGTACGAGCATGCGTCTTTGATTTACAGGAATTCTAAATGGCAGTTAAAGTGCATACGTAAACTCGGCGAGTCGTATCCAGTCTTACTTGCAGAGTATGCACCTCTGGGCTTGCGTTCCAAGCCTTCCATATCGTATAACTATTCCAGCTGAATCTCCAGAATAAAGGGAGGCAGGGATGGATGGAGGATGAGGGTGTATCCATCCCCACTTCACTGGAATGTCAGAAACCGCACAGATATTTGTGAGTCTTGGCTGACTGGCTGGGGGCTGTGTGTTCCTGTTCTTCTCGTGGTATCTCAAGGGAACATGCTGGAAAGCTCTCATCATACAGACCTACAGCAGCTATACCAGCAATTGCCACATGCATGGCAATGTGCGTTTAGATTCGGTGCTAAATCCCAATCTCCAGCATGCTCATCCCTCTCTGCGGGACTTTCCAGGAAGTCCCCGGAGAGTAAAACAAATAGCTATAAATTCTGCAAACAGTTCCATTAGGAACCTAATGATGTGTCCTCATACAAGAAGCTCACTCTTATAGGTGATTTTATTTTAACAGCCTATGTTGTGATGCTTCCTGGTAGCTGGGTGTTGAGTAACCGTGCACAGTCGAGCCTGGGAAAACCGGTGAAGACAAATATATGTGTGTGCTCCTGAATTATAATCTGAAATCATGCGAGGAACTGAACTGATGACAAGACTAAACACCACGTATGGACATTTTTATTTATGTGCTACACAGGTAGGCCAGGTTTCATTTTTATTTTAAGCCAAGTTAAATCATAATTCACCAGAAAACTGGTCCATGAGGAAGGTATGCCAGGGTCAGAACACAACAACCCACAGAGAGATTCTTGGAAAAAGTACTGGGGGGAGTTTGTACGCAGAAGCTGACAAAATTACTTGAAAGAACTGATTCACACAGTGGTACAAAAAGAAAGAAAATATAAAATCAGGCCATAAAAATATCAGAACACTGGAGTGGTTCAGAAATGAAAGGATGGACCTCAGGGATTCATTCATTCATTTTCTGAACCTCTTAATCCTAATTAGGGTCGTGGAGAGGCTGGAACCCATCTCAGCTGACTTTGGGCAAGGGCCTCAAGGATTCAGTCTAATTCTTTCTTCTTTTCCTTTCGGCTGTTCCCTTCAGGGGTCGCCACAGCAAATCATCCGCCTCCATCTCACCCTGACCTCTGCATCTTCTTCTCTTATGCCAACTACCTTCATGTCTTCCTTCACCACATCCATAAATCTCTTCTGTGGTCTTCATCTAGGCCTTCTGCCTGGTAGTTCCAACCTCAGCATCCTACTACTAATATATTTACTATCCCTCCTCTGTACATGTCCAAACCATCTCAATCGGGCCTCTGACTTTGTCTCCAAAACCTCTTACATGTGCTGTTCCTCTGATGTACTCAATCATGATTCTATCCATCCTCGTTACTCCCAGAGAGAGCCTCAACATTTTCATCTCTGCTACCTCCAGCTCTGCCTTCTGTCTTTTCCTCAGTGCCACTGTTTCTAAACCATACAACATTGCTGGCCTCATCACCATCTTGTACACTTTTGCTTTCATTCTTGCTGATACTCTCCTATCACACATCACACCGGACACTTTTCTCCAACCATTCCAACCTGCCTGCACACGCTTCTTCACCTCTTTTCCACACTCTCCATTGCTCTGGATTGTTGAGCCTAAGTACTTAAAATCCTCCACCGTCCTTATCTCTGCGCCCTGTAACCTCACCGTTCCTCTTGGGTTCTTCTCGTTCACACACATGTATTCTGACTTACTGAGGCTAACCTTCATTCCTCCTCTTTCCAGGGCATGCCTCCACCTCTCTAGATTTTCCTGCACTTGTTCTCTGCTCTCACTACAGATCATAATGTCATCTGCAAACATCATAATCCATGGAGATTCTTGTCTAACCTCGTCTGTAAGCCTGTCCATCACCATAGCAAACAAGAAGGGGCTCAGAGCTGGTCCTTGATGCAGTCCCACCTCCACCTTGAACTCTTCGGTCACACCGACAGCACACCTCACCACTGTCCTATACCTCTCACACATGTCCTGCACCACTCTAACATACTTCCCTCAAGGATTCAGTGTGAGCAAAAAATAATAATTAATAAATAAATAAATAAATAAAACACCTTTATTAAAATAGGTTGTTTACTAGTTAGGTCGAGAAAAAGCAAACAGCTACTCCAAGAACACATCTTCACAACAATCCGGAATAAACAATACACTGTTCAAGCTAAGCATTTGTTAAGTGCGAAACTGCTTTTGTCAGACTCGAAAGAATTCTGTGTATTACTGGAATCACACTATTGCTTTAATGATTATAATTATCCCTGCTGGTCTGTGGGTATGTCAGTACTAGTACCATGGGTCACGTCAGCACCGAGCCTGTGAAATAAATCAGTAACCGATCTATGGGGTAAATCCACAACAGACCTGCAGATTAAGTCGGTACAGAGCCAGGAGGGGAAATCAGTAATGAGTCTGTGTGATGGGTCGGTACCAGATCTGTGAGGTAAGCCAGTACAAAGCCTCAGATATGACTCAGTATAGACCCTGTAGGGTGGATCAGTCCAGGGTCCGAGGGGCCGTCAGTACAAGACCCTATAGCAGGGGTGTGAAACTCGTGCCACAAAGGGCCATGTGGCTGCAGGTTTTTGTTTCAACCAAGCAGCAGCACACCTGACTTGGCTCATTCAAACAACTGCTAAGAGTCTTCAGGCATTTGATTGGTCAGTCTGGCTCATTCAAACAACTGATAAGAGTCTTCAGGCAATTGATTGGTCAATCTGTGTGCTCTGTCCAGAGACTGACCAATCAAATGCCTGAAGACGCTTATCAGTTGTTTGAATGAGCCAAGTCAGGTGTGCTGCTGCTTGGTTGAAACAAAAACCTGCAGCCACATGGCCCTTTGTGGGACATCCCTGCCCTATAGTCAGTACAGAGCCTGTGGGGCAAGGCAGTACTGAGACGTTGAGGTAACTCGATACCAAATATGTGGAGTTAATCAGTGCCATACATGAGGAGTAAACCAGTACAAGACCAGTGGATTACTCCAGGGATGTCAAGCTCATTCCACAAAGGGCCATGTGACTGCAGGTTTTTGTTTTAACCAAGCAGTGGCATACCTGACTTGGCTCATTTAAACAACTGATAAGGGTCTTCAGGCAGTTGATTGGTTAGTCTCTATACCAGCACACAGCTTGACCAATCAACTGCCTGAAGACCCATATCAGTTGTTTAAATGAGCCAAGTCAGGTGTGTTGCTGCTTGGTTGAAACAAAAACCTGTAGCCACATGGCCCTTGATTACTCAGTACCTACCATCGGGCAGTTCCCGGTCGCTGATGTGCTGCAGGTATGGCCCGGTGTCTTCACTCAGGTCGGTGTTTATCTGGTATTCCTCGAGGCGCTCAGCAGGCCGTGCGAGTTTCGGACTTCCACTGGGAGAAACGCAGCAAGACACCGTATTCCCCATGATGCACCGCGCTCAGTGCTGATTAACAAATCGCAGTTCCTGTGAAATTCACACCGCGCTTACTCCACACATCAGCGGTTCAGGTAAGAAAACGGCGGATAATGCGGATCGGCGGTGCTCGCTGAACAGCAACACACTCGGCGTTTATTGAGTTAAATGACCAACATTGAGGAACGGGGGGCTCCGGCGTGTCTTTCCGACTGTGCGCGCTCTCATTCGGGCAGGGTCCGGGAGCGCGCGTGCGGCACTCAGGACAAACACAGCTGGCGGGCTAACTTAAAACAAACAAACAAAAAAATCCTGCTAATGCCTACCGCTTCGGTGTAAAACTGGCACCTACATATCAGCTTCGTACACCGGCATCCAGACCATCACCAACGAATCTGTCCATTGTTATCCATTCAACCCACTGTGCTAATTCAGCTAGCTAACTCGTCATTTTTGAATGAGTGGTCGGTTAGCCCTCAGGCTAGCCGGCTAATTTGTCCCTTTAACTGACCCGGCAGTGAACTTACGAGTTTACCTCCGACAATTTACAAAGAGAAGTACGTTGTACACTCCTACACCGGGCAGGTTCGCCCGGTGAAGTCCGACAGTCCGGGGTCAGTCCCGGAACCCCCACACCCCCCCCCCCCCCCGCCGAGGCCTCAGCCCGAACACCGCCCGCGCCCGGCTCTTCCGCTCTGGCACTGACGTACAGACAAGCTCCAGGTGTTCTTGCGAAGAGAGAGAGCAGCCGTTTTCTTCTTTCCTTCCCTCACACAAAGTTAAGCTTGTCGTCCTCGGGTCTTGTTTTTATTTTATTTATTTATTTCTGGCTCAGTCCTGTTATCCCTTCCTCCACGCCACCGGCCAGTATCGCAATCCGCAGCCCGTCGCCGCCATCTGTTCCGCCACCGAAGCCACCAGGACCCGCCTTTTTCAGATTCCTTTAAGTGCTACTGGCTGCGTTATCATAACAAAACGGAATTGAGCCTGGTATTGGCTGACATTTCTGTCACTCAAAAAAAGTCCTGGCCATTAGCTTGAGACCCCCCCTCCTCCATTATAAACTCTACATTCATGGATCTGTTTAATTCACCTCCGTCTTCCGAGTGGAGTCATGACTGAGATCTCGAAGGATTTTTTTTTTTTTTTTTTTTTTGGGTCATCATTCGGCTCAAATCGCTAAGAGCCGACTCTCTCGGATACAGAACATTTTTATTTATATATATATATATTTGTTTACAAAATAAATATTATAATGTGTTGGAGATTGTCCATACAATGAGCACCCAGTCATCTCTGGTTATTTACATGTTGTGTCTGGGCTTTATTGATAAGCTGAGATTTAAAAAAAAAAAAAAAAAAAAAAGTGGGTATATCAATGCCCACCCCCCAAAATTGGTGCTGCATCTGTCGATTTGTCTTTATCAAAGTCACTTAATCCTAATTAGGGTCGTGGGGTGGCTGGTGCCCATCTCGGCTGAGTCTGGGGGAGGACGGGGTACATTCTGGACAGCTTGCCAGGCTGTTGCAGGGCCAACACCTACACAATTCACACTCTCGTTAATTTAGCCTCCTGTGCTTTTTTTTTTTTTTTTTTGGACTATGGGAGGAAACCAGGGTACTCTGAGGAAACCCACACAAAAATGCAACATGTAAATGCCACACAGAAAATGGGGGGGATTCCAAGAAAAGAAACAAGTACTTCTAAAAGCTTGTCATTTATTCAGAAATCGTCAAAAATTTCTAGAAGTCACCAAGTTCCTAATGATCACGAATTTCTTTACAACTAAAATAAAGCCTCATGCTGCAGCATTTGGGTTTTCAAAAAACTGAGCAACCAGTTTTTGTTCTGTTAAATCCAGCCAGTCAGCTCTCAAGTGGTTAGCACGTCTGCCGCACAGTAGGAAGGCCCTCGGTTCGGGTTCTGGACTCCGTGAGGGTGTTTGTGTGCAGGTTACTTGAGTGGGTTTTCTCTGGGTCGTCTGGTTTCTGTCCAAAGGCGTAAACATTAGGATGAGTGACTGTCCCAAATTTCCCTTTGGTGCGAATAGTTGTCCATGTGATGAGCTGTTGGTGGAACCTGTCTTTGCTCATGGTCAGCTGAGATAGGCTTCAGCCTCCATGTGACCCGAATAGGATTTAAGCGGTCCGGCGTTAGACACCCAGTCAAATGTTGAAGAGGGTATACAGTGATAGCATTGGAATTAAATTAAACTATGGCAGGATCACCATTAATTTGGAGAGCAAAAAAAATAACAATAAATAATAAATGCAATAAAACACAAAATACCTACCAATGGATACGAGTTCGCTCGTAAAGTCCACCTAAATGAGCTGGGTCAGTTTTGTATGGCAGTACAGGGATCTCTCACTTTCCGCGCCCCCCCCCCCCCACCCCCCAACTGACATACGTACATGTGGATAACCTCAATAAATAGATTTTCAATGCTATAAATTCTTATAACAATTAAACATTCAAAAATAATGCATAAGATGTAAATAAAATATAAATGCAAATGCGCACCTCACATAATGTAACTCGTTTTGATGGGAGGTTTTAGGTTTGTTTGGGTTTTTTGCATAATTGGCCTTGTTTTGTGGCATTTTCCTTAACTTTTCCTCCCATTCTTCCTTAATTTCCTTATTTTTTTAATTTGATGAATATTTAAAAAAAAAAATGCACTGAAGCCGTATGAATTGAAGTAGTGAGGGATCCCTGTAGTGGATCCATCTTCATGTAGTATGATGTATGGGGCAGCCATGATCTGATGCTAGAGAAGTGGATCATGTTTGAGAGAAGTGTTGTGTTGTCTTTAACTCGGGAGTCGCCACAGCGAATCATCTGATTCGCACATTTTGATTTGGCAGAGGTTTTTACGTCGGATGCCCTTCCTGACCCAACCCTTTTAGCAAGGGACAAACACGCTGACGACTTTGCAGCCTACTCTTTATGAAAGTCAGCAATGGTTATTTTACATGAAGCCAGACAGTGAGAGACATGGCCCGCCTTTGATAACCCAGTTAGCTGCACTGGGAGGGACAGTGACAACCTTGTGGAGAGTGGGACTCGAACCCACAACCTTTGGATCAGCGATCCAGCGCCCTATACCACTAGACCACCACTGCCCCTCTGCTTGAGAGAACTCACCAGTTCAATTCCCAAAACAGCAGGAAATATATGCGATGAGTAGGTGGTACCTCCCCTTCCTCCATCTTTACAGCTGAAGTAATCACTCTGGACAGTGCAGTCTGGCTGTGTGTGTGTGTGAATAAAAGTGCCTGGCTACACTGTTACTGTTGTTCATATGGAGTAGAATTACGATGCAAGAAAGTGAAGGAATACAATTTATAATTTTTTATAAATGAGTTGATCAGCGTATATTATATTGTCCCTTAAAGGCAGTGGTGGCCCAATGGTAAAGTGCTGGATTACTAATCCCAAGGTTGGGGGTTTCAGCCCTACTGTCACTGGGTTGTTATTGCTGTCCACCTAGTGCAGCTAACTGGGTTATCAAAGGCCGGCCATGTCTCTTACTGTCTATGGTGAGAGGCTGTAAAGGAACCATTGCTGATTTTCGTCAAGAGTAGGCTGCATAATTGTCAGCGTGTTTCTGCCCTTGCTCAGAGTTGGCGGAGATGGGCATTAGCCTCACTGTGGCCCTAATTAGGATTACGCAGACCAGAAAATGAAAGAATGAATATTATCCCTTTGATTTCGTTCACCATTATATCAGGGGTGCAAATGGTGTGAAGTACAGTCGGCCCTTTACTTACGAAATGAATCCGTTTCAGAGCTGTTTTCGTAAGTAGAAATACATGTAAAATGTGTGATTCGTTCCAAGGCTCCCAAGACTACCCCATGAACCCTTTAAAAATTGTAAAAGTACACCAATTTTGTATGAAATGTTAAAAGTAAAAGAATAATTTAAATCATTTAAACATTTTAACAAATTAAACCATTTTATTAAACATTTTTAACGCACACACGTGCCCGTGCACAAGGTCTCTTTTTTTTTTTTTTTTTTTTTTCCTCTCTCACGCACACAAACACACATTTGTGGCGTGCTCCACCCACACGCAGCGCGCAGCCGGAGCTTTTGAGACGGGGTATTCAAAGTGTACTCCCTGCTTGACAGATCGGCGGTCCAGACTCAACATTAACTTGTTTCCTTGAGGGATCGGAGGTCCAGATGAGCCGCATTTTGCTCACATTCGGCGGAGTGCTCACATTTTATTAAACATTTTCCTGAATTAAACAACTTTATAAAACAAAAAATAAGCTGCAATGAGCACTCTCGAAAGAGTTAAAGAACACCTGCCTCCTTTCATCTCTGACTTTGTACGCAGTCCTGTGACTGTCAGGGCAAGTGCGCCGCATCTCTGCTCAAATCGGTCATAAAAACTGTCTTCATTCCTGATTGTTTCACTTGGTTGTCTAGTCATGTAAACCCATAATCATTACCGATGAGCCCTCTCAAATAAACTCACGAACCAACGGTACAACTCTCCTTTGTGCATGTGACAAACAGGCATGGGTACACTACTATGGAGATTTAGAAAATTTTTTATGAACCAATATTAAACATTTGTGACGCGCTCCACCAAGTGTGGGAGGCGTCGCGCCCGACACCGGCGCTTTTGAGACGGGTACGGCTTGTCCGGATTTCCGATATGTGAAGCAGGCAAGTGCGCTTTGAACACTTGTTTAGTACTCAACATCCACCTGTTTGCTTGAGGGATCGGAGGTTCGGATGAGCTGTGTTTTGCCCACATTCGGCGGCGCGTGCCACATCTATTAAACAACTTTTAAAAAATGAAAAATAGGCTGAAATGAGCACTCTTCAAAATTCACGAACCAGCATTACAGCTCTCCTTTACGCGTGTGACAAACAAGCTTTATGGGTGCCATACTATGGAGATTCAGCTCCCTCCTGGCCAATGGCTACCTACCTAGGGGCAAATTGGAACAATTGGTTAGCCTAATGTATTTGGACTGTGGAAAGAAACCAAAGTACCCAAAGAGAAATCCATGCAAGCTCCACACAAACACCCTTGCCAAATCTGGGATTCAAACCTATGACCAACTTGCTGTGAGAACACGTCTCAGCTGACTGATTCAAGGCAGGGTACACCATGATTATCTAATCCATTACTGGACAAAAAAAAAACCAAACCTCCTACAAGCAATCATATTCACAGCTGGGGGCAATTTGTAACAATCAATTAGTCTAATGTGCCGCCCTCGCAATATTTATGTATTTAATTAAGGTCTACAGATAATAGCAATAGAGGTGATAAAGGTTGAACAGAATAAAGTAGACAAGATTTATAACATGCGAGACTGGCAAGAACATCATAAAGATGGCATACTTGGATTAAAAAAAAAACAATCATCTTCCGCTTAGTCCAGGGTCGGGTCGCGAGGGCAGCAACCCAAGCAAAGAGGTCCAGACGTCCCTCTCCCGAGCCACCTCCCCCAACTCTCCCGGGGGGGACACCGAGGCAGTCCCAGACAAGCCGAGAGACATAGTCCCTCCAGCGTGTTCTAGGTCGACCCCGGGGTCTCTTCCTGGTTGGACATGCCCAAAACACCACACCAGAGAGGCGTCCGGGGGGCATTCTGACCAGATGCCCGAGCCACCTCAACTGGCCCCTCTCAATGCGGAGGAGCAGCGGATCTACTCTGAGCTCTCCCCGGATGGTGGAGCTTCTCACCTTATCACTAAGGGAGAACCCCGCCACCCGGCGAAGGAAGCTCATTTCAGCCGCTTGTATCCGTGATCTTGTTCTTTCGGTCATTACCCAAAGCTCGTGACCATAGGTGAGGGTTGGAACGTAGATCGACTGGTAAATTGAGAGCTTCGCCTTGTAGCTCAGCTACTTCGCCACGACGGACCGATACAGGCACCGCTTAACAGCAGAGGCTGCAGCGATCCGTCTGTCGATCTCTCGCTCCATCCTTCCCTCACTCGTAAACAAGACCCCAAGATACTTAAACTCCTCCACTTGGGGCAGGACCTCATTCCCGATCCGGAGGAGGCATTCCACCCTTGTCCGACTGAGAACCATGGCCTCGGACTTGGAGGTACTGATCTTCATCCTGGCTGCTTCGCACTCCGCTGCGAATCGCTCCAATGAGAGCTGGAGGTCCCGACTTGATGAAGCCAAAAGGACATCATCCGCAAAAAGCAGAGACGAGATCCGATGGCCACCAAACCAGAACCCCTCAATGCCTCAACTGCGCCTAGAAATTCTGTCCATAAAAAAATTATGAACAGAATCGGTGACATAGGACAGCAGAATGTCCAGAAATGAATTCCACCAGAAATGAATTCGACCTGTTGTTACCAATACAATGGAAAAAAAACAATGTAAACCTAAAATTAATTCTGGTTATAACGTAGTTATAATAATGCTCAGGTTCCTGTGACGTTATCAAGAGAAATGAACGGCTTCAGTGAGTGCGTAAGTGACATACCTTACCAGCAGTACCTACAGGAAGTAATCTAATCTTAATCTGTAGGGACTGAACAATTTCTCAGGCACACTGGAGAAAATCTGGCTGCAGGCTTTAGGGTGCTTCAAAATGTTGACCCGTTAGGAAAAGAATTGGTTTTGTGGATGAGACCAGGTTCCAGGTATTTTATTTTATTTTTTAATTTTGTGCTCATCTCTATAGGTAGAGTCTGCTGGTAAGCGATTACTGTACTTGGGTTTAAGACAAGTTATAACTATAACAGATGTGGGCAGTGAGTTATAACGGGTCTATAAACTTTAACACGTACATTTCAGCATAATGTCGGCGCTTGGCTCTTGAGCAAGACAGAAGTATTTAATTCAAATTGTATGAATGTTCTGCAGGGCGGTGCAGTGGGCAGCATGTCGGCCTCACAGCAAGACGGCTTGGGTTGAATTCATGGTCTCGGGTGGTTCTGTGTGAGGCTGTGCGTGTTCCTTTCATGCTTGCAGAGGTTTCCTCTGGACACTCCAGTTTCTACTTTCTTTTCCTTTCGGCTTTTCCCTTCAGGGGTCGCCACAGCGAGATCATCCGCCTCCATCTCACCCTATCCTTTGCATCATCTTCTCTTACACCAACTACCTTCATGTCCTCCTTCACCACATCCATAAATCTTCTCTTTGGTCTTCCTCTAGGCCTTCTGCCTGGTAGTTCCAACCTCAGCATTCTACTACCAATATACTCACTATCCCTCCTCTGCACATGTCCAAACCATCTCAATCTAGCCTCTCTGGCTGTCTCCAAAACGTCTTGCATGTGCTGTCCCTCTGATGTGCTCATTCCTGATTCTATCCATCCTCGTTACTCCCAAAGAGAACCTCAACATTTTCATCTCTGCTACCTCCAGCTCTGCCTCCTGTCTTTTCCCCAGGGCCACTGTCTCTAAACCATACAACATCGCTGGCCTCAACAGTCTTGCACACTTTTCCTTTTATTCTTGCCGATACCCTCCTATCACACATCACACTGGACATATTTCTCCAACCATTCCAACCTGCCTGCACACGCTTCACCTCTTTGCCACACTCTCCATTGCTCTGGATTGTTGTCTGGGCACTGCAGTTTCTACCTACAGTCAAAACCATGCACCGTTGGCTAATGGGCTGTTCCAAATTGCCTCTAGGCATGAGTGTGAGTATGTATGGTTGTGTGTGTGTGTTTGCACTGCCATGTATTGGTTAGCTGTTCAGGGTGTACCTCGCCCAGAGTAGGCCGTCATGGGCGCCAGCCTCCCCACAACCCTAATTAGGATTAAAAACAAAAAGGGGTGGGGTGGGTAAGTCTGTTGGGTTTTTACACCCGAGCCTAGTGGCTTAGCCTCTTGGCTCATCAGGCTGGTGCTTATCCCCGGTTTCCATAGCGTGAAGCGACCAGTTCAACTCCCCCTGGATGGGATGCTAGTCCATCGCAGGTTTACCTTCCCAGTATATCTTTACTGGTAACCATTTATACTGCTGGGTAAACAGAGGCACACTTGTGGTTGAGCCGTGTCCAGGGATCTTAGCACAGTGAGGGTCTCAGTGGGATTCAAACTTGCAACCTCCTGATCATGAGCGCAGCACCCTAACCACTACGCCACTGGCCCCACTAATTAGGATTAAGCGGCTTAGAAAATGAATGAAGGCATGAATGAATGTTATCCTGTTTACATATAATTATAGAAATTCATTAATTTCTGTAACTACTTAATCCTAATTAGGGTAGTGGGAAGGCTAGTGCCCATCCCAACTGGCTCCGGGTGAGGTCAGAGTACACCCTGGACAGCTCACCAGGCCATCGCAGGGCGGAAACACGTTGACGGCTATGCAGCCTACTCTTTACGAAAGTCGGCAATGGTTCTTTTTCATGCCTCACCCCATAGACAGTGAGAGACATGGCCAGCCTATGATAACCCAATTAGCTGCACGGGGGGGGGGGCAGTGACAACCTGTGGTGAGTGGGGCTTAAATCCCAAGCCTTAGGATCAGTGATCCAGCCCCTTTTTACCACTAGCCCACCACTGCCCGCATATATATTACACACAATAGGGAACACAATGATAGCAGCACTGCCACCTGGTGTAATTGTGCCCCTGCCACCTACTGTAGAGGATGCACAATTACACTTAATTCTAGTACAGTATGGCAAAAAAGCATGTTCCCAGGGTCATACTTGCCCTCCTTGGCATCACACCCCTCTATTTGAGAAGCACTGGCCTTGTGGGAGCTTGCCCACAAGCCTTTCCATGCTGGCATTTGTAGCGTGCACATGCACAAAATTACTTTGTGCCTGCCCACGACATCTTTACCTCAGCCGATGATCAGAAGGGTTAGTTGACATTGTTTATTCTTTTATTTATTAATAATTCTCAATGTTAATGTGCGTGTTATTATGAAATATTTTTGCATGTTTATCTTTAATATTAGGTCAGGTTATGAGTTTGGGAGGCAGTTGGAACGGATTAATTGGTTTTTTATTTCCTATGGGAATTTGTTTTATCTAACAAACATTTTGAGTTATGAACTTGACCTCGAAACGGATTAATCTTGTAATTCAAGGTACCGCTGTACTCAACACTTTGAGATACGAAGAGGAAAAAAAAATCTACTTGATAATGACGATAACTCTATGTAATTTACACTTGCAGCATTTGACAGATGTCCTTAACCAGCGTGACTTACTTTTTTATCTGATTTATTCAGCTGAACAAGTGCAAGGTTACAGGGCCCAACAGTGGAGCTCGGTGATACTGGGGCGTGAACTGCCGATATTCTGATTAGTAATTCAGAACCATAGCCAGCGAGGTACCGCGGTCCTTCGGATCAAACTGCATCACATTACAGATTGCGTAATCCGGGGTTGGGTTGCTGGGGCAGCAGCCTAAGCGATAAGATCCAGACGTCCCTGTCCCAGCCACTTCCTCTCTGCTCTTCCGGGGGAATCACTTTCCTAGTGACTTATTTTTCTACTATCAGTTTTACATTTCAACAACAAAAAACAAGAGCAAACTGGTTTCCACACACTTTTATATGAAATAGCTGCCAAAAATGCAACAGTCATGGTAAACAAACATGTATTTGTACCCTCTATTCGTGTTGATGCGTCAAATACAAAGACATCAAATCCATATCCATTGTGAAGAAATGCAAAAATAACCATAGCTATCAAAGTTTAAAAAAAAAAAAAAAAGGAAAAAGTTATACAAACAAGTTGAAACATGCTGTAATGACGGATAACACTTGTTATAACATTGCTATTCATTAGTTCAACTGCTTAACACAAAGCAAATGTTAACATATCTTTCTATATAAAAATGGCAGAAGAATACAAGTTAATGAAGTTTAAAAATCTTTATATTTCCACCTGTCTTTTTCCCCTCTTTGTCAGAATTAAGCCCACACAGACACTTTGTGCTTAAGTGGAACAAAAGCAGCCCAGATCAGTACATCAGCATCTCGTTAGCCTTATAGGCCAAGTTCAGCAAACACACCTGACTCCTTGACGTTTTCATCATTCGCTCTCTCTCTCTCACACACACACACACACACATGCAGCCATTTCCAACCCGCATGTATTAAACTCCTTGACATCCTTCCTTTTTTTTTTTTGTTGCCTCTTCACAGTCCTGCCTCAGATGCACCAGCACTTGCAGCAGTAACATTATTAAATATGGTTCGACTCAGAGGCACAGAGTTGCTTCAATTCTAGAAAAAAATGTGACACTGAGGAATGTGTTTACCCATTCCAACGGGTACATGGAACAAAATAATTAGATTTAGAACAAGTTTAATATCAAAACCAAAAAAAAAAAAAAAAAGCTGGATCCAGTGCTGTGGATCATTATTAGCTGGAGGCAAGGCTTCTTTCTCTCAACGTGATGTTATGACTAGGACAGTTTCCTATAGACAATACAAATATTTTTCACTTATAAATGCCTTCAATTCTCTTGATCTATTTTCATAGTTATTTTATAAGGCATCAAAAGTAAACGGAATAATATTTTTACAGTAGAAATGTGTGTATTTATGCAAACAAAACACTAACTCAAACATCTGACACCAAATATTAGTAACAGTCTGACAAATATCACTCCCAATCTGATGCTTGAAGGGGGTGGGGATCTTGTTCCAGCTTGCACCTTAATCCTAAATGACCCTAAACGTCCAGAGATGTGAACAAATATTTAAATACCAAAACAGAGTTGTTTGCACCTTTATTATGATGTAGTCGGATTTAATGCCCCATTTCAGCGTCAAATCAGGTGTCTCGAAAACCAACGCTCTATCATCTGATTTAAAAACAAAACCTCGTCACGGAATTATTTGAACAGACGTGATCCACTGGTGCAGAGATTTTGACGATGCGTGTTCATGGGGATTTCCGGGCAGTCTGAAGTGTTCTTCTTGTTTTTTTTTTTTCCTTTTCTTTCTCCATAAGTATATTTAGAAAACATGCGTCCCTTCAAGGGAGAGCTCACGTACGGTCTCTGAATATGTACACTGAAGTCCACCAAGCACAAACGTGGATGAGGATGTTACTCGGATTTATGGCAGTACAGGTCTTTAAGAGCTTTCAGTTCCTCAATGAGCGTTTTGTTCTGGTTCTCCAAAACAGCCACACGGTTCTCCAGACATTTCACATATTCCTTCTTCTTCCGGCGGCACTCTCTGGCCGCCTCCCTGAAGAGACACAGATGGAGCTTTTAATGAGTATAGATTAATGACCACTCCTCATCTAATGCCCCCCCCCCCCCCCCAAGTTTGCACCCACAACACAAACATTAAATAATTTAAAAAAAATTACACAGCTCAATTACAGTGAGGAAAATTACAACATAAGGCTGATTTCTTTATTTATGTCAACATGCATTTGTATTGTGGTGCAGCATAGGGGATGATGGGTAAACGAAACAGACAGTGACCTGCTTCATCTCCCACAAGGTAACTATATGATGTATGTATCCAAAACACTGTACTGTTCATATACTAATCTTGAAGAGAAAGTAGTATTTAGTCCATGAGAACGAAATGCTGAACACAGCACACTTTACTGGCTATTGATGCAGTCGTGTTACTATGATGTACGGGGATCCCTCACTTGCCGCGATTAATTTGAACTGGGAAACCCCCAACGACCATGGAATTCCATGAAGATCGAACCACCCCCGACTGACGTGTATATAATATCAATAAATACTTGTACGTTTTATGCATTATTTTTAAATATTTATTATAAGCATTGAATATCATACAGACATGCACGCAGATGTGCACCTCACAAAAATGTTCGTTTTGTTGGGAGGTTTTGTGTATGTGTGTTTTTTGTATAATTGGCCTTGTATTTGCAGCATTTTCGATAATTCTTTCCCTAATCTTCCTTAATTTCCTTATTTCTTAATTCGATAAATATTTAAAAACCAACAGATGCACTGAAGTCGCATGAATTGAAGTGCGAAGTAGCGAGAGATCCTTGTGTACACAGTGAAAATTAAACTTTAAAAACCTTCAGTTTTGAACACACAGCTATGGAAAAATAAGTTTATTGCCAATCCTTATTAAAAGCCCCCCATGGTTGTATGTGTATATATTACATTACGCGCACGCACACACAGTGGCACCTTACGAAAGTCCCAACAAACAAAAAATCCAGGTTACGAAATGCATTTTCCTAAAATTTGTCTCTGGATACAAAACAGATTCACGTTGCAAAAGCGCCATCTCAAATTCAAACAACAATGTGCAAGTTGCTCTCCCATTGGCTATCTCCCAACATTCCACCCTGCTGGCCTCCCATTGGCTAGGAGGGATGACGCAGCTCCCTCCCATTTTCTAATATGGAGTTGCATTTCCATAACACCCATGATGCTTTTCATGTAAAGGATGGTTACTGTTTTGTGAGATTTTTCGAGTGTGCTCATTGCAACGTTATTTTATTTATTTATTTTTTGGCTCGGGCTTTTAACCTTGCATAAACATTTGTAACATTATAACTCTGCTAAGATTTGGTCAACACACCCATGCGCGTGCACACACACCCACACCATGATTCCCAGTGCGAGTGAAAAGTAGGCTCATGGTATGCGGTTGAGTGATATCGCAAAAGAACATAGCCAAACCTGTCAACCATTGGTACGATATTGCAGTAGAAGGAGGCCTTGAAAGGTATACTTTTATAATTTTTAAAGGTTTAGGTGGTAGTATTGGGAGGGCCTTGGAACGAATCACGCGTTTTACATGTACTAGTCCTTCTCAAAAAATTAGCATATTGTTATAAAGTTCATTATTTTCTGTAATGTACTGATAAAAATTAAACTTTCATATTTTAGATTCATTGCACCCCAACTGAAATATTTCAGGTCTTTTATTGTTTTAATACTAATGATTTTGGCATACAGCTCATGAAAACCCAAAATTCCTATCTCAAAATTAGCATGTTATGAAAAGGTACTCTAAAACGAGCCATTAATCTAATCATCTGAATCAACCAATTAACTCTAAACACCTGCAAAAGATTCCTGAGGCTTTTAAAAACGCCCAGCCTGGTTCATTACTCAAAACCGCAATCATGGATAAGACTCCGACCTGACTGCTGTCCAGAAGGCCATCATTGACACCCTCAAGCAAGAGGGTAAGACACAAAGAAATCTCTGAGCGAATAGGCTGTTCCCAGAGTGCTGTATCAAGCCACCTCAGTGGGACGTCTGTGGGAAGGAAAAAGTGTGGCAGAAAACGCTGCACAACCAGAAGAGGTGACCGGACCCTGAGGAAGATTGTGGAGAAGGGCCGATTCCAGACCTTGGGGGACCTGTGGAAGCAGTGGACTGGGCTACAGGTGCCACATTACCCAGGTCAAGCCACTTTTGGACCAGAAACAGCGGCAGAAGCGTCTGACCTGGGCTACAGAGAGGCAGCACTGGACTGTTGCTCAGTGGTCCAAAGTACTTTTTTCAGATGAAAGCAAATTTTGCATGTCATTCGGAAATCAAGGTGCCAGAGTCTGGAGGAAGACTGGGGAGAAGGAAATGCCTGAAGTCCAGTGTCAAGTACCCACAGTCAGTGATGGTCTGGGGTGCCATGTCAGCTGCTGGTGTTGGTCCACTGTGTTTTATCAAGGGCAGGGTCAATGCAGCTAGCCATCAGGAGATTTTGGAGCACTTCATGCTTCCATCTGCTGAAAAGCTTTATGGAGATGATTTCATTTTTCAGCACGACCTGGCACCTGCTCGGAGTGACAAAACTACTGGGAAATGGTTTACTGACCATGGTGTTACTGTGCTCAATTGGCCTGCCAACTCTCCTGACCTGAACCCCATAGAGAATCTGTGGGATATTGTGAAGAGAAAGTTGAGAGACACCAGACCCAACACTGTGGATGAGCTTAAGGCCGCTATCGAAGCATCCTGGGCCTCCATAACACCTCAGCAGTGCCACAGGCTGATTGCCTCCATGCCACGCCGCATTGAAGCAGTCATTTCTGCAAAAGGATTCCCGACCAAGTATTGAGTGCTTAACTGAACATAATTATTTGAAGGTTGCCTTTTTTGCATTAAACACTTTTTTTTTTTTTTTTTTTTTTTTAACCCCCTTGGTCAGATGAAATATGCTAATTTTGAGGGTTTTTTTGGGTTTTTTTGCCAAAATTATCAGTAAAACAAAAGGCTTGAACTACTTCAGTTGGTGTGCAATGAATCTAAAATATATGAAAGTCTAATGTTTATCAGTACATTACAGAAAATAATGAACTTTCACACTATGCTAATTTTTTGAGAAGGACGTGTATGTTTTTTATATGCGCATACAGTAGGCCCTCGACATTCACGAGGGTTCCGGGCCCTCTCGCGAATTAAGATGATCCGTGAGTTCTGTACCCAGAAGTAAAGCCCCATGCATCACGTCACATGTGCGAATGAGCAAATGAAAGTAAAATACTGTGTATCTATTACATGCACCAAGATATGCTTCTTAAACACATTCTATAGACAGTCTTACTCATTAATACAGTATTGATGTAGTAAAATGTCGTCATGATTAAGAAAAACTTTTCAATTTTTACTCTTGTATTTATTGATATATAAACATTATACAGCATATACTGTTGTAAAGCACTAGTATTAGTCTTTTTCGATTATTGCAGTACAGTATTTAAGTTGATGTTTGTGCGTGAGACTTTGTTCTGTAGCATGTTTAACAAACAATACCAAAAGGATAAACTTTATTACGCTTCATGTTCTTTTACATTGAACTTGGCGTGACGTCACCAAGATGGCGCTGCCTAGAGCGAGACGTCGTGGAGTTCTGAGTCAAATTGTTTTTGTTCGTTTTAATTTTTGTTTGTTCATGTTTTGCACTATGCTCGTCTGTGACCGGTCGACCTTACTACAGCTAGAAGATCGGCGTGTCTTCGGGCGTGTATAACGAAGTACGCTCAAGAGTTCTGAGTTTCCAGTACTTGGTTAGCACTTCCGGTCATATTGCTTGAAAATATTCAGTCTCTGCGAAACAAGATGGACGAGCTTCATGCTCAGATCGCAGTGCAGAGGATCTGCTGTGTTTCTGTGAAACATGGCTCGAGGAGAGTACACCCGACACGGCGATTTGCACCAGCCGGCTACACGGCCTTCATCCCCTGCAATCCCAAGCGCCAGAGTCGCCGTTCGGGCCCCTTCCTACCTGGGCTTCTTGTTAGCTGGGGTGCGGCTCGCATTGAGCTACCATAGCATATTACCTCAGTGCTAGCTACACCCCGGCTAACAAGAAGCCCAGTTGAGCGTGCTTAGTTATACATGCCCGAAGATGCCCTCTGGGCAGCGCCAGCTTGGAGACATCACTCCAAGTTCAATGTAAAAGGACATGAAGAGTACTGTAAAGTTTATCCTTTTGGAATCGTTTGTTAAACATACTACAGAACAAAGTCTCGGGCATAAACATGAACTTCAGTACTGTACTGGAATAATAATTGAAAGAATTTAATACAACAGTTCAGAGAAAACCAGTGTTTCTCAGGGGAAAGTCTTATTTCTTCAGAAGAGACATCCAGCGTCTTCTATCACTTAACCACAGAAGAAGCGTTTGAGTGGTATCATAGAGCTTAACTGGCAATTGAAACACACACAAAAAGAGGCTCATTGACAACTTGTGCGCGAATGAGGAAAAAGGGGCCGGACATTAGCACAACCAATCAGGAGAAAGGAGGACAGCCTTTGGCTGAATTTGAATCATGTGCTGGTTGCTCGGCAGTCAGCAAATACTCAAACCATGGGTGCAAAGCCGCAAATAATCAAGGGCCTACTGTGTGTGTGTGTGTGTGTGTGTGTATGTTGTATAGCGTGTTACCCTTGTTAAGACGTCGCTTCTGTGATCTTTGTTTTGCAGGCTTTTGTAACCCGAAGCAAATACAGTTGGTCAGAAGCATAAGCCTACTAGCATGGGTGCAAGTTTTCTGGCATATGCCGGAATTTCCGGTTTTCCCAAGCCTGAATTAATTATCTGCTCGGATCAGCGTAATCTACCATACAGTACATACTCGGTTAAGCAAAGAGTTGTAAAATGAATGAGAACCCAAATCCAGAAAAGCAAGAACTCTCAGCTCTGCTGGTGATTCACATCAGTGCAGGCTGAGTACTAAACGGTATTCAATGGCGCCCTTGTTCACTTGAAAGACTGGAAGTCCGGATCTCAAGCACAAGTGAACTACTTTCGGCGTTGAGCGCCTCACATATTGTCAGTGTTTGGCTGATTTAAGCTTCATGTAAGCTTCATGATTTAAGCTTCATGTGACCATCCATTGACTATCGGCACCATTTACAAGCAGAAAGATCACATCACGGAGCATGTTAAAGGTTATATTTGTTGAGCGAATTTGACTAAAATTTATCTATTTGAAATTATTCTGCTTGAATTTATTTTAAATGTTATTACTTGATAATAGTAATATGTTCATAATTGATTTAGGGGTGTTTTGAGATACAGCAATGGTATTTTTGGGTATATAGTACAGTATGATCTTCATACGTCACTGGACGTATACAGTAACAATTTTTTATTTCTTTTTTTTTTCCCCTCTTTTTTCCCCCCAACTTGGCCGTCCAGAACCAAACAAAAACCTAAGTTGGGGGCATCTGTAAATGGAAATGGTCAGCTGCATATTTTGTTATACAATAAATTGAATTTTTTTTTTTTTTTTTTAAATACAAATGGCCCCAATTATAGCAAATGCCATTTTCCCATATTTTCTCCCTAACTCTAGTCATATCTAATCAGGTACTGCATTCCCTATCACACGACCACCACCAACTAGGGAGGGGTGAAAGTATGCAAACGCCCCTCCATCTATGCTAGCCACCCGCCTCTTTTCAAACTGCAGCATCATGGATACTTTGGGGTCAGTCCAACACGCCCTGAGGGAAAGCGCTGTCCGCCCAGTTGTATGAATGAGCCCATAGACGCCTTCCCACGAGAGCTCGGCCAATTAGCTCCCATGGACAGCTGTGGCGTTCAGCCAGATTCGAAATAAAGTCCCATGCCTTGTCGATGCCACTTGGGAGCCCAGCAAATGCTACCGAATTGGCATATGTATAGCGTAACCAATCGGCACGTGTGTTAACTAAACTAGATTTCAATTTACTACCATCTCACAATTTACTCTCCTAACACAGATTTACTTTGAAGTTGTGATACCTACAGAATATAATGAATAGTAGTGTTGGAAGTATTGTACTGAACACCAAATGTGCAGTGTTTAGTACACCACTGTTTCGAATACAACCAAAGTATGTATCTTTGTCAAAAATGCTGATTGGTCGGTATTCCCTAATGTGAGAATTCTCTTCGTTTAAAATAAATTGCGAGACTGTTTCAAAAGAAAATGATGGGCATGTTCCGTTTTTAATGGGTGTACCTGTTCTTCATGAGGCGCACTTCTCGTTTGCGTGTGGCTTCTTCCGCACCCCCTTGGCTGGGCAGTGCAGGCGACGAGGCCATGACTACGCCAGGGCCGATGGTACTTGCTGCTGCTGTGCGGATCTGATATGCTTGAACGTCTCCTGATGCAGCTGTAGTGTGAAACGCAATGGTATAATATGTTTACATATCCAGTAGCAGAGTCATTTTACACAGAGTTAGTCTAGGCTCATTTGTGAAGCCGTTCTCATGTAAAGCACCCCACCTTGCACCACCACTTGGTTGCTGGGCACCAGGATCTGCTGCCCATCACTCGTCTGGGCATACTGTAGGATAGTGGTGCCTGGCTGTGCGGCTGCTGCGTTCGTCATGGTAAGAGTTTGCAAACCTTGTACACCGTCTGTGCCGTTATTGGCAAGTTGGATGGCTCCACCCTGTGTGATGGCAACTAGAACATACAGAGAGGCACAAGTTAACGGTTTTCTCTGAATGCACTGTGACGGTGTACCTCTGTGGATGTATATTCATTTGAGACTGAAACCTACTGTACTGGCCACTGCTGGTTTGATAAATGGGGGTTGGCACAGTAACTGTAGTGATGGCTGGTGCTGCATCCTCCTCGGATTTCTCCTCTTCAATTCTTGGCACTCCTGGGGCATCTGATGACAAATCATTCAGAATTTTCCTGTGGGTAAAGACCGTGAATGCGATGTTAGCCTTCTAACGCACAACAGTGAGATGAGCGGAGAACTGCAATCTTGCTGCACTCCCTCATACCTGTAAGAAGGACGTCTGGAGAGGATCTCTCTACGTTTCTGAGAGTCGGTCACGCTGTCCACGGACTCCTGCGAGTCCTCGCTCTCCGCCACTGTCGAGATCTAAATATGATGATAGAGACCCTGTGACATCACCATAAATGTGTTTACAAATACAGCAATAATGTGATCGATGGCTGAATCGGATTTTTGCATAAACTACTAAAACAAGTATTCAACGATCACTTGCTCAAGTGAAATTGACTAAAACTCACTAAAAAGGTTTTTGGTTTTTCCCCCCCCCCCCCCATTTTTCTGGTGAGTATCCTCAAATTAGATAAAAACAGTTGCAAACTTGCTGGTTTTCGTTGCAATTATTCAGAGTTCAGTACAAGACCCACTATAATCCATACACCAGAAGAACGGCCGTGAAGTCGTCTCTCCATTTTGGATACGGTTTTAATATTAAAATGCCGATTCAGCGAATAAAATAAAGGTTATTAAGACTATATGCTCGTAAACAATGCAGGATGGTTGCTAAGGAAGATCTGAAATGAGCACACTGGTTGGTCAGCTCGCGCCCGTGTGCAGTGCCCGTCACACGTTAACTTCTGGTGTTTACTGCATGCTGAATTTATCTCTGAAATTCTCTTCAATAACAGTCATTAAATTTATTTCTAAGATTGTGAATAGACACATTTTCTGGAAAAGGAGAGTGAAATGTCATCTGATGTCTAGCAGCATTAGTATAGATGCTAAAGTCAACATGAAAATTGGGCTTTGAACATGCCGAAATACTTGGCGTTCTTGATTTTGCCCGTGAGTATTTTTCTCTGCATGCAAAATTTGATCATGGAATTTTTTTGATTTGTGTGTAATCTTGTGTGG
This sequence comes from Plotosus lineatus, assembly GCA_024760905.1. Taxonomy (NCBI): domain Eukaryota; kingdom Metazoa; phylum Chordata; class Actinopteri; order Siluriformes; family Plotosidae; genus Plotosus; species Plotosus lineatus. Next base: position 73,491,564 of record CM045729.1, read on the forward strand.
ACTGGACATGCTGGATCGTAGGTTGTTTTTAGGTTTGTACAAAAATTGGTCAAGACCGGAGAAATACTTAAATTTTCATTCCTTTTACAGATGAACAAACTGATGATGCTAGCTGTGTTGATGAAGAGGCATCTGTTAAGAAGTGTACATGAGTCAGTTTGTGATGTGATACTTTCTGCTGAGCAGGATATAGATGAAGATGATGATGAGGGCGGGGCTGAAGCTTGCTTGTATAAAGAGATCAGCGGTTTATGGTGTTCTTGTATATAGTTTCCTTAATTTCAGTGTGATTGTTTGAACCCGACAGGCTTTTTTTCAATCAGTATCATTTGAAGGCATTTTAACCTTTTGATATAATGGTCGAAAAAGATACGTACTGATCTTATTGGAATAAACAAAAATGAAGAAAAAATAGTCGTGTTTTTGTTCATTTTTTGGGGGGTTACCACGGTGACTGATGGGTTAAAAAAGGGCCTGTCAAATTAAAATGGTTTTCTAAAAGTTTTTATGGCTGAAGTGCATAAAAATGTTTGGTTGCTAAGGACTAATGATCTTGGAAGAAGAGAAATCTTTGTGCTCATTTTTCTCAAACATCTTTTGAAATTTTTAGTTGAATGCTGACACAAGAAATGGCATAACTCGCTCAGTTTTCAAGGTATTGACAAATGATTTTCAGCTTTTGGGCCTCCTCCATCTGACGGTGTAAAAAGCTCATTTTTGGACGCAACAGCCTACTTTTGGTGGCGTGGCTCACATATTCAAGTGGTCATGCATACAGCAAACCACATTATGTTTATCAGTGACGACTGATTAAGAAGATATTTGCTACACTTCAAGCTTGTTGTAATGTCACAGTATGTGTGTGGCATCCTATATGAGCCATCAAAACTAAAGGGGAAATCATGAATTCTAATACACTTCTCGTCAAATTGTGACCATATCTCTTTTTATGGTCTGCAAGCTATCTGTCTGCAAAGTGGGTTTTTTTTTTTTGTGTGATAGATTTTATATACATACACACAGTGGTACCTCACCTTACGATAGTTCAGAAAACGAAATATCCAGGTTACGAAAAATATTTTTCCAAAATTTTCTCTGTATACGAAACCAGTTCTTATGAAACACGCCATTCAAACAATGCACGAGCTGCTCTCCCATCAATGACATTCAAACATCCTGCCCTGCTGGCCTCCCATTGGCTAGGAGGGATCACACGGCTACCTCCCATTGACTATAATGGAGCTGAATCTACCATGATGTTCGTGTAAAGGACAAGGTTACCGTTTCGTGCTTTATTTATTGACTCAGGCTTTTAACCTTCCATAAACATTTGTAAGATTATAATGCTGCTAAAAAGGCATGGTCAACACACGCGTGATTTCCGGTGCGAGTGATAAGAAGAAACGGGCTTGAGTGATATCGCAAAGGAATATGGCCAAACCTGTCTACCATCAGTACGGTATTGAAGCAGAAGGAGGTCTTAAAAGGTATGCTTTTATAATTTTTAAAGGGTTTAGGGGGTAGTATTGGGGGCCTTGTGGTTCAATTTATGAAAAATCCAGGTTACGAAAAAGGCCTGGAACGGATTCATTTTGTAAAGTGTGAGGTACTAATATAATGTATATGGTATCTCGGTGTGAGCCACTCAACGCTACTCCAGCCAATCAGCAACAGCGCCATTTATGCTTGTGCACAGGACAAATGCATCATGTTACTGATTGTGTGGAGGGGCAATAGGGGTGGTGTTTTTAATGGGTGCCCATACATTCATCTGAAGCAGCACTGAAGAGAGGTGTGTGTGTGTGTGTGTGTGTGTTTATTGCATATTAAAATCATAAATCAACCAGATATCTGATTTTGTCACCGAACGGGACCTGCTTGGTCAAAAGCACAATTTGTATCATGTAAATTTACTCACTTTGACCTCTGTCCTTTAAGTTGAACCAGTTTTAATAGGCTTGTTGACCTTGACACAAAGTGTAACTAGTATGAATTGGAAACCAATCTGACCAGAACTGTACCCGCAAGAGTGCAAACGAGCATTTTTGATGACTTGACCTGTGACCTTAAAAAAAAAAAAAGTCAAGGTGACCTAGTTTCAATGTGCTGGTAGGGGGTGTTGTAGGGACCATTTAGCATAAAGATAAAATAAATCCGTAAAGAACCAGCACTGCTAGAGTGTTAACAAGAAGTGTCTGCAGTGGATAGCCTGTGCAGCATTCCCTTTGCTATTTTCTCCAGAAAAAAAATCTTTCTCTCTGTGCATGCATGTTAACACTTCAGCCAAAAAGCTTTGGTCTCTCACGCACATTAAAATAAGTGTCAGAAGACACTGACCTGGACTGCCTGCACTTGTGGGGACTGGATGACTGAGGGTTGTGCTGCCTGGATCACTCCATGTACCTGCACTGTTTGCCCATTAGGCAGTTGCACCAGGGTGACGGTGGGGGCGGCAGCGGTGGTGTGTCCTGCACCCACAGTCACCTACACACAGAAATAAAAACATGCTCTCTTAATAACACTTACTACAATTTCAATAGATTACCATTTTAAGATCAATGTCGGTGTCAAATCTGACATCAGAGGAAATTCAGGTCCATGGTCAAATGTAAGGTGTTATCACCCTGAGCTTGACCCAATTACTCGGTTTTAACATCCTGATACCACTATGTAATCAAGATTCGTGAGCAGGCTCTTGGTTACCTGAGTGAGGGTGGCAATCTGAGCCTGAGTGATCTGCTGGGCCTCAGTCTCAGCCACAGCCGTGTCCGCCCCCTGCTGGGCCTCCGCTCCCGCCTCCATGGTCATGGAGTTATCTGCAGACATATCACATTTATATCAGAGCTCATTTCACGTCTACCATGCGGAACATCCCTAATGCATTTCTATTCTCAATATTCTTAGTGTGGTTCAATCCTGACCTACATCTTCATTGTTCTGTCTGCTCACTGTATTCAGTTTTCATAGCCAAGTACAAACAAGACTGAACTGTGGCCACGGTGGATCATTTGCAAGCTATGTAATACTTCAGACCAAATAATATAAAGATTTAGGCGCTGCCTAAGCGTGGACCTCCTGATTGATATCTCTTTTGATTGGTGTCCAAGGCTGGAACAAGACTTCAGCCGTCAAAATTAATTCTTGTGTTTGCAGACTACGGTCTGAAGTGAAAGCAGGAAAGGCTAACTGATTTTAATCATGTTTATTTGTACCACATTAGTTGTCCATTAAAAAAAAAAAAATTACATTCCATGTTGCCGTAAATGATGGTGGTTGTTTAGGTCCATGAAAAATTTCCTCTCCACTTTTAGATTTTTTTTTTTTTTTTTTTTTTTTAAATTCCATGCAAGTCTGAGCAATGAGTGCATGAGCCTTTTTTTCCCTTTGAGTTTCAATTTAGCTACTGTGCAAGTCTGAGTGGTTGTGTAGGAGCATATATATATTTTTGGGGGCTTCACTTTCATTACTGCACTCTATAGATAACAGCCAATCAAGCATCGTCATCTTTCATGCCTATGGGGCTCAATCTTATGAACTCAGGATTTTGTTCATATTCATTAAAGTTTCCATAATGGCTTTTTTTCAGCAGGGGTCAATGTCTCTTTTTGGATCATCATAAATACAAATGATAAAATTACTATTTTAATAGGCTTTATTTTTAACATCCATGCAAACTGCATGTCGATAATACTCATTCCAAACAAGGAACTTTTTAAAACACTATTGGAAACTTCACAAACTTATAAACTTTGTTTAAATTTCTCCTAATAAAACACAATGTGTTCAAAAGTATGTGGACAGCACGTGCCTCTTCGCTGAACTATTACCAGAAAATTGGAAGCACACAACTGGAATAAATGTTTATGCTGTAGTAATCTGATCTTCACCTGAATCCAAACTTCCAAGATGGCACAATCAATTCCATGAAGACATTTATCAAGCTTACAATGGAAGAACTGAAGTGTTCTGCACAGAGCCCTGATCTCAAGTGTACTGTACTTTATTTTTTACATCTTTGGTGAAGGTTTGCACTCTGTGTACTTGTGACAATAATTTTGAATGGGGTGTTAAGGTGTCCACTGACTTTTTGCCACACTGTATTTATTACTCCAAAAGGTTCAATTTTCTCACTTATTTAGTTGCATACAATTTCCACTGAGTGCTACCTTCTCTATCACATGACCACCACCAATCAGGGAGGGCTGAAAGCAAGTTCATGCCCCCTCTGTAACATGTAACACTAGCCACCCTCCTCTTTTCGAACTGCGGCGCATGCACACTTGATTGCGTTCTAACACACTCTGAGGGAAAGCCCCCCCCCCCCAAGTATAAATGAGCTCATTGGCTGGTGATTGCTCATTGCTGTGAGTGACAGGAAAGTGAGCATACGCCATTCCTCTGTCCCATGAGACCTCGGCTTATTAGCTCCCATGGACTCCCGGTCACGGATGGCTGTGGCATTAACCCATTTTCGAACTTGAGGTCTCTGGGTTAATAGTTATGAGACTTGTCGATGCGCCCCTTGGGAGTCTGATATTTTGTGAATTATTATAATTTTAATGTAATGATAAACATTTGAGCTGGTAGATAATCAAACAAGCACACACTGGCAACCATGGATAAGCTCCTCAACTGCATGCTCTCAGTTCACTTCCTTGTCTTATCTCTGTCCTCTGAGGACACGAGCAAGGGTTCCTGACCATTGTCCTGCTACATTTCACTGGCAGGCTGAACAGAGCTTTATTTTGCCGCTAATACTTCTATGTATTATAAAGCGTACCGCTGATAAAAACCAATCATGATATTCAATGGCTGTTTAATTATTTGCATGCAAAAGCAATGTGCCTGAGAAGAATCATGTTTTCTTTATTCTACATTGAACTAAATGAGTATCGGCTACCTTTATTAGGTTTCAATTCCTTCCGCCTGGTTTCCCTAAAAAAAAAAATTAAAAAAAGAATTTTTAAAAACTAATTATGAACTCCTTCAGTTTCATGAGTGATGCAAAGTATTCCCACGTGGAAGTTGTCTGAGAAAATGGCCTACGTTAACTATCTCTGGAGTTTTCCTGCTTTGTTCTCCAATTTGGTGCATCAGGGACCATGTCAGCACTGGATGTTCATGCATGTTTAAATACTGTCAGTTAAATTAACACATACTGAACAGCAAGCCACTCAAGGCCATGTTCTCAAAAACGGATTTCGGTTGCACATCATTGCTAATTTCCAAAATGCCTACTTTTCTAAAGCTTGACCTTTTTATCTATCTATAGCTGCAATCCCTTCAATCGACATCCAGGCACCGGCTCTCTGTCCGTGGGGAGAAAGCACAGAACAGGATCAATGTGTTCAACCTGAATGCTGAGATAGGAAGCCTGCGCTGCCATATAATGCATACATTTCGCTAAACAAACTGCAGAGCAGGGTCTTACTTTCTCTTTAAGTCACAGAGACAAAAGAAAGAAAGTGTAGACTGGTACTCTAACCCAAAGAACGGTGTAGTTTATTTCTGATCAAAGACCAGGGCTATAAAATGATGCCCTGACTAAAAGACTGTCATAACAGTTTAATGACCTGGGTGAAGCCTTAGTTTGTCAAACAAAAAAGGCTCAAGGTTAGAAAGTACCTGTAAGTTACTGCAGTTCTTTTGGGCTGGTACATGTCAACTTACAGAAATGTTCCCTCTTATAGACCACAGCCCTACGAGAGTGGGATTCATTAAACATGGGAAAGTGACATTGTTATTACCAGAATTGTGGTTTTCTCTGACACTCAAACAGCATGCATGTGGAAATTTTACTGTATTTGTACCCCCTGAAAAATGATGCTTCCACTGGCGAGACCATATGATTAGTCCAGTATATAAATAGTAACTTTGTGACCTTGAAATAAGGTCATGCTTCTCCATATACATTCTGAGGGGGACTCGTATACCAAATTTGGTGATCCTATGTCACTTCCTTCCAAGGTTATAGGGATGGACCAAGACAAATCCATTTCTATCTCCAAACATTTTATCAAGTTGTCTGCAGTGACCTTAAAACAAAGTCTAGTTACCCATATACAACCTCATCCTAGACCTTTCTGTGGGCCGCCAAGGCAATATATTTGGTGATCCTGTACCATTTCCTATTGTATACACCTAATATACGATCACAACCGAGTCCTTCCTGAGCAGAACCTGCCCACCAAGTTTTGTGATCCTATGTCACTTCCTTCCAAACTTATCTCAATAACAAACCCGGACAGGCTCAATATTGAAATATCACTAAATTGACTCTCGTAAAACTAGGTCAAGGTGAAATAAATGTTATGGTGATATGATCTATAATAACAGTCTAAAGTATAGGTTTATTCTTAAACTAATGAAGTATAGAGAATTGTACACAAATGTCAAACATAAATTCGGTATTCTGGGACCACTCCCATGTCTGTAATGTATGCAGCGACCAAAAATGTCCTGTGACCACAAAAATCCTATGCAAAACAATTCTGATTTGGTCAACAGCAATATGCTCAAATCTTATCCCATCTGAACAGCATGTATCAGTACAATTACCTGCTATCATGCATGCATGCAATGTAAGGGAAATCACACTACATTTCTGAGGAAGGCTAATCCGATACCTCTGTAGAATAATGTCAGAGTACCCTGACATCCAAAGTTGGGTAAGAAGTTTCTTTAAAAAATATTTCAAACGTCATTTTTAAATCAATTAAATGTGATGTTGCAAAAAAATCTCGATACTTTTGGAACACTTTTTAATATTTTTTCATAAAAAGCCTTTAAGAATGCTTATGACATGCCATAGCCATCTGTGACCAGGAGTCCATGGGAGCGAACTGGCCGCGCTCTCACGGGAGGGAGGGAGGGAGGGACGCTCACTTCCCTATCACTCACAGTGATCATCAGACAATCATGGGCATTTGTGAGCTCATTCATAAAAGGGGCCGATGGCACTTTCCGTCCGAATGTGTTTGACCGCTCACAAATATGCATGCACCGCAATTTGTAAGGAGGCTAGCATTGCATGTCACGGGAGTGTCTGCATGCTTTCGCCCCTACCTGGTTGGTGGTAGTCATGTGATCGTCATGCCTCTTAGGTGAGAATCGGATACAAAAATTGAGGGGAATGGAGAAGGAAAAGAGAACGCCTATGTCAAAAAAATGGTCTCGTGGCTGGATTGGAACACTGGCCCAAGATCAAGAAACACTTGATGTAGTAAAGAGTACACAAGAGTACTTGGAGAGTGCAGACCTCCTTCAGGCCCGGCAATCCCCGAAAAACCAAATGATCAAAACATGCCCCCTTGCATTTTAAATATTAATGTTAACGAATGTTCCTTTAAAAAATTCTGTAATCAATCATGTGAGCCGGATTATCTCCAAAAATTACATTTGCCCAAAGCCCCACCTCTGGGGGATTTTCTTGATTTCTATTTTTAAAATTATCAAAATCCACAATTTTTCTAACAAACTGCAGGTAAAATATCACCTTGTCGGGAATAATTACATACATTACACCAGATGTGTTAACACACGCTCTTCATACGTCGTGAAAACAACGGTGTGTGTGTGTGTGTGTGTGTATTTATAAAGAAATGTCATATTTTGTAAATGAAGTTTAAAAAAATATCCATATTCACTATTTATCGAGGGTTGTGGGACTGTATTAAGGTGTTAGGGTACACAGTTTCGCTCAACATCTATAAATAATATTGTGAAACTGTTCTGAATCATTTTATCTAACAGGTACCATATTTTCATTACATGCTTGGTGACAGAAAGAAAGAAAGGTACTTAAGTGATCCATCTTTTCAGTGGATGCAGTGGATATGACGGCTACATCAAGCAGCAATCTGTTGAGACCTAAGGGCACGCCAATCTACCAGAAAACTCCCTTTCAGCACAAATCCTCTTTCATAATCTTATAAAACGTTGCACCTCTTGGGTACAATTGTTTTCACGGCTGAGGAAATACACCGAGTGTGTGTGTGTGTGTAATATATATAATATATATACTAGTCCTTCTCAAAAAATTAGCATATTGTGATAAAGTTCATTATTTTCTGTAATGTACTGATAAACATTAGACTATTTTAGATTCATTGCACCCCAACTGAAACATTTCAGGTCTTTTATTGTTTGAATACTGATGATTTTGGCATACAGCTCATGAAAACCAAAAATCCCTATCTCAAAAAATTAGCATATTTCATCTGACCAATAAGTGTTTTTAATACAAAAAAAGTCAACCTTCAAATAATTATGTTCAGTTAGGCACTCAATACTTGGTCGGGAATCCTTTTGCAGAAATGACTGCTTCAATGCGGCGTGGCATGGGGGCAATCAGCCTGTGGCACTGCTGAGGTGTTATGGAGGCCCAGGATGCTTCGATAGCGGCCTTAAGCTCATCCACAGTGTTGGGTCTGGTGTCTCTCAACTTTCTCTTCACAATATCACACAGATTCTCTATGGGGTTCAGGTCAGGAGAGTTGGCAGGCCAATTGAGCACAGTAATACCATGGTCAGTAAACCATTTAGCTGTGGTTTTGGCACTGTGAGCAGGTGCCAGGTCGTGCTGAAAAATGAAATCTTCATCTCCATAAAGCTTTTCAGCAGATGGAAGCATGAAGTGCTCCAAAATCTCCTGATAGCGAGCTGCATTGACCCTGCCCTTGATAAAACACGGTGGACCAACACCAGCAGCTGACATGGCACCCCAGACCATCACCGACTGTGGGTACTTGACGCTGGACTTCAGGCATTTTTGGCATTTCCTTCTCCCCAGAGTCTGAAAATTTTGCTGTGATCCGAAAAAAGTACTTTTGGACCACTGAGCAACAGTCCAGTGCTGCTTCTCTGTAGCCCAGGTCAGGCGCTTCTGCCGCTGTTTCTGGTCCAAAAGTGGCTTGACCTGGGGAATGCGGCACCTGTAGCCCAGTCCACTGCTTCCACAGGTCCCCCAAGGTCTGGAGTGGGCCCTTCTCCACAATCTTCCTCAGGGTCCGGTCACCTCTTCTGGTTGTGCAGCGTTTTCTGCCACACTTTTTCCTTCCCACAGACGTCCCACTGAGGTGCCTTGATACAGCACTCTGGGAACAGCCTATTCGCTCAGAGATTTCTTTGTGTCTTACCCTCTTGCTTGAGGGTGTTAATGATGGCCTTCTGGACAGCAGTCAGGTCGGCAGTCTTACCCATGATTGCGGTTTTGAGTAATGAACCAGGCTGGGAGTTTTTAAAAGCCTCATGAATCTTTTGCAGGTGTTTAGAGTTAATTGGTTGATTCAGATGATTAGGTTAATAGCTCGTTTAGACTACCTGAACATGATATGCTAAATTTTGAGATAGGAATTTGGGGTTTTCATGAGCTGTATGCCAAAATCATCAGTATTAAAACAATAAAAGACCTGAAATATTTCAGTTGGTGTGCAATGAATCTAAAATATATGAAAGTTTAATTTTTATCAGTACATTACAGAAAATAATGAACTTTATAACAATATGCTAATTTTTTGCGAAGGACTAGTGTATATACACACACACGCACACACAGACGCTCCCCAGCTTATGAACGAGTTAGGTTCTGGACAGCCAATCGTTAGATGAATTTGTTCGTAAGTTGTTACAGGGCATTCTTTCGAGGGGAACGTATGTTTAAACCTTGAAGTAACCCATACAAGTTTGTACTGTAAACAATCTCTCTCTACATAATCATCTGTACATTATCAATATCATTATGTCCCGTGTTTAAACTCCTGGTTCCTCTCAAGCACAGCACAGCAGATCTGATCAGATTTAGAGTTTCACTCTTATCCAGTTCATTATAATACTGGAGTCAATTTGTTTCTTCTTTGAAAGTTTTGGCAGGAGTTCAGAAATGTATGTTCTGCTTCTCTTCCTGGACCTCAGGTGTGAAGCACGTGTAAGCCATGCCCCTCTGCCAGAGCCTAGTATTAAATGTACCTCAGGTTAATGATTTCATACTTATGATATCTCTTTCTACAGATTTTATTCCATTTCTATTACTACTTGTTCAGCCCTGTTCGTATCTCCGGATGTTCGTAAAACGAATGTTCCTAAGTTGGGAAGCATCTGTATATGTGCACACACAGTGGAACCTTGGTGGTCGAACACAATTCTTTCCTAAAATATGGCTGATTCCTGATTTGTTTGAAGAGTGCATAAGAAATAGTTTAAAGTCGATTAACGTGTTCAGATGAATGTCTACTTCCGTCAATACAGTTGTATATAATTTGAAAATGTATTTATAGAACATATTAATCTACAATGCATATATAATAGTATGTAATTACCTAATTATGTACTGTATTTGTTTACAGTACATACCTTTTCTGGTGTCAATGTGTCTGCGTATGGGGATGGATGGGGAGGGAGAGATGGGGGACGGGTTATCGCTTTGAGGGGGCGTGGTGGTTTTTCCCTTCTGTCTCTTGATCGCAGTTGATTCTTCACATTCTCACGATTTTTCTCTTTCCAGTAGTCACTGCTGCTTTTCTTGGGACTGACCCAGGGTTAAGGGTTAAAATATCCACAATGCAGTGGTTCCCAACCTTTTTTTAAACTCCTGCACCCCTAAAAAGATTTTTCCCTGATTTCGCACCCCCTACATTTTATACTTTGTTCAAGGATAAAGGTTGTGGAATCGTACTGAATTTTATCAAAATATTTATTTCAAAAGTTACAGCCCTGCTTCTCGCACCCCCTGGAATGATGTTTCACCACCCCAGGGGGTGCGAGCACCTCTGGTTGAGAACCCCTGCCTTAATGTAAGGAATAATCACAATACGCAGAAAGAGACTCCCTCTCAATGGCTGTTCAAAGTACTGTATACTGCGCATGCGTTCAACAAACTCGGCTCTGCTCCGTTTGAAATCTAACCCGTTCAAACATCAAGGTATCCTCATATTTCTTAATCTAACTCTGATTTGTTCGTGCGGAGTTGTTCGACCACTGAAGTTCAAGTGTGTGTGTATAAAATTAAAAGGTCATAAATACAGCATTAATATTTATTTTATAAGTCCAACACATTCCTTAAAAGTAAACCCCTTTTTTATAGTTTTCAATGTAAACATGGCTGAGATAATGGCACAAGATTGAACAGCAGTATTTGGTGCATGCCCCGTGACAGTCTGTCATGTACTATTAGTCACGTGATATCATTCTGACTTGCTTATAGTAATAGCCTCCTAATACAGTCAAGATATGTTATGGCATTATCAAAATACAATAAACCCACTGTACCATATTAATTATCGGCTTACTATTTATCCGTAACCCAAGCGCTTCTTGGTGCTTCTGAAACAAGTCTAGTCGTTTCTCTACCTCTTCTATCTTAGAAAACATAGCATCATCAATTAGAACTTTCTACTCTATCATTTCCATTGCTATTTTAATCTCACCGCATTATACAGAAAGGGCAGTGGTGGCTTAGTGGTTAATGCGATGGGTTACTAATCCAAAGGTCAATCCCCACTGTCACCACTGTTGGGCCCCTGAGCATGACCCTTCAACCCTCAATTGGTCAAGTGGTACAATTATTTTTATAAGTCGGATAAGAGCTGGATAAGAGCATCTGCCAAAATGCTGTAAATATATATGGTCCTGCTGTATGAATACTATTTTTACAGGTGAATTAAACTTGCATGCATGGTTTATATCCATTCTATCAAAACTTTTTTGTGGAAAAAAATAAAAACTTGGAATGAATCATCAGATTTTTGGGTGAGCACCCTTGTTCTGCATGAAGAGAGACGTTTGAAAAGTAAAAGAAGCTCTGACCATGGTAGTGTGTGTTTTGCATTATGCACTGCAGTGCATATGTTCACGAAAATGAGCAGACATTTGTCTCACGAAAGTAAGTGTAGTATGTCTTGTATTATGTGACGATATGCCTGGTGTTAGTTAATTTAATAGTTTACTATTTCAATATTTGTACTAGTATACTGTTGTTGCGGTTATCATGCTTTTGATTAAATGACACATCTGCGGTCTATTCTAGTGATGCAATGTACTGTAAACAATAGCCTTTTCAAACAGGTCAATACAAACTATCGAATGGATTTTAGCATTTAGATTGTAACGTTGAAGATGTAAATAAAAACCACCAGATGATGAAAACGCACACGTTTTCAGAATAACGGTAAACTATCCTTTCATTTCACTTTAAAATATAGTACAGATCGATACTCTTAAAAAAATTTTTTAGGAACTTTGTGGTCTCTGGAAATTTGCCAAAACTTTAAGTGAACTGAAAACATTGATTTCTCCAACTTAGCTCCACATTCAAATACATAGTAAAAGTACAAATAGTGTTGAAAGTTGTTGCAGATATTGTTACTGTTTGTGATTTTCACCTTTGCCGTCATTGGGTTGATGTAATTAATTCTACATCAATAGCAATAAAAAAAACAAAATAAAACATTAGCAGTCCACTAATGGTTGTACTTTATTTAGACCGTATTAGCTTTCGCTCACAGTCCATGCAAAATGTACCATCAAAGGCAATTTTTAAAATGAAATAATCTACTTCGCTATTTTGGGTGATGGTTAACTTGAAAATAATGAGTTGTTGCCCTTTGATGATCACGTGCCTTCGGAAACGCATGCTGACAGTCTGGAGGTCCGTGTTGACAGCCTGTATTTGAAGGTTCATAATTTCTAATTCTGAACATTGCAGGTAGGTAAAACTTTCTCACGAGCTTAAAAGATATTCCAAATTATTACTTAAATCGATTACTTTCTGAACCGATATGATTATTAATGTCTTCTCTTGTTAATATTGTGCAGAATCAGCACTTTGCATTGTTCCCATGTACAAAATACCTTTCCCAAGATAAATGTACAGCTCAGGAACTACTTCCCTAGAAAAACATTTGTTGTGACGTGCAGAGTTGGACTCGTCTCCAGTGTTTTCACCTTTCTGTTCCCATTGTGTCCCGCCCGTTACTCACAAAGATGGATTTTAAATAAATGGTATTTTATGCAGTGCATCAATTACTATTAAACTATTTTTTTTTCAATGTCATGTGGCCTTGTTTAGTTAAACTGATCTCTTATTTCAGAGAAATCACATTTGTAATCATGGGACGCGAGGCAGTGGTGGTCTTGTGGTTAGGGCGCAGGATCGCTGATCCTAAGGTTGGGGGTTCGAGTCCCCACAAGCTTGTCACTGTCCCCCCCAGTGCAGCTAACTGGGTTATCAAAGGCAGGCCATGTCTCTCACTGTCTATGGTGAGAGGCATGTGAAAGAACCATTGCTGACTTTCGTAAAAAGAGTAGGCTGCAAAACCGTCAGCGTGTTTCTATGACCTGAAGAGTGATGGGCTCCGCCAGGCCAAATCAGCCCAAGTCTCGCCATGAAGGCGCCCCAACGACATCCTCAGGATGTTAAGGGAAAAGTGAAGTGAATCATGGGACAGGGAAACTTCCTGAGGTTTTTCAACTAAAAGTTACTATTTCAGTTCTTTACTTCTGACCATGCTCTAGTCACCCCCTTTTGTTGTTAAAATCTTCTTTTCCTTTCGGCTGTTCCCTTCAGGGGTCGCCACAGCAAACCATCCGCCTCCATCTCGCCCTATCCTCTGCATCTTCTACTCTCACTCCAACTACCTTCATGTCCTCCTTCACCACATCCATAAAGCTTCTCTTTGGTCTTCCCCTAGACCTTCTGTCTGGTAGTTCCAACCTCAGCATCCTACTATCAATGTATTCACTATCCCTCCTCTGTACAAGTCCAAACCATCTCAATCTACTCTTTTGATGTTAAAATGGTGGTTCAGAATTCATTTAAGCCTTTTACGATTACAGGGCTGCCACTTGAATGAATTTATCTGTATTCATACGAAAAATAATATAAAATACGGCAATACGATTCATTCAGACATTAAACCGAATTTCAAACTTTCAGGAAAATATGCTCCTTTCAATTTTATTTGCAATATTTTTATCAATAATTCTGATGAATTGCATTGATCCATGTTTACCTTCCTGGCAAAAAAACCAAGTCTCACGATAATCTGACGGGATGTTACCGTTGTATTTTATGTGATTCGTTAATCGGCAGCAAGGTAGGTCGATTTCCATGAAGCAGCAGCTATCTTACATACACTCCATGGTAACCAGAGCCAATCATTGTATGGTTGCAGGAAACCCAAAATGGTAACAAAAATAAAGCAAGGATTTTTATAGGAATATTCATCAACTTATCCATTTATTAAGAAGCATGACAGATACAAGGCCTTTTGCACAATGTGCAATGTGAAATTTAGCAGACATGGCAAGCTGGCAGCCGGATTGCTTCCTTTATAACTTTGTTCTTGTCCTGAACTCTCTTACTTGTTATTTGTAAATGCTGAGATCAAATATCATTCAGGGCCATGCATAATATAATAATAAATATGTAATATATAATAATGATAATGACATGTTATATTCTATAACACCAGTACAATCATGTCAATCAAACATGGTTTTCTCAAATACGCTGTTTTCATTATTAATCCAAAATGCAGTAAAATTTGACGGGTAACCTGTATGTCCATATACGTAATGTTGTGGCATTCTAATTTTGTCTATTACGAATATTAATTTTCAGCAGAAAATACTCATTTTTCATTTATCGACTACAAAATGGTCCTCTCCTGGGTTGGCAGCCCTGTGCTTCTGTCCTGTGAATTTGTTCATCATTTTCTGTAACCGCTTAATCCTAATTAGGGTCGTGCGGAGGCTGGCACCCATCCCAGCCAACTTTGGGCGAGGGCAGAGTACACCCTGGACAGCTCGCCAGGCCATCGCAGGGCGGAAACGCACCGACGGCTTTGCAGCCTACTCTTGTTGAAATCAGCAATGGTTCTTTTACATGTCTCACACCACACACGGTGAGAGACATGTCCCGCCTTTGATAACCCAGTTAGCTGTACCGGGGAGGACAGTGACAGCCTTGTGGAGAGTGGGACTCGAACCCCCAACCTTTTGGATCAGCGATCCAGCGCCCTATACCACTAGACCCACCACTGCCCCGGCCTATGAATTTGTCTTTATTTTAATGGCGAAGTGTCAATGTCTCATGGAATGGGCCAGCTTTTAATTTATCGACCACTGTCATGTACAGTACTCATATTTATATTTTATAATATTATTTATATAAAAGAAATCCTCGGCTTATTAATACGACCAAAACATTTTGACGCAAATATACGACTAATCTGAGCCTGGGTCAATAGGAATAATCTTGTCAATTATTTATTGATTGTGATTTGAAATTAGCTAGCCACCTAGCCTGTTGTTTATAGTCCATTTAGCATTTAAAATGTAAATGCTGGTGGTCGGTTACCGATTTTTATCACAATATTGACTAAAAAAACAAACGTCTTTATTCGTATTCAACCAACAAACAAATGTGTAAGCAGGTAAAAAACGACTAGTTTGGCTCGAGCGACCTCGGTCGTGTGTGAGGATGTTGGCTAGGTTGCTAGCGAAGGGTGGCTAACAGTTAGCCTGACGGAACGCTTCAACCCGGAGATGACACCACGGGATCAAACACGCACACGCGCGCGCACGCACATCATTGTTTGCTCGTTTCCGCTGCGCCCTAAACCGTGCTCTGGCCTCGACATTTCCCCGCGTGCTGTGAAACACAGGCCGTTTCCCCTGCTCGCGGAGTCCACCACGCTCCCCACCCTCCCGCCGTGTTCTACACACCAACCCCGCCGCCATGATCTCTTTGTTTTTCCTACGGGCCGAACCCGACCCGAGCTCGGTCTTATCCGGGACATGCCCGCGCTCTTCCCTCCCCGCCGGGACAATTTGTCTTCTCTTACCGATACACACTCCTTCCGTCACTCGCGAGCCCTCGGAGCTCCACTTTTATTCGGGCCGACACGTAAGAGACCGCGTCAGGCTACACCTCCGCCGCGTCACCGACAACAACAACGACACACTCGGAACTGGAGAGACGGAAAGCCGAGCAGAGCACAGCGAGCTCCTCAGCCGAGGGACCGCCGAAGCGCTCACGGAACTGACCGAACATGCAGCGAACACTGACGAACAGGAGCCGAATCCGACCGGAAGTGCACGAAGGATCACGAGCATGCCCGAAGCTTGAACTATGATCATTATCGATCGGATTTAATTTGATTCATTCATTCTTTTTTGAAACACTTGATCCGAATTAGGGTCGCTGGGAGGCTGGAGCCCATCTCAGCCCGACTCCGAGTGAGGGCGGGGTACACCCTGGACAGCTCGCCAGGCCATCGCAGGGCAAGCATTCACACACATTCAGACCTAGGGGCGATTTGGACCAGCCAATTACCCTACTGTGCATGTTTTTGGACTGTGGGAGGAAACCGGAGTACCTGGAGGAAACCCACGCAAGCACGGGGAGAACGCGCAAACTCCACTGAGAAACCCCGAGCTCGGTTTTATCCCAACATGTGAAAAGGTTTCAGGCAAGATTAATCAGAATACAGTCGGGATTGGATCCATATTAGTTTTAAGAACATTTAAATAATAAAATTTAAAAAATTATGCATAGACCCCGCCCCCTTTTTTTTACTCATCTAAACAAAGGTCCGCTCCCTGAAATTTGCCGAATTGACTAATCGTAGAAAAGTTGCTGGGAAGCTGGTGCCCATCTCGGGCGAATCCGAGTGAGGGTGGGGTACACCCTGGACAGCTCGCCAGGCCATCGCAGGGCAAGCATTCACACACATTCAGACCTAGGGGCGATTTGGACCAGCCAATTACCCTACTGTGCATGTTTTTGGACCATGGGAGGAAACCGGCGTACCCGGAGGAAACCCACGCAAGTACGGGGAGAACACGCAAACTCCACTCAGAAACCCCGAGCTCGGTTTTATCCCAACATGTGAAAAGGTTTCAGGCAAGATTAATCAGAATACAGTTGGGATTGGATCCATATTGGTTTTAAGAACATTTAAATAATTAAAAAAAAAAAAATTTGCATAGACCCCACCCCCTTTTTTTACTCATCTAAACAAAGGTCCGCTCCCTGAAATTTGTCAAATTGACTAATCGTACAACGGTTGCTGGGAAGCTGGTGCCCATCTCAGCCGAATCCGAGTGAGGGTGGAGTACACCCTGGACAGCTCGCCAGGCCATCGCAGGGCAAGCATTCACACACATTCAGACCTAGGGGTGATTTGGACCAGCCAATTACCCTACTGTACATGTTTTTGGACTGTGGGAGGAAACCGGCGTACCCGGAGGAAACCCACGCAAGCACGGGGAGAACACGCAAACTCCACTCAGAAACCCCGAGCTCGGTTTTATCCCAACATGTGAAAAGGTTTCAGGCAAGATTAATCAGAATACAGTCGGGATTGGATCCATATTAGTTTTAAGAACATTTAAATAATAAAATTTAAAAAATTATGCATAGACCCCGCCCCCTTTTTTTTACTCATCGAAACAAAGGTCCGCTCCCTGAAATTTGCCGAATTGACTAATCGTAAAACAGTTGCTGGGAAGCTGGTGCCCATCTCGGGCGAATCCGAGTGAGGGTGGGGTACACCCTGGACAGCTCGCCAGGCCATCGCAGGGCAAGCATTCACACACATTCAGACCTAGGGGCGATTTGGACCAGCCAATTACCCTACTGTGCATGTTTTTGGACCATGGGAGGAAACCGGCGTACCCGGAGGAAACCCACGCAAGTACGGGGAGAACACGCAAACTCCACTCAGAAACCCCGAGCTCGGTTTTATCCCAACATGTGAAAAGGTTTCAGGCAAGATTAATCAGAATACAGTTGGGATTGGATCCATATTGGTTTTAAGAACATTTAAATAATTAAAAAAAAAAAATTTGCATAGACCCCACCCCCTTTTTTTACTCATCTAAACAAAGGTCCGCTCCCTGAAATTTGTCAAATTGACTAATCGTACAACGGTTGCTGGGAAGCTGGTGCCCATCTCAGCCGAATCCGAGTGAGGGTGGAGTACACCCTGGACAGCTCGCCAGGCCATCGCAGGGCAAGCATTCACACACATTCAGACCTAGGGGTGATTTGGACCAGCCAATTACCCTACTGTACATGTTTTTGGACTGTGGGAGGAAACCGGCGTACCCGGAGGAAACCCACGCAAGCACGGGGAGAACACGCAAACTCCACTCAGAAACCCCGAGTTCGGTTTTATCCCAACATGTGAAAAGGTTTCAGGCAAGATTAATCAGAATAGAATACAGTCGAGATTGGATCCATATTGGTTTTAAGAACATTTAAATAATTTTTAAAAATATGCATAGACTCCGCCCCTTTTTTTACTCATCTAAACAAAGGTCCGCTCCCTGAAATTTGCCGAATTGACTAATCGTACAACAGTTGCTGGGAAGCTGGTGCCCATCCCGGCCGAATCTGAGTGAGGGTGGGGTACACCCTGGACAGCTCGCCAGGCCATCGCAGGGCCAACATTCACACACATTCGGACCTAGGGGCGATTTGGACCAGCCAATTACCCTACTGTGCATGTTTTTGGACCATGGGAGGAAACCGGCGTACCCGGAGGAAACCCACGCAAGCACGGAGAGAACACGCAAACTCCACACAGAAACACCCGAGCTCTGTTTTATTCCAGCATGTAAAAAGGTTTCAGGCAAGATTAATCAGAATACAGTCGGGATTGGATCCATATTGGTTTTAAGAACATTTAAATAATTAAAAAAAAAAAAATTATGCATAGACCCGCCCCCCTTTTTTACTCATCTAAACAAAGGTCCGCTCCCTGAAATTTGCCGAATTGACTAATCGTACAAAGGTTGCAGGTAAACTGAAGCCTACCTCAGCGGACGCCAGGCCAAGGTGGTGTACACCCTAAACAGCTCACCAGACCACCACAGGGCAAGCACAGGCTCAAGTGTTCACACTCAGACCTGATGTGCATGTGTTTGGACTGTGGGAGGAAAGCCATGCAAGCGCAGGGTGAGCATGCAAACTGCACTCAGAAATGCCCGAGCAAACTGGGACTCAAACCCAGAACCCTCTTGCTGTGAGGTGGACATTCTGACCACTACACCATCGTACCGCCCTTGAGAAAATCATGAATTTTTACAACCAGAATATCAAAGTTTGAAAATAAGAAAGAATGCCTTGGTCACCCTTTTTCGTATCATCCCCCGGTACACCAGTCAAACTCATCTTTTTGTATTAAACACGTTAGCGTGAGTCATGTGATTGATAACGTGACCGAAACAATTTTAATGATCACGCTGTGTATTTCACTTTCACTGGGAAATATTATAAAGGAAAAATAATTGTTTCTTTAAAAGAAAATTAATTTCCCCACAAATGGAGTTGAAAAATGTACCCAATTCACCTGCCATGTTTTAATACAGTCTGAGATGCAACATAAATTAATCAATTGTAACTTACTAAAGAAAATAAATAAATAAATTACAAATATTTCTTTTTCCTTCATTATATTAAAACTAACTGATTTAGAACTTTCAATCATTTATTCATTTTCTGAGCCACTTCATCCAAATTATGGTCACAGGGAGGGTGGTGCCTATGACAACCAACGCTGAGCGAAGGTGGAGTACACCCTGGACAGGTCACACTCACACCCAGGAGCAATTTGGAACGGCCAGTGAGCCTACTGTGCATGTTTATGAAATGCAATACCCAGAGGAAACCTACAGCAACATGGGGAGAACATGCAAACTCCACACACAAACATCTCAGAAGTGAACCAGGAAGTGAACCCATGACCTTCCAGCTGTGAGGCAGACGCGCTAACCGCCGTGCCACCTGATTACGAACAGTAATTACTATTTGGAGCAGATCTGTTTTTCACGGGTGCTCTCGTAGAGAGTAGTTGCATGTGCTATGGCAGGGAAAATATTTGTTTTTACTGGTTGGGGGTGAATCTCCAAAATAACAATCATCCGCTGGCTTATAATGAGTCACAATATAATTTAAATCTAAAAATGGATTATTCATTTTTTTTTTTTTATTTTTTTAATTTTTTTTTATTATTCATACAACCATGCATGAAGAAATTAGAGAGAGGGAAAATAGATTCAATGGTAGATTTGTAGTTGTTATTATTTTAAGAACAATATTTAATTTAGTGTTCAGAGCACAGCAGTGTAGATTGTTTATTCGGGCGGTACGGTGACCGAGTAGTTAACACATCTGCCTCACAGCAAAATGATCCTCTGAGTACGCCGGTTTCCTTCCACAGTCAAAAAAATGTGCACATTAGGCTAACTGGTTGTTCCAAGTTGACCCAGCTATGTGTGTGTGTGTGTGTGTGTGTGTGTGTGTGTGTGTGTGTGTGTGTGTTTGGACAACTAGTAAGCTGTTTAAGGTCTCCTCCATCTTCACCCACATTTGACTGAGATAGGCCGCATCTTTCTCATGACCCCCATCTGAATAAACGGCTCGACGAATGATAAATGAAATGAATTGTCTTTTGTTGTTGTTGTTTAAAATGAGCACATAAACATTGTTAATACAGTAAAACTTCCGCTGACGAACGCTTAAGCTCACGAACTTTTCGCCTCAAGAACATTAAATTTGCGAGCATATTGTCTCTGCGGACGAACTAGTTTTCGGCGGACAAATCAAACCACGCAGTCGAACAGTGCCACGGTGGCGGCCACGAGAAGCTGACGCACGCTCACGGCGTCCCAGTTCGTCACACCCCCTTTCTTTGAGTGCGGACGTGGTTTGTGTTTGATAGACATTTTGGACCATATTGAGTGTACTTTTGCTATTATGGGACCGAAAAAGACCCACCACAGGCGGAGATCATTGAAAAACACGAACGAGGTGTGCGTTTGTGTGACTCGGCGTCCCAGTACCAGTACGCTAAGTCTACCATTGCTCCCATCCTTAAGAACAAGGAAGCTATTAAGGGTTTGTGTGTGGCTAAGGGTGTTTCCAAACAGTAGGCGTTTCCAAACACTCCTTCCAAACAGTAAGTCCCTCCCTCCCTCCCTCCTCCTCCCACTCCATTCCATCAAGCCATCAACTACCATCACAAAGGTAAATAAAACCACTTTATTATACAGTACAGTTTATTTCTTTAATTACAATACAATAGCACATTTATTATACATAAAATAAGGTATATTTTTGTGTAGTTTTAAGGCTTATTTAGTAGAAAATTATGTTTTATGGGGACCTGGGAACGGATTATTCTCATTTTAATGGTTTCTTATGGGAAATAAATGTTCGGAAGACGAACTTTTCGCCTGACACACACTTTCTGGGAACCAATTATGTTCGTGAGCAGAGGTAGCACTGTATTTAATTAATGTAAAATGCTAGTTATTTGTACATAATCTGTACGTGACTATTTCCTCCTTTTACGCTGCCCTTATCTGTACATAACAGATTTTAACTGTCCATACTGCACATTCTATGTATATAGGGATCCCTAACTTTCCGCGGTTAATTGGGACTGAGACCCCCGTGACCACCAATTTCCGCGAAGTAGGATCAACCCCCCCCCCATGACTGCATGTATATGTGTATATAATATCAATAAATATATATTCAATGCTTATAATAACAATTAAATATTCAACAATAATACATAAGATGTAAATAAAATATAAATATACAGACGCGTACTTCTTCTTCTTCTTCTTTTACTTTCGGCTGCTCCCTTCAGGGGTCGCCACAGCAAATCATCCGCCTCCACGCGTACCTTACATTAAAAATGTAAGTAATTTTGTTGGGTTTTCTTTTTATTTGTTTTGCATAATTGGCCTTGTTTTGTGGCATTTTTCTTAACTTTTTCCTTAATTTCCTTATTTTTTATTTTTCAATGAATATTTTTTTAAAAACCTGCGATGCACTGAAGTCGTTGAAACTGAAGCGGGAAGTAGCGAGGAATCACTGTATTGCACTCGCTGCTCTCTGCACTTCTGATTGGATACTAAACTGTATTTTATTGCTCTGTATTTATACAAGCGTAGTGACAAAGTTGAATTTATTCAAATTCAATTTCTGAAAAAGTTTTCTTTCCGTTAATTTTTATAGTATTGCTGTTTGAATAAAAGAATCGATGACATCATCACTCTGTACAGGCTGTTGGGTGTGGTTGGGGGAGACCTGAACACTCAAGGTTTCCCAACAGAAACTTGAACATAAAAGTCAACACAGTTGTTCTCCAGGCCATAGTACAGAACCTTATTTAAGATTAGGTCAGAAGGTCAAAGGTCATGGGCACTATGACCTTTCATGTATTTTCAGTGAGTATTTTGCTTTTCAGACAATAGAGCAGTATTGAGTATTGAGTATCAAGCAGGTGTATCCTGCTCCCTCTGGGGGCCATTCTTATTCACTGTTAGATACCCCAGTGAGGCAATGGTGGCCTGGTGGTAAAGGGCACTGGATCACTGATCCTAAGGTTAGGGGGTTCGAGTCCCACTCTCCACAGGGTTGTCACCGTCCCCCCGGTGCAGCTAAATGGGTTATCAAAGGCCGGCCATGTTTTTCACTGTCTATGGTGAGAGGTTCATGTAAAAGAACCATTGCAGACTTTCGTAAAGAGTAGCTGCAAAGCCGTCAGCGTGTTTTTGCCCCTTGCTATAAAGGGTTGTGTCAGGAGGAGCATCCGACGTAAAAACCTATGCCAAATCAAACATGTAATGATTCCCTGTGGCGACCTCTGAGAAAAATGGGACAGCCGAAAGGAAAAGAAGACGACATTAGATACCCCAGTGTATGTTGTGCCATATACTGTATATGCTTTACAACAGAAAAACTGTGCCAACTTGCCCCGCTCTCCCGATAGATCGTCATCCTTTTCCCATAAAACCCAGCTTTACTTTGAGAATACGTACATTTCCTAGAGTTCCTCTTGGCCTTTTGGTTGTTTCTCGAATTAGTCATCTTACCATGTGACTGATTTGTTGGATGACCACTCAAGCCATGGTAAGGCCATGTAGTCAATATGATTATTAATTAATTAATTAATTAATTTTTAAAGGATGCATATACTGTATTTTGTGCTCTCTATAAAACAGTATTTGTGGGGCCGGTGGTGTAGTGGTTAGGGTGCTGCGCTCATGATCGGGAGGTTGTGAGTTCGAATCCCACCGAGACCCTCACTGTGCTAAGACCCCTGGGCAAGGTCTCAACCACAAGTGTGCCTCTGTCCACCCAGCAGCATAAATGGGTACCAGCGAAAATATACTGGGAAGGTAACCTGTGATGGACTAGCGTCCCATCCAGGAGGAGTTGAACTCCTGGTCGCTTCACGCTACGGAAACCGGGGATAAGCACCGGCCTGATGAGTCACAAGGCTTTGGGTGTAAAAACCCAACAGACTTAAAAAAAATAATAATAAATAAATAATAATAGTCTGTGTCTTCCTTTCGGCATTTTCCTTTTTTTTTTTATTTTTTTATTTGGAAGTCGCCACAGCAAATCTTCTGATTCACACGTTTGATTTGGCAGAGGTTTTTACGTCGGATGCCCTTCCTGTCACAACCCTTTTTATCAAGGGACAGAAACACGCTGACGACTTTGCAGCTACTCTTTACGAAAGTCAGCAATGGTTCTTTTACATGCCTCTCACCATAGACAGCGAGAGACATGGCCCGCCTTTGATAACCCAGTTAGCTGCACTGGGCGGACTTTTGTAACCCTAAGCAAATATGGTAGGTCAGAAGTATAAGCCTACTAGCATGGGTGCAAAGTCCATGGTCCTCTCCTGGGTTGGCAGCCCTGTGCTTCTGTCCTGTGAATTTGTTCATCATTTTCTGTAACCACTTAATCCTAATTAGGGTCGTGCGGAGGCTGGCACCCATCCCAGCCAACTTTGGGTGAGGGCAGAGTACACCCTGGACAGCTCGCCAGGCCATCGCAGGGCGGAAACACACCGATGGCTTTGCAGCCTACTCTTGTCGAAAGTCAAGCAATGGTTCTTGTACATGTCTCACACCACACACGGTGAGAGACATGTCCCGCCTTTGATAACCCAGTTAGCTGCACTGGGGGGGGGGGACAGTGACAACCTTGTGGAGAGTGGGACTCGAACCCCCAACCTTTGGATCAGCGATCCAGCGCCCTATACCACTAGACCACCACTGCCCCAAATAAAAACATAATACAGTATTCACAGAA
The DNA here is from genome assembly GCA_024760905.1 of Plotosus lineatus. Taxonomy (NCBI): domain Eukaryota; kingdom Metazoa; phylum Chordata; class Actinopteri; order Siluriformes; family Plotosidae; genus Plotosus; species Plotosus lineatus. The sequence continues at coordinate 73,515,688 of CM045729.1, forward strand.
ATTAATTCTGGACTTGTTTTGGTGGCTCTTTTGTCAATCTGTTCGGTTTGAAATGCTCCTTTTAAAAAAAAACAACCCCTCTGAGGTCTTCCAGGAAAAAAAGGTGTATTTTTACTGAGATTATGCAGCACATCTTATTATGCAACCCCGTAATTACATGCATATGAACCCCATTTAAATAATTATGTAATGCGGGTGAATAATCGTGCCATCATATTTGCAAGCTATGATGATCTCCACCTCCTTGAACATTCTGGATGCTTTCGTGTAGCTCGTTGATATGTACTTTAAGTACAAATATATATTTCACACCACAAAATGTTGGACGAACGCATTATGAATTATTGATACACTGCAGGGTAGTTCAGCAATACTTACTCTCGAGCCTGAATGATAATACCAGCGAGGTGCAGTGTGCTCCTTCAACATTCAATTAAATTGTTGCACTTATGTTCTGTCGAGGGTTTTAAAGGAGAAGATTTTAATCAGAGAAGTTTGACCTGCACACTGATTATTATTTATGGGTTTTGTTGTTGTTGTTGTTTTTAATGGTTATATAAACACAAGTCAGGCAGTGGTGAGCTAGTGTTAAGGTGCTGGATTACTGAAGGTAAGGTTGCGGGTCGAAGCCTCACTGTCAAAGGTTGTCACTGCTGCTCCCTCCCCTCCCCTCCCCTCCCCTCCCCAGTGCAGCCAATTGGGTTATCAAAGGCCGGCCATGTCTCTCACAGTCTACGGTGTGACGTTCGTGTAAAAGAACCATTGCTGACTCTTGTCACGAGATGCTGCAATAGCCATCAGTGTGTTTCTGCCCTCACCCAGAGTCGGCTGAGATGGGCGCCGGCCTCCCTGCAACCCTAAT
>CM045729.1:73526549-73531549 GCA_024760905.1 Plotosus lineatus
CTGTCCCTGGATGTTCACTAGTAAATGTGTGTGTGTGTGTGTGTTTGAGTGCTTCTCCTGAAGTCGACCACCATCTCCTTCGTCTTCCTAGTGTTCAAGCACAGGTGGTTGCGCTCACACCAGTCCACGAAGTCGACGATGACCGACCGGTACTCCAGCTCGTTCCCCTCTGACACACGGCCCACGATGGCGGAGTCGTCCGAGAACTTCTGGAGGTGGCAGCTGTTTGTGTTATATATGAAGTCCGAGGTATAGATGTTAAAAAGGAAGGGTGAGAGGACGGTGCCCTGCGGTGCCCCCGTGCTACAGACTACCACCTTTGACTTACAGCCGCGCAGCCGCACGTACGTATAATATATATATGTATTACCTCCATACCGGATCGGTCGAGGCCCGGGTTAACAACGACCGCCATCAGTGCTGTCAATCAACAGGGTGCTGATGGAAATTGGACTACTGTTGGTCGAAGACGTCGAAGAAGGAGAGGTGGGAGGCGTGTCCGTAGGCAGAGAGAGAAGAGGAAAGGCATGAGTCTAGGACTGAGAGTGGGGACTTTGAATGTTGGAACTATGCACAGAAAAGGTAGACAGCTGGTTGACATGATGCAGAGGAGGAAGGTGGACATACTGTGTGTTCAGGAGACCAGGTGGAAAGGTAGCAAAGCTAAAAGCCTAGGAGCAGGGTTTAAGCTATTTTATCACGGTGTGGATGGGAAGAGAAATGGAGTCGGAGTCATCTTGAAGGAGGAGTTTGTCAGGAATGTTCTAAAAGTGAAAAGAGTGTCAGACAGAGTGATGAGTCTCAAGTTAGAAATTGAAGGTGTAATGCTCAATGTTGTTAGTGCTTATGCCCCACAGGCAGGATGTGAGCTAGAAGAGAAGGAAAGATTCTGGAGTGATTTAGATGAAGTGATGCAGAGTACCACCAGAGGTGAAAGAGTGGTCATTGGTGCAGACTTCAATGGACATGTTGGTGGAGGAAACAGAGGGGACGAGGAAGTGATGGGCAGGTTTGGTATCCAGGACAGGAACGCAGAAGGACAGATGTTGATAGATTTTGCAAAAAGGATGGAAATGGCTGTGGTGAATACTTTCTTCCAGAAGAAACAGGAGCATAGGGTGACTTATAAAAGCGGAGGTAGGAGCACACAGGTAGACTACATCTTGTGTAGGCGATGTAATTTGAAGGAAGTCAGTGACTGCAAAGTCATCGTGGGTGAGAGTGTTGCCAAACAGCATAGGATGGTGGTGTGCAGGATGACTCTGATGGTGAGAAAGGTGAAAAGGCAAAGGCAGAGCAGAAGACAAGGTGGTGGAAGCTGAAAAAGGAAGAGTGTCGTGTTGTCTTCAAGGAGGAGTTGAAACAGGCTTTGGGTGGCCAGGAAGTGCTTCCAAATGACTGGACAACCACAGCAAATGTGATCAGGGACACAGGTAGGAGAGTACTTGGTGTGTCCTCTGGAAGGAAAGTAGATAAGGAGACTTGGTGGTGGAATGAGGAAGTGCAGGAGTGTGTACAAAGGAAGAGGTTAGCCAAGAAGAAGTGGGACATTGAGAGGACCGAAGAGAGTAAACAGGAGTACAGGGAGACACGGCGTAAGGCGAAAGTAGCAGTGGCTAAGGCCAAACAGAGGGCATATGATGACTTGTATGATAGGTTGGATAGTAAAGAGGGAGAAAATGATCTATACAGGTTGGCACAGCAGAGAAATAGAGATGGGAAGGATGTGCAGCAAGTTAGATTGATAAAGGACAGAGAGGGAAATGTCTTGACTGATGACAGAAGTGTGCTGGGAAGATGGAAAGAGTACTTTGAAGAGCTGATGAATGAGGAAAATGAGAGAGAAAAAAGAGTAGAAGAGGTAACCATTGAGGGGCAGGATGTAGCAAAGATCAGTAAGGGTGAAGTGAGAAGGGCATTGAAGAGGATGAAGAATGGAAAGGCAGTTGGTCCTGATATACCTGTGGAGGTATGGAAGTGTCTAGGAGAGGTAGCAGTAGATTTTCTGACAAGAACATTCAACACGGTACTAGAGAGTGAGCAGATGCCGGAGGAGTGGAGGAGAAGTGTGCTGGTGCCCATTTTTAAGAACAAGGGAGACGTGCAGAGTTGCAGCAACTACAGAGGGATAAAGTTGATGAGCCAAACGATGAAGTTATGGGAAAGAATAGTGGAAGCTAGACTAAGGGCAGAGGTCAGCATTTGTGAACAACAGTTTGGTTTCATGCCAAGAAAGAGCACCACAGATGCAATGTTTGCCTTGAGGATGTTAATAGAGAAGTACAGAGAAGGTCAGAGGGAGCTACATTGTGCCTTTGTGGATCTGGAAAAGCATATGACAGGGTGCCAAGAGAAGAACTGTGGTATTGCATGAGGAAGTCTGGAGTGGCAGAGAAGTATGTTAGAGTGGTGCAGGACATGTATGAGAGATGTAAGACAGTGGTGAGGTGTGCTGTCGGTGTGACCGACGAATTCAAGGTGGAGGTGGGACTGCATCAAGGGTCAGCTCTGAGCCCCTTCTTGTTTGCTATGGTGATGGACAGGCTGACAGACGAGGTGAGACAAGAATCTCCATGGACTATGATGTTTGCAGATGACATCGTGATCTGTAGTGAGAGCAGAGAACAAGTGCAGGAAAATCTAGAGAGGTGGAGGTATGCCCTGGAAAGGAGAGGAATGAAGGTTAGCCTCAGAAAATCAGAATACATGTGTGTGAATGAGAAGGACCCAGGAGGAACGGTGATGTTACAGGGAGCAGAGATAACGAAGGTGGAGGATTTTAAGTACTTAGGCTCAACAATCCAGAGCAATGGAGAGTGTGGAAAAGAGGTGAAGAAGCATGTGCAGGCAGGCTGGAATGGTTGGAGAAAAGTATCCGGTGTGATGTGCGATAGGAGAGTGTCAGCAAGAATGAAGGGAAAAGTGTACAAGACGGTGATGAGGCCAGCGATGTTGTATGGATTAGAAACAGTGGCGCTGAGGAAAAGGCAGGAGGCAGAGCTGGAGGTAGCGGAGATTAAAATGTTGAGGTTCTCCCTGGGAGTAACGAGGATGGATAGGATCAGAAATGAGTATATCAGAGGGACAGCCCACGTAAGATGTTTTGGAGACAAAGTCAGAGAGGCTAGATTGAGATGGTTTGGACATGTACAGAGGAGGGATAGTGAGTATATTGGCAGTAGGATGCTGAGGTTGGAACTACCAGGCAGAAGGCCTCGAGGAAGACCGAAGAAGAGAGTTATGGATGTGGTGAAGGAAGACATGAAGGTTGTTGGAGTCAGAAAAGAAGATGCGGAGGACAGGGTGAGGTGGAGGCGGATGATTTGCTGTGGCGACCCCTGAAGGGAGCAGCCGAAAGTAAAAGAAGAAGTATGTATATATATATATATGTATATGTACACATATATATATATATATATATATATATATATATATATATATATATATGTATATATATATATATATATATATATATATATGTATATATATATTCTGCATGAGCACAGAGTAAAATATGAGGAATAAATAAAGTATACATTCCCAGGGAGAGAGGTCGTGCTGCATTCTGCGCTCCGTGTTTAGCAGTGAGTTATGGGAATGATCGAGAATAAAACATTCATATGCCAATGGAAAATGCAAGACCATTAGTATTCTGTCATGATATGCAGCAGGTTATGCTCTGCTGCCTTCATCTGGCTCTATCTGAAGATATTTGGATCATGGCAGTTAATCTGTATCGATGCCAGCAGCACAATTTAATTGTGCACTATGTCTGTGATAGAATTGACCCAGAAAGCAGTGTTAGTGAGTATCTCGGAATCGGCAGTCAATGGTTATTTTTAAACCACAGCAGGCATGATGGGGAGAGAGAGAGGGAGTCTGTCGTCTATGGATCAGCACAACTCAAGACCTGAGCACATGGGCACAACTGATAGCTGTTGCATTGTGCCCAAAAGTTGCCCATTAATCCGGTCTAATATTAGGCAAGTAGACGGCTTGGTTCGCATATAAAGTACGCAAGTCCCAACCTGACTGCAGCCTCACGGATTGGCAGACATGTTGTCAGTCAGACAGACAACACGGTGAATAGACAGAAAACTGAGAAAACTCACAGCGTCGTCTTCCTTCTCTTTTGACTGTTCCCATTAAGGGTCACCGAGGTAGATCATCCTTAAAAGATTGAATACGAATGTTTGATGTGGCTCAAGTTTCATGGCAGATGCCATTGCTGAAGCATCTCTTCCTCATTTCGCTGAGCTTGGGAATTGTTTTAAGAGCACAATGACTTATGTAACCCTTAATGGCTGGGTTCATACAGTATACAGAAACTCACTTTCCACGGTTAATGGGGACCGAGACCCCCACCCCCCCATCCTGAGACCGCCGGGTTTCGCGAAGTAGGATCGACCCTCCTGACTGACATATACGCACATGTATATGTGTATATAACATCAATAAATACATATTCAACGCTATAAATGCTTATAATAACAATTAAACATTCAAAAATAATGCATAAGATGTAAATAAAATATAAATACACACGCATACAGACGCGTGCACACGCAGATGCGCGCCTCACATAAAAATGTAAGTAATTTTGTTGGGGGGTTTTGGGTTGTTTTTTTGTTTGTTTGGGGTTTATTATTTTTTTTTTATTTTTTTTTTTTTGCATAATTGGCCTTGTTTTGTGGCTTTTTCCTTAATTTCCTTTTGTTTTTATTTTTCTATGAATATTTCTGAAAAACCCGTGATGCACTGAAGCCGCAGGAATTGAAACACGAAGCAGCGAGGAATCACTGTACATGCATTTATTCTATTCTACGTCACTAGATATTTAAAATGCAATTAAATATTAACAAAACAATTGTGCTCTGATTGGTGAACCGACTTCTAGGATATCAGCCCATATCCTTTCACCTGAAGCATCACTGGTGAGGATAAGAGAGAAAATTTTTTATTATTTATTTTTGTAACTCGTTCTATGCTAAAAGCTAATG
>CM045729.1:73536549-73569049 GCA_024760905.1 Plotosus lineatus
ATATATATATATATATATATATATATATATATATATATATATATATAAAACATTTATTTATTTATATTAATACCGAATACAACTAAATTGAAGAAGACCAGCAATTTGAGAGTATAATAAGACTGAATTTATTTTAAATGGCATTGTTACAATGAGGTAAGTTAGGTAAGTCTGTTGGGTTTTTCCACCCGAGCCTAGTGGCTCATCAGGCCGGTGCTTATCCCCGGTTTCCGTAGCGTGAAGCGACCAGAAGTTCAACTCCTCCTGGATGGGACGCTAGTCCATCACGGGTTACCTTCCCAGTATATTTTTTACTGGTACCCATTTATACTGCTGGGTGAACAGAGGCACACTTGTGGTTGAGGCCTTGCCCAGGGGTCTTAGCACAGTAGGGGTCTCAGTGGGATTTGAACTCACAGCCTCCTGATCATGAGCCCAGCACTCTAACCACTACACCATCAGCCCCACATTGTTATAATGAAGTTGTTTATTAATGCGACTTCTGGTGCTGCATGGTTTCACTGCAGTGTTTGTGACAGGAAGCGCGTCCCAAGTTTTGGCAATCAGCTGGTCTGCGGGTTGAAGTTTTTCCATGTCTGTCCATTTGTGTTTGTTTGCCAACTCTGCTTGGCTTTGTGCAAATGAGCTGATCAAAAACGAGGGAAATTTATCACTTAACTCAAAAACAACACGCGCAGTCTGTGGCTGTTGTTATATTCCAATAAAATTAGAGTTTCAAGGTATCGGACCCGCCCACACACTGGCATACAGAAAGGATTGGCTCTCCGCTGCGCGCCACAGTGACGTGGCGTGGAAAATTGATGTATAGATTTAAATGCGCGAGATTGATTCATCTGTTTTTGTTTTATTTGATGGATTTTTTTTGTATTTTTATTTAAATAACAATGAAATTAGGTATTCGTTATTCTGTTAAGGACGGCCACCTCATTTATCTGAGACCAGATACAGTCATCAAAACAGCCACATCTGGCTCGCGAGCCATAGGTTTCCGACCCCTGTTATACACTAAATTCATACATCACTATCATCTTGCAGACCGATCCTCCTCCAGCTGTTAGACTTGTCCTTCTTTCCTTGACATTTTAATCATTTTTGTCCACCAGTATAAACCACTTTAAACAATGTTCCCATTTTAATTTGCTGTTCGGTATTTACAAACCTATCCAGCCACATTTTCTTTGTGTTAACCCTTTTATTTATAACAGGACTAGAGCGCCTACCTCCACCCAAAACAAATGGTGGTACACATGTCTTTATTCCTTAATTCCCAGATGTATATCCCTGCTGCAGACTAATCAGATCTCATCAGTAAATGTTATCAGATGCTTTCCGGGGAGCAAGCTGCTTGAACTGGAACAGCTAGTTATGTTTTTATGTATAAAGTAGTTTCAGATGTCCCCTGCTAAACGGAGCTCTTGTCAGTTTTGTAAAATCATACAAACATAATTGCTTGCATGTGCATGCGCTATAATTGTAAAAGAAAATTTAATCAGTTCAAATAATGGGACAGACAAGTAAAGTGAAATCTTTACAAATCCTCAATGTCCTATTAATAAATAACCAGAAATCTGGCTATGTAGGATTAACAAGCTTTGAATTTTATGGGATTAACCATGCGGAGTGGAGTGTACTTTTTTTTTTTTTTTTTTTTTTTTTTTTTTCCCCTGCAGGCTAAACTTTCCTGTTTTTCTTGTGATCCACATTTAGTGTCAGGTTGTTGATATGACTTGTTTTGTCCTTCATAAAAGCTCGTGATTTACTTTGATTGCTAATAACACATTCCACATATCCATTTTAAGAGTTCTCCGCGAAGGCCAACAGCAGCCTTTGACCATGACTGTTTTCCCTTTGGTATAAAGATGGGGTTTAAAATCCATTGGCAATCCATCAACATCGAGAAAATCAAAGAGCTTTCACTACAGGGGACATGGAGTGCTGTTCACTTGCATAAGTCAGGCATTCCACATAAAAGAAAAATCTATTACTGACACTCCCCGACTTACGTTTTTCTTCGGTTCCGGACAGCCGAACGTAAATTGAAAAAAAAACGTAAGTTGTTACTGTATGTTCCAGTGACGTATGACGTTCATACTGTACTATACATCCATAAATACCATTTGTCGTATCTCAAACACCCCTAAATCAATTATTATAAACATAACATTGTAAAATAATATCAAATATATCAAATAACGTCAACATTAATTTCAAATAAATTAAATTCAAGCAAAATAATTTCAACTGGATAAATTTTAATCAAATTCACTAATCAAATACAGTATCAAATATAACCTTTTAACATTCTCTGTGATGCAATCTTTTTACTTGTAAATGGTTCCGATGGTCGACGGAGCCATTTTGAAGAAATATGAAACAGTCACATGTTTTTCACCAGCATTGATTTTCTTGATAATAGCCATCTTTGTTTCTAACGAGATGGCTTGCCGCTTTTTCTGATTACCACTATCACTAGTAGGCTTACGCTTCTGACCAATATTTGCTTAGGTTTACAAAAGTCTGCAAAACAGTGTAAACATAAAGATAACAGAGACGACGTCTTAACACAAGTGTAACACGCGGTGAACTGGGAAGAAGGAAGGGCACGTTCAGTCTGTCGTTTGTAAATAAAGGACGCAGCGTCATGCCTAAGTAGCCTATTACGTCAGCGTAATCTCTACTCAACATAGTCTGTAGTCTTATACTACAGAGAGCACGCTAAACTCAAAATTTGACAATTTTTTTTATTGAAAAAAAAAAACGTCAAATAGAAAAGTACGTAAAGTGGGGAGTGTCTGTATTAAACCCCCCCACACACACACACACACACACACACACACACACAAAACCCCCCAAAAAACAAAAAACCGCTACAACAGTTGAACATTTTCCAGGAAAGCAAGACGATACTGTCTAGTGCCTTCCTGCATTTCTTGGTTTTGTGCACAAAAAAAAAAAAAAAAAACAGTTTCAGAACGGCACAGTTTAATTGATCTGGGTCATCAAGTTTCCCAACCAGTCATTAACCCCAACTTCCAAAAGAACCGCTTGATTAGACTGATGAAGGCACAGACAAACTCCTTCTTCTTTTCCTTTCAGCTTTTTCCCTTTTTCAGGGGTCGCCACAGCAAATCATCTGATTTGTACATTTGATTTGGCATAACCTTCCTGACACAACCCTTTAACAAGAGCCACAAACACGCTGATGGCTTTGCAGCTACTCTTGACGAAAGTCAGCAATGGTTCTTTTACATCAACCTCTCACCATAGACAGTGACAGACATGGCCGGCCTTTGATAACCCAGTTCGCTGCACTGGGGGGACAGTGACAACCTTGTGGAGAGTGAGACTCGAACCTCCAACTCTAGGATGACCGATCCAGCGCCCTATACCACCAGGCCACCACTGACAAGGCGTCGTAGCGTAGGCCTCCGTCAGTCCCGAAGGACTATGGCTGCGCTCTGGCTGGTATCCCGACTGGTGATACTCCCCAGTGCACAGAGCCTGGGTAGGGAGTAATGAGGGACAGGCTGTTACCCAAGCAGCAAGTCCCACCCTGTCTCAGCGCCACCAGAAGGATCCAATGGAAAGGCAAGTGCCGATACGACTGGGTTCCAGTGCCGCTGCAGGAGAGAAACTACGGTCAATTTAAAACGGCCAATTAACCTACAGTGCACGTCTTTGGATTGCGGGGGAAACCGGAGCACCCGGAGGAAACCCGCACAAGCACGGGGAGAACATGCAAACTCCACACAGAAACGCCCAGGCCGGGAATCGAACCCGGGCCTTCTTGCTGTGAGGTGGACGTGCTAATCACTACGCCACCGTGCCGCCAAGGCACAGACCAACTATAACTCATAAACTCTGCCTAACATGATAGTAATTACAACTGTAACTCTTGCTGCAGAACGCTAGGTGTATCTCCTGTGTCGGAGTGTGAACAGGCATTTTTTGATGACTTGAATTGTGTGGCTGGTAGGGCCAGCACTCGGGATAAATATGAAATAAATCAGAATCAGAATACTTTATAGATTCTGGAGGAAATGGTTTAAATCTATAAAGAACAGGCACCGCTAGAGTGTTTAGCCAGCCTGACACTAGTACGCTTTCATGGTACGTCACGGTACACCAAAGTGAGTACCTTCGCGGGAATTGTGAGCACCATCACGTGAACAATGTGGAAATTATGAGTGAGATGAGTGCCATTGACGACCCAAAAAATGAAACATGTTCATTAATTTTGTCACGCACTCTTTTGTGCACCTTTCCGCGAACTATAAGAAAACTGAGGAAACAGTGAGAGCACGTGTAAATGCCCACCATGTCATGCACGCTATATGGTAATCAATGCCACGCAATGTTACACCTGTATCCTCAATGGTGCTTTTGTGTCCCCCATGGTGTTCATTGACTGCTACACATTGTCCAACATTAACTGTTGGTGGACCAGGGAGTGAGTTGTTGACAGAACTGTGTTTCTCACTGTTTCTTCAAAGGTAATCATAGTCTGTCTATCTGTCTTCCTTTCGGCTTTTTCCCTTTTAATCGGGAGTCGCCACAGCGAATCATCTGATTCGCACGTTTTGATTTGGCAGAGGTTTTTACGTCGGATGCCCTTCCTGTCACAACCCTTTTTTAGCAAGGGACAGAAACACGCTGATGACTTTGCAGCTACTCTTTACGAAAGTCAGTAATGGTTCTTTTACATGCCTCTCACCATAGACAGTGAGAGACATGGCCCGCCTTTGATAACCCAGTTAGCCGCACTGGGGGGGGGGCAGGGACAACCTTGTGGAATGGGACTCGAACCCCCAACCTTTGGATCAGCAATCCAGCGCCCTATACCACTAGACCACCACTGCCCCAAAGGTAATCATAGTGTACTCAACTGTAAGTTTGGGTGAGCACTCAAACCACTGTATTCCGCAACACCACGCACAAACAGTTAACCAATCAGCAATGTCCACATTGACTTGCCCTGTATCTTAAAGGGAATGGTGTTCAGTTGCATGATATTTACATATTCAGAATACCAAGTAGAGGAAGAAAGTATCAGGTGGGGATTCTAGCTGCTTCCATATGTCAATGTCATAGTCTTCGATTAATAGTAATGCAGCAGCACATGCAAAAAAAGACACTTTGTTGATATAATGCCATTTTTCTCAGCATCTCTAGAATTCATCATCTTGACGACTACAAGAATGAAGGGTGGATGAATCCAGCTACCCTCTATATATATATACACACACACACAAACACACACACACACACTTGTGAGGCGTGACAAGGCGTGTCATAAACGGAAGCACGGTCACCTTTTTAGCGTGGTGTGGAGCAAACTTGTCTGGCCATTGAGGGACGTTGAGGAACTTGGAGCACCCCAGCACAAACAATTCGTAAAAATACCGCAATGGTGAGGAATCGAGTGGAACGTCGCGGAACATCCTCAATGGTACAAATGAGCAAGCTATGAGCAAAGTTTGACTGACAGGTGAAATAAACACAAAATCATTCCGCCATGGTACGCATGAATGAGTGCCATTGAGGATTTAAAATGCGTACTAGTGTCAGGCTGGCTTTTGAGAGTAAGATGTGTCTGCGATAGCGGCAGATGCAGACAGCCCTGAAAACACAGTATTTCCTCTGCTTCATGCTAATTATGTGTTCGATCAGACAAATTGGCAAATGGCTTTTTGGGTCATGACGACTATCAGGCTATTCATGGGTGGCACGGTGGCGTAGTGGTTAGCACGTCTACCTCACAGATTCCAGGCCTGGGTGTTTCTGTGTGGAGTTTGCATGTTCTCCCGGTGCTTGCGTCGGTTTCTTCCCACAGTCCAAAAACATGCACAGTAGACTAAGTGGCTGTTCCAAATTGCCCGTAGGTGTGAATGAGTCCGTGTGTGGCCTGGTGAACCATACGGTAGATCGTTGTGATCACAGCCATGACAATCCCTGTATGAGCATCATTCAAGCTTCAGAGATCGACGCCCATTCCTCGTGATTGGATGTCGAGGGAGAGGCTATTGAGGATAAAAGGGCCAAATACACTCACTCACTTGCCGAACCACATTTTCCGTCTATAGGTTCAGAGGAAGGCTGGTGCCTATCTCAGCTAATTCTGGGTAAAGGCAGGGTACAACCTGAACAACTCGCCAGACCATCATAAGAATAAAACACACACAACTACTTCTTGAGGTAATTTGGAACAGCCAGTTAGATGAATGTGTTTGTCTTTGGATTGTCGGATGAAACCCCTACAAGCACAGGGAGAACATGCAAACCACACAGAAATGCTGACACCCAGGAATCGAAGCGAGAACCCTCATGCTTTGAGGTGGACATCCTATCCAACAGGCCACCATGCTGCCTGGACCAAATGCAAGGAAAATGTTTATAAAAATCACAGATTGTGTTGCACTATGTCTGCCGTGTTCTCTATAAATGAGCTCACAAAGGCCTGCAAATGGTTTGTGCTACTCAAATCGGCAGTAGAGAAAAGAATGCCAACCATCCCACCCAGAGGGCATGGCTAATTATGCTACCTTGGACTCCAAGCCACTGATAACTGGTACCTCACAGTCTCATTACAATAAAGTGATATTTTTGGGGTGTCACACAGTTGTGAAACGGGCTACTTTTGCCCAGAATCTGGTTAGCACTGGCAGGATATTAACCCTCATGTTGTGTTCATTTCATACATATTAAACAATTTGGTATTCTCGGTCAAAAATAACCGGTCAATTAAGAGTCTCATGTAGACTGAATAATACTGTATGATATCACTACTTTTTTTTTTGTTAGATTATTTAATCGACTTAATTTTTTGTGACCATTCCAAGTTTTGAGATTCTGTTTATTATTTGTGTCCTGTATACTTCTTAGATCTGAATCTTGGACTGATTTTTAAGAAACATAATTTCTCGATGGCGGCATGGTGGCGTAGTGGTTAGCATGTCCACCTCACAGCAAGAAGGTCCTGGGTTCGATTTCCTGCTCAGGTGTTTCTGCGTGATGTTTCGTGCATGTTCTCACCGTGCTTGCGTGGGTTTCCTCTGGGTACCCCGGTTTCCTCTCACGGTCTAAAAACATGCACAGTAGGTCAGCTGGCTGTTTCGTATCACTCCTAGATGTGAGTATGAATATTTGTGTGAGTGTTGGCCCTGCGATGACCTGGCGAGCTGTCCAGGATGCACCCAGCCCTCGCCCAGAGTCGGCTGAGACAGGTGCCAGCCTCCCCGCGACCCTAATTAGGATTAAACGGTTCAGAAAATGAATGAATGAATAATTTCTACATTATTTTGACTGTAAAAAATATTCTCGGCTTCTGTTGAATGATGGGCAAGTCCAATAGCATCTCTTTCTTATCACATAAACATCTTTTGCAAGTTTATTGATAACTCTGTGCCTCTTGGTGATAATTACTACTTTGAAAACTGTGTTACCATGGCAACTAAAAAAAGATATTGGAAAGGACTGTAGTGAAAAGAAACACAAAGATGAAATAAGTTTTGAATTGAAGAAAGAGATTATCGATATGCTATGCTACCATATGCTAGTGGCGCCAGCACAAGTGCACCCCTGCAAAACAGACCGGACTCTCCTTCAAACAATTACTCCACGGTTCAAAAGTTCTTCAAAGCTCACTGTTAAAGAATTGCAACAAATGGCAGCATCTTGGGGTTACAAAGTCTCCAAAACAACAATCAGGTGCCATCTTCATGCCAACAAGCTGTTTGAGAGGCATGCAGGAAAAAAAAACTTTTCTTTCTCACAATCATAAACACAAACGTCTGGAGTTCGCCAAGTGGCATTGGCACTTCAACTGGAACCATGTGCTTTGGACAGATGAGACCAAAATAGAGCTTTCTGGCAACAAAACGCTCTAAGAGGGGGAGAATCGGTAATGCTGTGGGCCTGTTTCTCTTCCAGGGGTCTTGGGAACATTGTTTGGGTGCATGGCGTCATGAACACTTTGAAATACCAGAACATTTTAAATCAAAATATGGTGGCCTCTGCCTGAAAGCTAAAGCTGAACATGGGTCATCACTCAGTCTTTCAGCAAGATCATGACCCTAAACATGTGGCCTCTACAAATCTACACAGAAATGGTTCACCAGACACAGATTCAAGCTCCTCCCATAGACATCTCAGTCCCCAGACATCAACCCCATTGAAAACCTGTGCATTGAGCTGAAGAGGAGAGTGCAGAGGAGAGGACCAGGTCGCTGGATGATTTAGCGAATTTGTGCAGAGAGGAATGGACCATAATCCCTCTTTCTGTTTTCTCCCATCTTGTGAAACATTATAGGAGAAGATTAAGTGCTGTTTTGTTGGCAAAAATGGGGTTGTATAAAGTATAAATATCAGGGGTGCTAATAATTGTTTCACACATGATTTGATGTAAAAGAATTATTTATTAATGTGGGATTTTTTTCATGCTGAATAAATGCCGGCGGCATGCACCAGCCTACCTGCGACCCTAATTAGGTTTAACTGGTTCAGAAAATGAATGAATGAATAAATGCATGAATTAAAGGATGGATTTTTCATTTTTTTTCATGGTGGCACTATATTATTTCGAAAAAATGAATTTATTAGATACGAAAGAACACATCTCAACCAGGGGTCCCAATAATTATGGAAGGCAGTGTATTTTAGGGCATTTTGGAGGGCTGGAACACATTAACAGGTTTCCATGATTTCCTACAGTGAAATTCGACTTGCTATACAAGCATTTCGCTCTCCAAGGCGGGTCCCGGAACGAATTAAACTCATTGAAATAATAAACTCCAATACACTCCAAAATATTAATCAACATCTAACAAGAACAATAACATTACACTGTTTATTAGCCTTTCACATGTATTTTTGCTTAAGAAGAGAACAACCGAGAACAAAATCAAGCTTCCAACTTGGTGCAGTGGGTTAATTCAAACTTCAATGCTGTTTTTTTTCCTCATGCACACACAGACTATACTGCTTCCTCTTTCAACTTTCACTCCTCCAACAAGAGATCTGGTAAATCTGTCACCAGTATTTCAATGTTCGCGGGAGATGTTGGCGCTGTTGACTGTGGGGCGCCAGCATGGCTTTCCCAGCTCCTCCAGGGAAAGTTCCGTCCCGAACAGGATCACTAAATCCCATTGCCGCACTTATAGGACCGGTTTTGCCATGCTGTGTCACCGTAAATCACCACTTCTGTCAATGCAAATGGAGGCCATATCCAATACCGACCTTTGGGACTTTTATTTTGGCAGGTGCCATTTAGTTTTGATGTTTTCAATATACATAATGCATTCCTGATATTTTTTATTTTTTTTATTTTTTTTAAAACAACAAGCTAAACAACTTATCCATACCATATTCGGCATGATAAGCGCCCAGGGCACTTAAAAAATTTGAATGGGTGGGCGCTTATTAAAATATTACGAGCGGAGTGGAACTGTAAGTGCTTATTAGCATCGAGGTGGACAATATGAATAATAACAGAACAATAAAAGAGTTTTACTGGTATTTGTGTTATTCATTTTGTGGTATCAACCAAACTACGTACGTGAAATCTGAAAATAAACAGAAAACAGCATAAATTTCCTTTAAACAATTCCTTTAAACATTTTACCATGTAAAATGAGCCAATCAACATGAATGTCAACTTTAGCACATGGCATTTTGAACCAATCAACACGAACATAAACAAAAGCACATGGCCAAGAAGGGCTTTAAATGTCTGAAGTTAGTGAGCAGGAGAATCGGGTGAAAAATACTCATCACTTTCTGATAGGTCCATATCTGGCTCATCGCTCCATTCATTCAGAGCATCCCATAGTTTTGCTGTAGCAGTTTTTAATGCTTCATCGGTTGTTGGACATTTACCAAGAGAACACAGCAAAATATTTCCTGTTTTTTAAAGCACGGTGGAACAATCAAATGTGTTGTTACTGATGAACATTATAGACATTCCCCAGAGGCAAGGGGTCCTCAAATACCGTGTAGAATCACTTTTACAGGCAGTGAACGCCTCATTTTATCGTTACAGAGACTGATCGAATAAAATTGGTAAGTTTGATCTACCATTTTGCTCCCAGTACAAATTGGACGTAAGATCAAAAACATTGGGGGGCTTATTAGAGCAAGGCGCTTATTACGTCGTATACAGTATTACAAAAATCCAGCTTCACGTACCAGAATAAATGTTTTGGTTTCAAAGTTATTAATGACAGACAGTATACATGAAAAATAAAACTCAACATACCTTATCAAGGTTGTCAAACTCCACCATTGTTTCTGTGGTAATCAAGGATGGCTTTGGGTTTCTTATTCTCCCTGGTGCTCACAGTTTGGTCCCTGAGCAGAGTAGTCATCAGGAGCACATTTTCCCTTTTCTTTGGACAGTAGAACATGAGTATGAAAGCAAATCTGGAGGAAAAACAACCCTGTGCTATAGAGAGGGAGGAGGCAGCTCAAGCTTGTTTCTTCTGATTGTCCCCACCATGGTCATTTAAATTTTTTTTTTTTTTGAGGAGCTCCTCACCAAGAGCACAGGCGATGAAGAAATTATCACATTATGTTGTGACCCTTGAGACCTGCAGTCATCCCCGGTATCTCAGACTTCCTTTGGTTCTTTTCAGGAACACTATCTGCAGGTTTCCAGTATAAATCTGCATGTACTAGGCATCATGTTCTGCCCATATCTTTATGCCATATTTAGACAGCTAATTTGGGTTATAGGGGAGAGGGACGCGCTCGACCCACTTGTGCCTCTCTGAATGCTGCCAATTTGTCTTGTTGACGACGATCTGGTCTTGTATCACGGTTGTCAAAGCAAATCATCTGTGAACACATGTGACATTTCTCAAGTGACATGGTGTCCTGAAAAATGGCCAGACCGGACTCTGCATCCTATAACCTGCTGGTAGATTCATTCCTGGATCTGTACGCACCAACCAAAATCAAAAGACCCATACATGCTTTGATGTCTGTCTGGGTTATCTCCTTTTAATTCTCTTTGTACATTCATTTCCTCATCAAGTTGGTCATTTGTACCATTATAGTTTCAGTGGACTCGGTGAAAAATTGTCCAAAGCAGAATTTGATGTCAACAGTGTGGGATATGACATATTCTGTCAGTCCTTGAGTCGTCCTGATGACATTTTCAGCTGAAAGCCTACCTTGATTTCCAGGTGAGAAAGAAGACCAGGATAAGTTTCCTTTCTTTGATATGAATGTAACAGCCTCAGCATCACCATCATCTTCATCACCGGATTCCTCCTCATCAGTTGCTCCTTGATCTGGGATACATTCAGTGCCATCTTCATCCTCTGACATTTCCTCCTCTAATCCATCCTCACTGTCAGCTTCCTGGCCTCTCTCCGCCTCATCAGTGTGCTGATCAAAAATGTAATCAAAGGCTTCAGTTACATTATATCGACCTGCTCTGGCGCTGCCACACAGTGAACTGGGAGCAAAGCCTCAAAAGACTTTATTTATCAAAGCTATGAGAAAAGTTCAGTGTTATTGAAACAATGCTGCAACTGTATGCGAGAACTTCAGGTTCACAGGTGTTGTTCCCGCAGAAGAGAGACCCGAATGGGCAACGGTTTCTGCAGTGCAGGGCTATTGAATGAATTTGGAATGGGGCGGGGTCATATAAACAAACCTAAATTGGGGACTGAAGAAATATGGCCTGAAAAATGAGTACAGGGATCCCTCGTTACTTTGTGCTTCAATTCATGCGGCTTCAGTGCATCACATTTTTTTTTTTTTTTTAAATATTCATTTAATTAAAAAATGAGGAAATTAAGGAAGAATAGGGGAAAAAGTTAAGGAAAATGCCACAAAAACAAGGCCAATTAGGCAAAATAAAAAAAACCTAAACAAACACAAAACAAAAAGCAACCCAAAATCTCCCATCAAAACTAGTTACATTGTTCTGAGGTGCGCACGCATCTGCGTCTGTATGTGTGTATGTGTGTGTATTTATATTTTATTTACATCTTATGCATTTACATATAATGTTTATTATATACACATATACAGGGGTGATCATACTTCGCTGAATTCGGTGGTCGCGTAGGGATCTCGGACCCAATTAACCGTGGAAAGTGATGGATCCCTGTATTTATTGATATTATATACACATATACATGTACGTATTCGTCGGTTGGGGGGGAGGGGATGATCCTACTTCGCTGAATTCGGTGGTCACATGGGAATCTCGGTCCCAATTAACCGCGGAAAGTGAGGGATCCCTGTATTTATTGATATTATATACACATATACATGTATGTATACATCGGTGGGGGGGGGGGGAATCCTACTTCGCTGAATTTGGTGGTCGCGTGGGAATCTCAGTCCCAATTAACCGCAGAAAGTGAGAGATCCCTGTATTTATTGATATTATATACACATATACATGTACGTATACATCGGTTGGGGAGGGCAGTGATCGTAGTTCGCTGAAATTGGTGGTCCCGTGGGGATCTCGATCCCAGTTAACCATGGAAAGTGAGGGATCCTTGTAATCACATTAAAGCTACACACAGAGTAAAGTACATCATCTGAGTGAATACATGTATACTGTATTTTGTAACTGTATAATAACATTAGCACATTATAAGACATATAGACCCAAAGCCCCTGTGCTGCTAACTGGGTTATCAAAGGCCGGCCATGTCTCTCACTGTCTATGGTGGGAGGTTCATCTAAAAGAACCATTGCTGACTTTCATCAAGAGTAGCTGCATAGCCGTTGGCTTGTTTCTGCCCTGCGATGGCCTGGCGCGCGGTATACTCTGCCCTCACACAGAAATGAGTTGGCCTCCCCGCGACCCAATTTAGGGTTAAGAGTTCGGAAAACAAAATGAAAGAATACAGGCTCAAGGCAATTCTACATGCAAATGATAAAAAAAAAGAAATATATATATATATATATATATATATATATATATATATATATATATATATATATACATATACACAAAAATAAAAGGACAGGACAAAGACTTTCTATTGAAACTCCATTTATCACTACAGATCTGTTTCGAGGGGTGGTGAAACCATCCTCTCTCTTCAGGTGATTATAGAAGAACTTTGTTTATTTGCTCTACCAAAAAGTATTGAGCACTCTCCTACGGAAGGATCTACTCAGAAAATCCTATATATATATATATATATATATATATATATATATATATATATATATATATATATATATATATATATATATATATATATACATACACACCACACTGAGTAATCAATCCTGGTGAGACATTTAGAATTTAACTAACAGACAACATCCACTTCAGCCAACTCTACCAACAAAATCAACAGGTGTGTAGTATGGTATTAAATGAAACTCTAAAATATATGAGTAAATATTCATATTATTATTAATAGTGAATAATAATAAGGAGCAGAAGAGAATTAAGTGAACATCGAGCAAAATAATCAGGGCTTTGAATTATAATAATGATACTAAGAGAAAGAGGAAGAAGGAAAGAAGAAGTGAATAATAAAACAGAAATGTTCAGTTTTAAATATTATAATTAGAAAAAGATAGTGTGAACATCAACATAAGGATAGAATACTTTACCTTCATTAATCAATTAAATAAAATCCTAATTACTAATTTGATGGCCAGAACTGTTACATTATTGATCTAGTCACCAACATTTCACATCGAATGAGAGAAATGGCATGTTTTGAAGAAGTAAGAGCAGTGAAGTCAGGTGTATACGTTGCCAGAGCAACACGCAGACAGTGATGCGCATGCGCGGTGTGAGAGACCTGCAAATTTTTGAGTTTTAATGGTGTTAATGTGTGACAATGACCACAGTGTTCTGGTAGAGCATCAGAACCCAATGGGACCATTGCGTGAGAGATAGTGTAGGGTTTCTTAAAATGCGTTCTGATTTATATTCTGTACAGACTGATGTAAGCGCTCTTGATTTATATATTGAAGCTATTGAACCTATATTGACTTCAATATTTAAAAAATATTTATTTAATAATATACATGTTTAACTTAAATAGTGTAGCCAACTCAAAGTGAAACTGCAAAGTGTCTCGGATTTGGACCACGGGCCACCAACTGAATAGCCTGTCCATAGTGGTTGACTGTGTGTGGGCAGTGGTGGCCTGGTGGTATAGGGCTTTGGATCGCTGATCCTAAGGTTGGGGGGTTCGAGTCCCACTCTCCACAAGGCTGTCACTGTCCTCCCAGTGCAACTAACTGGGTTATCAAAGGCCGGCCATGTCTCTCACTGTCTATGGTGAGAGGTTCATGTAAAAGAACCATTGCTGACTTTGGTAAAGAGGAGCTGCAAAGCCATCAGTGTGTTTCTGTCCCTTGCTAAAAGGGTTGTGTCAGGAAGGACATCCGATGTAAAAACCTCTGCCAAATCAAACATGCGAATCATATGTAGCGACCCCTGATAAAGGGAAAAAGCCGAAAGGAAAAGAAGTGGTTTTGTGTGTGTGTATGTGTGTGTGTGTGTGTGTGTGTGTGTGTGTGTCCATCTGACACATGAGTAGCGGCATGTACCTGAGCTCAGTTATTACACAACCTGTTGTCTCCCTTATCGTTTCAAATGTGTGACCATTTTTCAGCAGGAACACGAAGGGTGTAAAAAAGTTCATGGAAATTAATGATATATATTTTGTGTATTAAAAATCCTCTTTCTGTCATTGAATCTTAGGCCATACAGATCAAATTAAATAAAAACTTTAGAGATAAAACTTTTAAATTGCTCAAATTTGAGCGAAACATACTCGGAGGAAAGCTCTGTCTGCCGTGCTTTCTCTAAATGAGCTCACAAATGCCTGCAAATGGTTTGTGTTACTCTAATCGACAGGGGAGAAAAGAATGCCAACCATCCCACCCAGAGGGCATGGCTAATTATGCTGCCTTGGACTCCAAGCCGCCGATAACTGGTACCTCGACAGGATTCAACCTCACAGTCTCATTACAATAAAGTGATATTTTTGGGGTGTCACACAGTTGTGAAACGGGCTATTTTTGCCCAGAATCTGGTTAGCACTGGCAGGATATTAAGATGTGAATGTGGCTGTGGAAGGATGACTCAATATGATAATTACCCCAAACAGTAAACACAAAAATCGATGCAGAAATGGCTGCATAATAACCAAAATAGTATTTTGCAATTACCATCTCAGTTTCTGCCTCTGTTAGCCTTGTCAGTAGGG
The DNA here is from genome assembly GCA_024760905.1 of Plotosus lineatus. NCBI lineage: Eukaryota > Metazoa > Chordata > Actinopteri > Siluriformes > Plotosidae > Plotosus > Plotosus lineatus. The sequence goes on from CM045729.1 coordinate 73,551,777, forward strand.
ATTGGCTCCAGTCATCCATGACCCTAACAACAGATAAGTAGCATCGATGGATGGTTGGATGAATGGATGGATGCACCAATTACAGGAACGTCGTGTATATGTATATATATATATATATATATATATATATATATATATATAGATATATATATATAGATATATATATAGATATATATATAGATATATATATATACACACACACACACACACACACACACACACACACACACACACACACACAGAGGGATCTCTCACTTTCCGATGTTAATTGGGATCGAGATCCCCACGCGACCATCGAAATCCGCGAAGTTGGATCACCCTTCCAACCCCCCTGACAGATGTATATGTACATGTATACAATATGTGTATATAATATCAATAAATACATATTCAATGCTATAAATGCTCATAATAACAATTAAACATTCAAAAATAATGCATAAGATGTGAATAAAATATAAAAACACACATGTACAGATGGTATTGCATGAGAAAAAGACGGCACACATGTATACAAGTGTGCGCACACACGGGCGTATATGCACATGCACACACAGATGCAACAATGTGAGTTGTTTTGTGTTAGTTTAGGGTTTTTTTTTTCTTTTTGCATAATTGGCCTTGTTTTTGTGGCATTTTTCTTAGCTTTTCCGTCTATATATATATGCACACAAGGATCCCTCACTTTCCACGGTTAATTGGGACCAAGATCCCCCAGCGATCATCGAATTCCGCAAAGTAGGATCAACTCCCCTGAATGACCTATATGTACAATGTATATGTGTATATAATATCAATAACTACATTTTCAATGCCATGAATTCTTATGATAACAAATAAACATTCAAAAATAAAGCATAAGATGTAAATAAACATGAATACACACATGTACAGACATGCACGTGTGCACATACAGATGTGCGTGCACGCACTCAGATGTACGCCTCACAAAAATGTTAGTACTTTGGGAGGGGGAGGTGTATATATTATTTTTGTAATCATCATATTCCAAAAATATCACTTACTCTATTCTGTATTCTATGATGGCCTGGTGAGCTGTAAATGGTGTACCCCGCCCTCACCCAGACTCGGCTTGAGAGCCAGCCTGAGTGCCAGCCTCCCCACAACCCTAATTAGGCTTAATTCATTCAGAGAAGGAATGAATGAATGAATGGAATTCTATAGAGCTGTTTAGGATGTACCTTACCTTCATTCTTTATCGGCTGAGACAGACTCCAGCTTCACTGCGATCCTAATAGTAGGATTAAGTTATATGTGAAATGCGTAAGTGAGTAGATTTTGTACCCGCTGCTAATCCTAGAGTGAGGAACCATCCCGCTTTGGTCGGTTGACATTCCAACCCGAATTTTTACTCATTCCCATTCAATTCATACTAACCTTCTGGTCCCTGAGCCCACTGATACTGAAAATCCCAAGGTTCCCCTGTGCTTATTTTCTAGGAAAACTGCCTCTTGCAGTAAGGAACTTGAGAGATTTTCTCAGTTAGGCTGGCATTGGAAGAATGAAGACACTGGCCAGAGGGAAACCCTGCTCTCTTTGTACGGTTCTGCGAGATCAAGCACAGCCAGCCCATTAAGAGATGACCCACAACAAGACACATGAGCACTGTTCTATTTATGATTGAATTTCACTAGCGGCTTTAAAAAACAGCCCTCTCCAAAAAAAAAAAAAAAAAAAAAAAACAGAAGCAAAACGTCATCATGTGCATCCATATGAAACAAAACCCCCATTGAATGCGACTCTGGCGCCATCCTGGCAGGATCCTACATTCAGGCTCCCATTTATGAGAGCTTGATTAGGAGATATGGCATTCATGTGTGTTCAATGGGCTAAATCAATGTGCCAGTGCCACTGTTTGGCCAGTTGTTGGTGTAAGCACACATACATTGGTAGGGTAGTCACTGGACATCCAGGAGGGCAATTGGTGGACCAAGTATCCATATCTCAGTAACCCCAGCTGTGTATGGCCACAAACTGTGACAAATTGTCTCTTCATGAACGGGTTTACTACCATCATGGTAGCAATGGACAGATTCTCAATGGCATGTCGAACACTGCCAGTTAAAATCTCTGCCAGCTGTCTATCAGGTCCACAAACCATTGTTCAAACACATCCATATCACTCACTCATTTGTTGCACTATAATAAAAAATTACAGGGAATCTCAGCTGACACAATCTCAGTGAAGGTGGGTATAACCTAAGTAGCTCACCAGACAGTCACATGTCCAACACACACACACACACACACACACACACACATGATCAAAACCACTCACACTCTCACACCAATTTGGACCAATTTTTGAAATTTGCAATTTGGAACAGCCAGTTAGCCTAATGTGCGTCTCTTTGGATTGTGATGGGTGCATACAAACTACACAGAAATGCCCAAGCATGGGACTCGGAACCAGGACTGACTTGATTTGAGCTCACATGCTAATCACTACACCAATGTACCGCCCACGTCCATATCCTGGACTTGAATTTACATCTCTAGTGGGGCAGGCTTACATAAAGAAGCTAGCTATGCCTGTTAATACAATATATTTCACAATCAGGGGCAGATGTAGATATGTGCAAAAAGGGAAGTTACTCATGGGGTTATCTTATGTAGGGTGTCATGGGGTGCTACAAAAATATGAGTGTATTTTCATAATTGGTTTAATCTGTTAATATATAGCAAAAACAAATAATGTATGTAAACTTTGTGAAGCTCTGAAAAAATTACATATTTGCAATGTGCACGCTGTGCAAGTAAAAAAAAAAAAGCATGAATATCCAAGTGCCTGGAAAAGTTCAAAACCATCAGGTTATTATTTTAAGGAAAAAATGAGAGAACAAGCAGAGAAATGAGCAAAAGATAAACGTGTGTAAAGACCCAGGCTATAACAGTTATGATTTGTTATGATTTATGGGCTATAACAGCCCATGATGTAGCTATGTTGCTCATTCTTACTACAGAGTTAGAACATTACACATCAGGTCAACAGGAAGGTTTTTATTATTATTATTATTATTAGTAGTAGTAGTAGTAGTAGTAGTAGTACGGACGCTCCCCAACTTAGGTTTTAGTTCGGTTCTGGACGGCCGAACGTAAGGTGAAAAAAAACTTAAGTTGTTACTGTATGTTCCAGTGACGTATGATGTTCTATACAGCCATAAATACCATTACCGTATCTCATAAAACACCCCTAAATCAATTATTATAAACATAAGATTGTAAAATAATATCAAATATATCAAATAACGTCAACATTAATTTCAAATAAATTAAATTCAAGCAAAATAATTTCAAATAGATAAATTTTAATCAAATTCACTCATCAAGTATCAAATACAATACCAAATATAACCTTTAACATTCTTTTTGATGCGATCTTTCTGCTTGTAAATGGTTCCGATGGTCGACGGATGGTCACTTTGCATGAAGCTGAGCTGAGTCACTTTACATTAAGCTTAATACAGCCAATCAACGCTTGCAATATGTGAGGCGCTCCACCGAAAATAGTTCACTTACTTGTGTTTGAGACAAAATGCGGGTTATCCGGACTTCCGGTCTTTCAGGTGAGCAAGGGTGCCGTTGAATACTTGTTTAGTACTCAGCCTGCACTGATGTGAATCACCAGCAGAGCAGAGAGTTCTTTTTCTTTTCTGGATTCGGGTTTTCATTCATTTTACAACTCTCTTTGCTTAACTGAGTATGCACGGTAGATTGCGCCAATCCGAGCAGATAATTCATTCAGTCTTGGGAAAACCGGAATTTTTTTTTTTTGGGGGGAAGAAAAAAAACCACGTAAAATCGGAAAAACGTAAAACGAATGAACGTAAGTCGGGGAGTGTCTGTATTATTATTATTATTATTATTATTATTATTATTATTATTATTATTTATTTATTTATTTGGTATACTGTATTAATCCCGCAATGGAAATTATTTCAGCCATGAAGGTGGAGTAGGGGAAGGTGCAGTTGACCCCCATATTTTTCCTGTTGGTTCGGGAACCAAACCAGCAACCTATTGGTCCCAAAGAAGCTTCCCTAAGTGCTAAGCCACGGCTGCCCCAATTCCATCATCTGTCCAAACAGAACTAGCATTGGTTATAATTATATTATAAACGTGTCTGCAACAAACTGATTACATTTTTCTGTTTTCTCACTGATAAGACACCACAAGAGGCTCTGTGAACAATTGTCTTGACTTGGTTGTGAGAATAGCGAGGAGAATTTTCAGTGCTGGAGGAGAACTAAAAGCCATCTATATTAAGCTGATGTTTTAGTATCTGTTATAATATATTGAGCTTTTAGTGTGTCATATGCCTAAAATTATCCAAAGAGGTTGTACTGTTCATTCGGGTTTCTGCTTGAGCTTTGAATATTTATACACGGATGAGAGCTCCCAGAATTTTATAATTTTATAAATAGTGCAGCCGTGTAATAATCAGGTTGATTTTACATGTTGGTGTATTAGTGTGGTAAAGGATTTGTGCAATTTAGTAATTTGGTCTTGTAATTTCTGTACAGTATTTGCATTCCATCTCCCAGTGTTTATTTAAGGGGAAAACAATCTCTGGTGAAGAATTACTTTTCATAAAATCACATGTTCCACAATTATTGGCACCCCTAACAATTCCTAGGAAATAACTACAATGGTACCTCACCTTACAAAAGTCTCACCCAACGAAAAATGCAGGTTACGAAAAACATTTTCCTAAAATCTTTGTCTCAGGATACGAACCAAGTTCACATTATGAAAGTGCCATCTTAAAAATTCAAATGCGCCATTCAAACATTAAAACGCGCCATTCAAACATTCAAACAATGCACAAGCTGCTCTCCCATCAATGACGTTCAAACATCCCGCCCCGCTGGACTCCCATTGGCTAACAGCTGAGCTGTCGTTCATGTTGCCTTCACTCAAGCGCCATTGTGAACCGGTCCACCTGACGCCATCTTGGACAGGGATCCCAATGCCTAGGAGGAATGATGCGTCTTCCTCCCATTGCCGATTATAGAGCTGAATCCACTATGATGCTTTTCGTGTAAAGGGCAGAGTTACTGTTGTTTTATGCTTTATTTCTTGACTCAGGCTTTTAATCCTCCATAAGCATTTGTAAGATTATAACTCTGCTAAGAAGACATGGTCAGCACACACGCGCACATGAGCGCACACACTTGTGATTTCCGGTGCGAGTGAGGAGAAGAAACGGGCTGTAGTGATATCACAAAGGAATATGGCCAAACCCGTCTACCATCGGTACGATATTGAAGCAGAAGGAGGCCTTAAAAGGTATGCTTTTATCATTTTTAAAGTGTTTAGGGAGTAGTATTGGGAGCCTTGGAACGAATCATGCGTTTTACATGTAAAACGCGGTTTAATTTACGAAAAATGCAGGATATGAAAAAAGCTCTGGAATGGGTTAATTTCGTAAGATGAGGTACCACTGTATAATTGAAGCATTTCTGTCATTTCTACAGTAGTTTACAAAGTTGATCAGAGTATCTAGGAACAATTAATTAGTAATTCATCACTTCCTGTTTCCCTGGGGTATAAATATGACGTGACACAGAGGCCATTTCTCTTATCCACTCTTCAACATGGGAAACACAAAGGAACAGTCAAGTAAGGCAGATGTGCGTGTACCTTAAGTCAGGCAATCGCTACTAGAAAATATCCGCCCGCCTGCACCTGCCCCCATATCTACTGTCAGAGGAAATCATTAAGAAGCTTAAAACAACCGGAACGATGGTAAACAAGCCTAGACGAAGATGCAAGGTTATTTTGCTACCACACACAGTAACGAGGAGGGTAAGAGAAATAAAGAGTTCTTCAAAGCTCACTTTTAAAGAATTAAAACAAATGGGAGCATCTCTGGCTCACAAAGTCTCCAAAACAACCGTCAGGTTCCAACTACATGCCAACAAGCTGTTTGGGAGGCATGCAGGGAAAGAACCTTTCCTCATTCACAATCATAAACACAAATGTCTGGAGTTCGCTAAGCAATACTGGGACTTCAACTGGGACCGTGTGTTTTGGTCAGATGAGACTAAGGTAGAGCTTTTTGGCAACAAACACTCGAAATGGGTCTGGCGGAACACAAAACATGAGAATGCAGGAAAGCACCTCATGTGCACTGTGAATTATGGGGGCGGATTGGCAAGGCTGTGGGCCTGTTTCTCTTCCAGAGGCCCTGGGAACCTGGTTAGGCTGCATGGCATCATGAACGCTTTGAAATACCAGAACATTTTAAATCAAAGCCTGGTGGACTCTGCCCGAAAGCTGAAGATGTGTCGTCAGTGGGTTTTTCGGCAAGATAATGACCCTAAACATGTGGCCAAATTTACACAAAAATAGCTCACCTAACGCAGAATCAAGCTCCACCCATGGCCATCTCAGTCAGTAGACCTCAACCCCATTGAAAACCTGTGGAGTGAGCTGCAGAGGAGAGTGCAGAGGAGAGAACAAGGTTGCTGGATGATTTAGAGAGATTGTGCTGATTGGAATGGACCAAAATCCCTCTCTCTGTATTGTCTCATCTTGTGAAACATTGTAGGCGAAGCTTTAAGTCCTGTTTTGTTGGCAAAAGGGTGTTGTGCAAAGTATTAATATCAGGGGAGGGGTGCTAATAATTGTGGCTACATGATTCGATGTAAAATAATTATTTATTAATGTGGGTTTTTTTCCATCAGTAAATAAATGCACTTGAATTTAAGGTTGGGTTTTCCTCTTTTTCTTCCATGGTGGTCCAACATTCTTCAGAAATAAATAAACAAATAAACGACTGAGACATCCTCAGTGCAGGAAGGAGCGCTACCGCAGGTCGTTCATTCCCACCGCTGTCAGACTGTACAACGCCACTTTGTAACTGTCTGTGAAAAAACCGGTTATGTGCAATAAAAACCCCGTGCACTTTAATCAACCACATCTACCCCACTGACTGTGAACCATATCAACCCATCTACTCTGCCCTCAGAGACATATACACTTGAATATAGGCCAGTCTACAAAGTTGTTCTTTTCTTTTTTATTGTATATTACTTTATACTATTTATGTATCTATTTATTTAATTACTTATATAATATATATGTATGTGTGTATGTATGTATTATTGTATATGTCTCTATTTTGCACCCCCTACTGATGGTACCTCAAGAGCCTGTAACAGTGAATTTCTCCATTGTGAGATTAATAAAGCTCTATCTATCTATCTATCTATCTATCTATCTATCTATCTATCTATCTATCTATCTATCTATCTACCGACAAAAGTAAACATCACCCTTCATTTATTAGAAGCTAAAGAAAACTTCTTAACCAGGGGTGCCAATGATTTTGGAGGGTACACACACACACACACACACACACACACACACACACACACACACACACACACACATCCATTTGCCAAATTACCTGATCCTACTAGGATCATGAAGAAAGCTGATCAAGGCCACAGAAATTAGGTGAAAGTGGGTGCACAAGAAACAACCCTCAATTTCATCGCAAGGCCAACACACACACACACACACACACACACACACACACACACACACACACACACACACACGCGGAAGCAATTCAAAACCACCAATGAATGTGCATGGCTTTAGACTGTGGGAGGAAACCGGAATATCCATACATAATGTATATATATATACAGACACTCCCCGACTTACGTTCATCTTTTTTACGTTTTTTCAATTTTACGTTTTTTTTTTTTTTTTTTCAAAAAAAAAGTCAAATTTTGAGTTTAGACGTACCTACGTAGTACACTGACATAATGACGCAATGACGCTGTATTCATTGTTTACAAATTACAGACTGAGTGTGTACTATATATATATATATATATATATATATATATATATATATATATATATATATATATATATATATATTTTTTTTTTTTTTCTTTCTTCCTTTCGGCTTTTTCCCTTTTACTCAGGAGTTGCCACAGTTGGATTTGGCAGAGGTTTTTACGTCGGATGCCCTTTCTGTCACAACCCTTCTAGCAAGGGACAGAAACACGCTGACGGCTTTGCAGCTACTCTTTACGAAAGTCAGCAATGGTTCTTTTACATGCCTCTCACCATAGACAGCGAGAGACATGGCCCGCCTTTGATAACCCAGTTAGCTGCACTGGGCGGACTTTTGTAACCCTAAGCAAATATGGTAGGTCAGAAGTATAAGCCTACTAGCATGGGTGCAAAGTCTCATACACAGATGAATTAACTATCTGCTCAGATCGAAACAATCTAATGCATACTCAGTTAAGCAAACAGTTGTAAAATGAAAACCCGAATGCATAGCATTAGCAGAATCCTAAAAGTGTATACTTATTTTTATATTAATATTCATTAGGATTTGTACTTGTTCTTTGTATGCATCTCTTAAATAAAGTTTACTTACTTACTTATACAAAAGAAAGAACTTACTTACTTACTTACTTACTTACACAAAAGAAAGAACTCTCTGCTTTGCTGGGATTCACAGCAGTGCAGGCTGTGTTCTAAACGAGTTCAATGGCCCCCTTGTGCACTTGAAAGACCGGAAGTCTGTATAACCCACAGCAAGTACACTACTTTTGCAAGTACCCTACTTTCGGTATTGAGCACCTCACATATTGTAAGTGTTGATTGACTGTTTTAAAGTTCATGTAAAGTAACTCGGTATAAATAAGTGACTTATTTGAAATTAATGTTGATATTATTTGGTATATTTGATATTATTTTACAGTGTTATGTTTATAATAATTGATTTAGGAGTGTTTTATGAGATATGGTAATGGTATTTATGGATGTATGGTACAGTATGAGCATCATACGTCACACATCACATGTCATACGTCACTTTCAACTTACGTTCGGCCGTCCGAAACTAATTAAAAACGTAAGTCGGGGAGCGTCTGTATACATACATATACAGTGGTACCTCACTTTACGAAAGTCTCACCAAACGAAAAATGCAGGTTACGAAAAATATTTTCCTAAAATTTTTGTCTCTGGATACGAAGCAAGTTCATGTTACGAAAGTGCCATCTTAAAAATTCAAACGCGCCATTCAAACATTACAACGCGTCATTCAAAGATTCAAACAATGCACGAGCTGCTCTCCCATCAATGACGTTCAAACATTCCACCCCACTGGCCTCCCATTGGCTAGGAGGGATGATGCAGCTCCCTCCCATTGGCTATTATGGAGCTGCGGCTGCCATAATGCTTTTCGTGTAAAGAACAGAGTTATTGTTGTTTTATGCTTTATTTCTTGACTCAGGCTTTTAACCTTCCATAAACATTTGTAGATTATAACTCTGCTAAGAAGATATGGTCAACACATGTGCGCACACACACACGCACTTGATTTCCGGTGCGAGTGAGAAGAAGAAACGGGCTTCAGTGATATCACAAAGGAATATTACCAAACCCGTCTACCATCGGTACGATATTGAAGCAGAAGGAAGTCTTAAAAGGTATGCTTTTATAATTTTTAAAGGGTTTAGGGGTAGTATTGGGAGCCTTGGAACAAATCACACATTTTACATGTAAAATGCGGTTCAATTTACGAAAAATCCAGGTTTAGAAAAAGAAAAAGGCTCTGGAACAGGTTAATTTTGTAAGGTGAGGTACCACTGTATAATATAATGTGTGTACATATATATGTATGTATATATGTATATATGTATATATTGTATATTGTATATACAAGTGTGCTGGGAAGATGGAAAGAGTACTTTGAAGAGCTGATGAATGAGGAAAATGAGAGAGAAAAAAGAGTAGAAGAGGTGACCATTGAGGAGCAGGATGTAGCACAGATCAGTAAGGGTGAAGTGAGGAGGGCATTGAAGAGGATGATGAATGGAAAGGCAGTTGGTCCTGATGATATACCTGTGGAGGTATGGAAGTGTCTAGGAGAGGTAGCAGTAGATTTTCTGACAAGAACATTCAACAAGGTCCTAGAGAGTGGGCAGATGCCGGAGGAGTGGAGGAGAAGTGTGCTGGTGCCCATTTTTAAGAACAAGGGAGAAGTGCAGAGTTGCAGCAACTACAGAGGGATAAAGTTGATTAGCCATACGATGAAGTTATGGGAAAGAATAGTGGGAGCTAGACTTAGGGCAGAGGTCAGCATTTGTGAACAACAGTTTGGGTTCATGCCAAGAAAGAGCACCACAGATGCAATGTTTGTTTTGAGGATGTTAATAGAGAAGTACAGAGAAGGTCAGAGGGAACTACATTGTGCCTTTGTGGATCTGGAAAAAGCATATGACAGGGTGCCAAGAGAAGAACTGTGGTATTGCATGAGGAAGTCTGGAGTGGCAGAGAAGTATGTTAGAGTGGTGCAGGACATGTATGAGAGATGTTAGACAGTGGTGAGGTGTGCTGTTGGCGTGACCGACGAATTCAAGGTGGAGGTGGGACTGCATCAAGGGTCAGCTCTGAGCCCCTTCTTGTTTGCTATGGTGATGGACAGACTGACAGATGAGGTGAGACAAGAATCTCCATGGACTATAATGTTTGCAGATGACATTGTGAGAGCAGAGAACAAGTGCAGGAAAATCTAGAGAGGTGGAGGTATGCCCTGGAAAGGAGGGGAATGAAGGTTAGCCTCAGAAAATCAGAATACATGTGTGTGAATGAGAAGGACCCAGGAGGAACGGTGATGTTACAGGGAGCAGAGATAACGAAGGTGGAGGATTTTAAGTACTTAGGCTCAACAATCCAGAGCAATGAAGAGTGTGGAAAAGAGGTGAAGAAGCATGTGCAGGCAGGCTGGAATGGTTGGAGAAAAGTGTCTGGTGTGATGTGCGATAGGAGATTGTCAGCAAGAATGAAAGGAAAAGTGTACAAGACGGTGGTGAGGCCAGCAATGTATGGCTTAGAAACAGTGGCACAGGTTCTCTCTGGGAGTAACGAGGATGGATAGGATCAGAAACTAGTATATCAGAGGGACAGCCCATGTAAGATGTTTTGGAGACAAAGTCAGAGAGGCTAGATTGAGATGGTTTGGACATGTACAGAGGAGAGATAGTGAGTATATTGGCAGTAGGATGCTGAGGTTGGAACTACCAGGCAGAAGGCCTAGAGGAAGATCAAAAAAGAGATTTATGGATGTGGTGAAGGAAGACATGAAGGTCGTTGGAGTCAAAAAAGAAGATGCAGAGGACAGGGTGAGATGGAGGCGGATGATTTGCTGTGACGACCCCTGAAGGGAGCAGCCGAAAGGAAAAGAAGAAGAAGAAGAATATCAGCTGATGATGATGATGATGATGATGATGATGATGATGATGATGAAGAGAAATCTAAATATGAAATATTACGTTTTTAGATATCAGTGAACTGGAATCCTATCTGGTTCTAACACTCTTTAGTTGTAACTGCTCTGTCAGTGTGAGTGTAATTGGTGGATCTGATGCTTAGTGAAGATGAAAGAAGGATTAGATGTTTAGTTAATTGCGAAATAATCAAAACAACTTTATATTGGTGCATTTAGATCTAATTGACTAAGACTAGTGGCATGTCTTTTAGCTACAAGCTTCATGAGTTTACCCTTCAAGTGTTCCAGCCTTTAATTAAGTACTCATTTGAAGTCTCATTAGAATCTAAGAGCAGAGTTTTGCCATTTAATTGATATTTAACGATTATTTATTGAAGACGAGGTGGACGATGCTAAATAGCGCCTGAAAGAGTGCATTGAGGGGACTATTTAATTCCGACATCCACTGAGTTTGAAGTGAAAAGCTGTTATAGTGTATGTTGGAGTGGATCATAAAAAGCTCATTCAAAAACATTGATATGGTTTATTTCTTATGTTTTTAAAATCACAAACACATGAGCACGAAAAGCAGGTAAATAAAATCTGTAATTGTGTGTCTTTTACTACCTTAAAATATATATATTTTTTGTTTTCATTTTTGTTATTTTTAAATTATACTATAGATTTTATAGTTTATTTTTTACATATTATAACTATGACAGAGAGGGGTCAGGTGAACTTTGTGCGCTTTAGGTCGAGGTAGCGCTATGTCGCTAACAACCTAAATGGCAGCTGTTGCCTAATGAGTCGAGAATGGTCTAATATATCGAAAGGTCACTGGTTTGATTCCCAAAGCAGCAGCAGAAATGTGTGGTGGTGGGGGAGGGGGCATCTTCCCTTCCTCCACCTTTATGACTGAAGTGCCCTTGAGCAAGGTACCTTACCCCCAATTGCTCTCCAGGTGTGCTAATGTATGGCAGCCCACTGCTCGGAGTGTGTGTTCACTGTTTACATGTTTGTGTGTGTGTGTGTGCTCACTTTGCATGGGTGAAATGTAGAGGCAAAAATTTCCCTTGCAGGAAAGCAATGAGAGGGGCCAATTGAGGTGGCTCAGGCATTTAGTCAGACTGCCTCCCGAATGCTTCCCTGGTGTGATGTTTCGGCATGTCCAACTGGGAAGAGACGCCGGGGTCGACCTAGAACACCCTGGAGCGACTATGTCTCTCAGCTTGTCTGAGAACGCCTTTGTGTGCCCCCGGAAGAGCTGGAGGAAGTGGCTGGGGATAGGGACCTCTGGACCTCTTTGCTTAGGTTTCTGCCCCTGCGACCTGACGCCAGAAGAAGCGGAAGATGATGACAGTGATGATGAGAAGGAAAGTTCTTGTGTTTGTTTATATATATTTATATATTTATTTATATATATATATATATATATTTATATTGTTTGAGCACGGGTGGAAAAATATACCAAATATTGAAATCACTGAACACCAAAATTCCATCTTATATAATAAAATAATTTATTAATATTAATTGGGCTCAGATCAGTGGTTAACATCAGACAAGTTCATAGCAGAGCACCATACTTAAGAGAAATTGGTGTAGCATCGATCTGATCCGTTTATGTTGTGGACATTGTGTCTGTCTATGTCCATGTCCATGTCCATGTTGGAACTCTGTGGTAAAATCTTTCAGGCCGTATATAGCCGTTGTAATGGGAATGAACACCTTATGGAAAGTTCTACTTTATCTTCTTCTCCAAACTGTTTCTTGCTTCAAGCCATAAAAATGTTAATAAAACAAAATACACAGGAAAACCCCCAGAATACTTTGTTCCATGTGCAGGACGTTTTTTGAGCCGCCAAAATAAAGGATCACTGCTACACAATTCATTACTCATTTGTGCAGAAAGACTTTTAAACCAATAACATTGAGGAAGCGCATGACGTTTGTGGCGTGTCTAACGTGCTTACAGAAGTAAACCTTTCCAGTGGAATGGCGTCTTGCTACCCTGTGGTGACATTGGGTTTCCATTAAAGATATCTTATCTCAATCGTTTAACACTCTCAGACAATTGCAAAACTTTTGGTGAGGGGGCAGTCAGTGTGATGGTTACATGACATTACACCATCAGTGGCGTCATCAAAAAGAATTCACCCTGAAACCTTGTATCAGAGGAAATGCTTTTTTTTTCTTCTATTTTTTCTTTTCTTTTTTTAAGAGCTCCAGCTTCAGGAGGAGGAAAAAGTGAAAAGTCTGTACTCATTCTCACTGAAGTAGAAGGTGTGCCTAAACATGTGACTGGTACTGTTCTACATTGAAACACAAATAACCTGTGCTCCATAAAAGGTGTGTATTTACACTCGTTCAACAGTACAGTACAGTGATCCCTGGCTACTTCGTGCTTTATACCCCCATTTCACTGGAGCGCCGAATGCAAGGATCATGGCGGAAAGACGCAGAACGCACTCTACAGAGGAGCTTCGGCATTTTTACACGGAAAATGGGTCAAAAACCTACGGAAAATTGCACCTTCGGAACGATCACGAAGTGTTCGGAAAGGACACGGAAAGACCACGGTGCAATGTTGGAATACATGCGTAAAAGCCAGTGCGGACAGCAAAGGAAGACCTTCGGATAATTCACGGAACGTTGACAGAAAGGACGGAACGTTTATGGAACGACCGCAGTACTACTCCTTTTTAGAGGGAAGACCCAAAGAATGATCTCGGAACAGGCGGAATGAAGGTGGAACATTCACGTTAAACACGGAATGACTGAAGAATGACCGAGGAATACCTGGCGTACTACTCTACTACTCCCTTGCTGTCGTGGACACTCCACATAGCGCTATCACAAAAGCCGACCAGGCTTCTCGGTCTTGTGCAAGCCTCTTTGCTTCTTCGAAGGTGACTGATGTTCCTTTAAGATCTCTGGTCACAGTGTTCTTCCATCGCATCCTTTGTCTCCCAGGTCTTCGTCTTCCAGAAGGTTCCCAAAAGAGAAGTCTCTTCGGGAAACGAGTATTGGCCATGCGGACAACATGTCCAAACCATGACAGCCGCTTCCTTCGAAGTAAATTGTTGGTTGGTTAGTCTATACAGCTGTTCATTAGGTACATGATCTTCCCATGTTACACCAATCATTCGTCTCAGACATCTGTTGTAAAAGTCTGACAATCGCTTTTCTTCTACTATAGTAGTATTACAAGCTTCTGCTCCATATAGCAGAGTGGTGATGACTACTGCTTGGAATACCCGGCGTAACCATGTTTCAATGAGGAAAATATCAAAGGATTTGCTCCTGATTCTGCCTATAAATATCCGGATTGATCAAGGAAGCTCATTCTCTTATTCATACTGTATGTTTATAATGTACAATAAATGAAAATTTTAACATATGTTTGTAATTTACCATATGTTTCTAATGTGCAATATGTTTATAATTTACAATTAATTTAAGTGTAATGTATTCCGCAAACCTTCCGTGAGTATTCCGTGGGGATTCTGGGGCCGCTTTTGACCAACCAGAAGAAGCAGGAATGTTCATGGAACGTTCACTGAAGACTTGCGGAATAAAAGGAACGATCACGGAACGTTTGCGGAAAGGACGGAACGTTTGCGGAAGGACTACGGAACGTGAGGGAACACTGTCGGAAAATTTTACCGTGAACGTGGTCAAAAGCACATTCGCAGAAGATTTTGGCCTGACGGAAGAGGAGGAATACCTTCGGTATAGTATGGAAGGACACGGAAGATGATGGAATGACTGAGGAACGTTGGAGGATGACTACAGTTTTGCTTCTGCAAGTCTGCCGTGCTCCAGTGAAATGGGGGTATTAGCTTCAGTGCATCGCACCAACTCCCACCCCCCCACCCCCAAACAAACAAAAACAACCCAACAAAACTGTTTACATTTTTATGTGAGACATACATCTGAGTGTGTGCGTGCATCTGTGTGTGTGTGTGTGTGTGTGTGTGTGTGTGTGTGTGTGTATTTATATTTTATGTACATCTTATGCATTATTTTTGAATGTTTAATTGTTATTAAAAGCATTTACAGCATTGAATATGTATTTATTGATATTATATACACATATACATATATGTCAGTCAGGGGGGTCGACTCTACTTTGTAGAAATTGACAGTCGTGCACGCGTGGGGGGGGGGGCGGTTCCCATTAACCGCGGAAAGTGAGGGATCTGGAAATACATACATACACACACACACACACACACACACACACACACACACACACACACACACACACACACACACAAACTAAAACTAAATTTATCTGATTTATTTTTTCAAGGTCCTTAAAATAAAGTCTGTCCACTCAGCAGCCACTCTGTCCACTCCTGGGCTGCTATTTTCAGTCCTAGAAGACCAGGCTCCTATCGAGTTGAATGGGGAGCGAATGTTGTTAGATGATGATTCAAACATAGTGTTGAAATAACTGTTAGCCACTAACCTTCACTTTTTACCTTGAATAACATGAAAAAATGCATTTTTTGGGTCTCTTCAGCTACCGTGCAGGCTTTAAAGTGTACCAGCATCGGTCATCCTTACAGTATAATTCGTGCATATGTAATACGTTTAAGCCTTAAGCTGCTGCCTCATGCAGCAGGCAGTGAGTCAGTCTCGTAATCTGAAAGTTGTGAGTTCAATCCTCACATGAAGCAAAATGCAGCCTAAATGTAGGCTCCTTTTTGTGAATTTGCTTCTGGGATTAATAAAGTATCCATCCATCCGTCCATCCATCCATCCATCCATCCATCCATCTGTCCATCTGTCTTTATATCTAAGAATGACCATAAAAAGCACAAAGTATTTTATATGAGGTCAACGAGGAGGGCGGGGTAGACGTCTCTTGTGGAGACACCGAGATGTTCCATTTTAGTGACTCAGGATGAGAATGCTGCCAGAGATGTGCGTGACAGTAAACCCCAAATGGCTTATGGTAGCTAATGTTTTGCCAACTCGGCTTTCCTGTCGTTCAGTTGTTAATTTTCTGTAACCGCTTAATCCTAAGTAGGGTCGCAGGGAGGCTGGCGCTCATCCCGGCCGACTCCGGGCGAGGGTAGAATACACCCTGGACAGCTCGCCAGGCCATCGCAGGGCGGAAACACGCTGACGGCTATGCAGCTACTCTTGCCGAAAGTCAGCAATGGTTCTTTTACATGAACTTCACACCAGAGACAGTGACAGACATGGCCGGCCATTGATAACCCAGTTAGCTGCACTTGGCAGGGGACAGCGACAACCTTGTTTAGAGTGGAACTTGAACCCCCAACCCTATGATCAGTGATCCAGCGCCCTACACCACTAGGCCAGCACTGCCCTGCTTTCCTGTCGTCAGTTGGTTTAGTAACAAAAAGAAAGGCTGTCTACGAATTCTGCGCTTGTTGTCTGTGCAGCTCAGCACCGGCTGATAATGTGTTATGATGCACGGGTCAATGATAAAGCCCGGCCAATCCAACGAGTCCATGAACCGCCAATCAGAAAGGTATCCCCCATCTGCAAGCCTAGAGTTGTATCAACTGTGCGTGGAAGGAACTGCTGATGTCATAAGTGATGCGTTTCACCAGCCAGTAACAATAGTTCTCCATCGGTACCCTTTAAATTTTTTCCATTCACTTACTGTCACACCTCAGGGCAAATCGAAACAGCCAATAGGTCCAATGTGCAGATGTGCTCGCCACAATGCCACGGTGCCATGTATGTCAAGTAAACAGCAATAATATTCTGTGAAAATATCCCATTGAGAAACAGAAAGCCGAAAGAAAAGGTTTTTATGTATTAAGATGATGTTTTTTTTTTTTTTTCTGTATATGGACTTGCTTTTGAAAATGAACAGTATTAAAACAAAACAACAACAACAAAAAAAAATCCCCATTTGTTCACAAATCATCCACGAGCAGTGGCTGCGACTCTTAGCTTGGGGACTCATTGGTGGGAAGGGGGTAGCAATTTGTTTCCCGTGGCACTGTTGTCCTTA
>CM045729.1:73571549-73661549 GCA_024760905.1 Plotosus lineatus
CACAGCATGATAGGGTACTGGCCCTCTCCTGCTCCTGGTGCCCTGATTCAGATGTCATTTGTGTTTTCTGCCTGGATCAAAGGCAGGTCACGTTAATTAGCAGATTTCACAGTCCTCTGCTGCCAACCACCCTCCCGTCTCCCCGCTCTCAGATGCGATGTCACCAGGCCATGAGACATGTTAATCACGGGGAGATGCCTCTGTGTAGAGTACCGGCTAATAAGTCTGCTCCATAGACATTGTGGGCCAAGGTCCTAATTAAGATTCCAGATGACAAGCGTCCTTCAAATTTTTTTTTTTTTTTTTTTTTTTTTAACATTTTTTTTTAACCTACACCTGCTCCTGACCATTACAAAAGTTTTATGGGATCATCAGATTGAATGACAAAACAGTGTATTATTGAATCATGACAACTTTTAGATATGCCATACATTCAGGTTTCGCTTTCTAATTGCCTGGTGTAGCTTCCATTTCGAATAGATGAGGATCTAATCCTGCATTTCAGACTGTTTCCATCCATCTGGCTGCCCCTTCAGGTTTGATGGCAATGAGGCTTAAAAGTGCCTCTTTGATCCACACCTGGGGTTCGACTCCACCAGTGAGACTGGGAAAAGCGCCACTATTGCCGAGGACAGCTCCTGGAGACTAGCCCAAGGCTCTGAAGTGCGGGGACGCTCGAGAGCTCTCACTCAATCCAATCTTCTTGGCTGAGAGCACACACATTTGTCTCCTTGTGCATGTCAATGCCCCACCACTTGGTATGGTGTTAATCACTCGGCATTAGCTCCACGTTGTGTCCCGCGCATAAACAATCAGTACAAGGACGAAGTGGAGGACACACAGGCAATCACGTGTAACACATAGAACCCACATAAACATACACGTATATAGAGGCAAAAATAATCCAAAGTCAAGCGGCATACCAGGACCAGTTCTTGAGGAACGGTAGTTGCCTTAAGCTTGCACATCAAAGCATGCCTTAATCAACCACAGCACACATTTACCAGATTAAAGTACCAACACAGACCTCCCCATGTCCTTTAGAAATCACACATGGTTCCTCATGTAACTCCACCCACCTACTCAACATCTGCCCTCCCCTTCCATACACGGTAAATGACTCTGCAGCAATTTGACCTTATAGGTAAACAATAATGTTTTCCATGAATCTATTCATTCATTTACTGACTGTTTAATTCTATTAGGGTCACGAGGAAGCCGGTGCCCATCTCGTCAACGCGGTGAGGGCAGGATGCACCCTGAACAGTTTGCCAGTCCATCACACGTCCTACATCCAAGAAA
This sequence comes from Plotosus lineatus, assembly GCA_024760905.1. Classification (NCBI taxonomy): domain Eukaryota; kingdom Metazoa; phylum Chordata; class Actinopteri; order Siluriformes; family Plotosidae; genus Plotosus; species Plotosus lineatus. The sequence goes on from CM045729.1 coordinate 73,572,852, forward strand.
CAGCCATTCACACTCAGACTCACAGTTAGGGGCATCTCATTAGTCTGATGTGCTTGTGTTTGGAATGGCAGAGAAAACCAAGACAACCCGCACAAGCACAGGGAGAGCATGTGACCTCCATACAGAAACGAGCCCGGAACTCGAACCTGGGACTTGCTGTAAAGGCCAGTTTTTCCAGAAACATTTCTGAGGCATTTTTTATTTGTTTCTATTTTTTTTGTATCCTTTATTTCAAATAAAATTCCATTGTAATCAGCGCAGGAAGTGATTTAAGTACATACCATATTTGGCGTGATAAGCACACAGGGCACTTAAAAAATTGGAGTGGGTGGGCGCTTATTAAAATGTTACCAGCGGAGTGGAACGGTAAGTGCTTATTACCATCAAGGTGGAAAACATGAATAATAACAGAACAATGAAAGAGTTTTACTGGTATTTGTGTTACCATTTTGTGGTATCAACCAAACTATTTACATGAAAGCTGAAAATAAACAGAAAACAGCATAAATTAAAAAAGAAAAGACTTTTCCTTCCCTTACTTTTTCCTCCCGGTGTTTTCCTTTAAACATTTCCTTTAAACATTTTACCAAGTAAAATGAGCCAATGAACACCAATGTCAACTTTATCACATGGCACGTTGAACCAATCAACACAAATGTCAACTTTAGCACATAAACACAAACATAAACAAAAGCACATGGCCAGGAACTTCTTTAAATTTATGAAGTTGGTGAGCAGGAGAATCGGGTGAAAAATACTCATCATCACTTTCTAATAGGTCCATATCTGGCTCATGGCCGCTTCTTGGAGCAGGGCGCTTACTAGAATACGGTATTACGTACAAGAGGTTCATACAAGAGGTTTTTACACTCGATACCGTGTCCTTTTCCTGAGATCTCACATTAAGGCATACCAGGTCAATTTTTCAGTTCATAAACAGGAATCTTATGGCATTTTTGCTACTCAGTCTTTAGATGTGATGAATTGACAGAGTCGAAGGGCAGTGGTGGCCTGGTGGTAAAGGGTGCTGGATCACTGATCCCAAGGTTGGGGGTTCGAGTCCCACTCGCCACAGGTTGTCACCGTCCCCCCCCAGTGCAACTAACTGGGTTATCAAAGGCCGGCCAGGTCGCTCGCTTTCTATGGTGTGAGGTTTATGTAAAAGAACCAATGCTGACTTTCGACAAGAGTATCTGCATGGCCGTCAGTATGTTTCCGCCCTGCGATGGCCTGGCGAGCTGTCCAGGGTGTACTCTGCCCTTGTTCGTAGTCTGCTATGATGGGCCTAATTAGACCCTAATTAGGATTAAGTGGTTACAGAAAATGAACTGAATTTACAGATTCAAAGTTTTGTTTTTATTTTGTTTTTTTTAAAACACATATATAATGCATTAATCCCACAGGTCAGATTATTGTCACTGCATTTACGCTTTCAAAGTGAAGACACACACACACACACACACACACACACACACACACACACACACACACACACTTGGGATAGTGGGCTCAAAGGCACTTCAGCCATGAAGGTGGACGAAGGGAAGATGCAGGCCAATCTCCTCAACACCATTTTCTCTGCTGATTTTAGGAATGAAACCAGCAACCTATCAGTCGCTGATAGCGCGCCAAAGCCGCTTCTCTAACTATTAGACCATGGCTGCCCCAAGGATTTGCACATACCTGTGATACCTAGCAAGTGAGCATCACCAGAACCCTCATGCTAAACTGGTTTACTTCTCTCTCAATATCAATGACATAAAGATAAGAGAACTACTTTAAAATTAATCTGACACTAAACACAATGTGAGGGCTATAATAGACAGATAACATCATCTACAGAGTATCAGACCCTCATTTATTTCTGATCTGCTGTTCTGTGGCTGAACTGTGACATTACTCACTACTACAGTCTTTAGTAGGACTTTATTCTGCTGTTGCCTTCTGGAATTACACTACAGAAATGGAAGCCTGTGTAAATTGCAAAATTTCCATCTTCCTCTCCTCTTGCTCATGCCTCACTCTCACTTGTGGTGTAAATTAGGCTTTAGGGCCTGAATATATCATCAAATGTGGTCCAAAGCTGAATGCACTGTGGACTGTTGATGAGGTCCCTGTACTGACTGCACATATACAAAATTGAGCATGCAGGACTAAAGCTGTTCGGTAGAACCCAATGTATGAAATGGCTTCATTTTGTCTCTTTCTTCATCTTCCAACATCAGCATTAAACATTAAAGAGGACATATGCTTTATTTACACTTTTTTGTGCTATAAATGACCGTATAGTGTTGAGTAACCATGTTATATGACCCCAGAGTTGCATGATTCAGGTCCCCTCTGGGCTGTATAAGCTGACCGTAAACACAGGCTTTTGCTGATTATTATTTTTTTTGGCACGTTGGTGCATCATGGCATGCGAGTACTTCTTATTAGTTGACCTTTCCCCCATGCAAAACTGTATCTCCACCCATTCTTGTCTGCTTCCGAGGTGACCAATCAGAGCAGAATAGGCACAGAAAGTGGAAAGACCATGCATGGGAGGAGGAAGCCAAACAAGCTGTTCAGGAGGCACACTTAAAATCAGTGTTTTAGAGGGTGTTTGGGAAACAGCTTGCTGAAGAAATGGAGGTTTTTGGAGTAGGAATTATACTTTGGTGCTAAACTGGTATCTGAAATGAAAAATAAATGTCTACAAATAGCTATAATATCTGACACATTCCTTTATCTCAAGTTCCAAACTGTGGTGAACGACTTTAGTGTTTTCATTTTCACTTCCCTGTCACTCACAATGGTTGCCAGCCAATCATGGGTGACTTTAAGCTTATTTGTACAAGGGGGCAGTTTTCCTCCGAGTATGTTAGACCACACCCAAATACGTATGCACTGCAGATCGTAAAGAGGTGGGTGACAAGCATTGCATGTCACGGTGGATGTGTGTGTGCATGCTTTCGCCCCTCCCTGAATGGTGGTGGTTGTGTGATCGGGAAGGAAATATTTAATTAGTGGGAATTGGATACAACTAAATTAGGGTGAAATGGGGGGGGGGGACGAACAAACAAACAAACAAACAAAAACATTGAATATGAAGACTCTGCCCTTAACATAATTTTAATATAATGTGGAAGTGCCATCCTCTGAACACGACAGCAACTGTGTGCTTTACATCGCTGATTTGTAGCCCATGGCACATCTCTGTTGGCCTGGTGGTAAAGGTGCTGGATCACTGATCCTAAGGATGGGAGTCCAAGCTCCACTCTTAACGGGTTGTCACTGTCCCCCCCAGTGCAGGTAACTGGGTTATCCAAGGCTGGCCATGTCTCTCACTGTCTATGGTGTGAGGTGTAAAAGAACCATTGCTGACTTTTGACAAGAGTAGCTGCAAAGCCGTCAGCGTGTTTCTGCCCTGCGATGGCCAGGTGAGCTATCCAGGTTGTACTCTGCTCTCACCCGGAGTCAGCAAGGATGGGCACCAGCCTCCCCACGACCCTAATTAGCATTAAGGAATTAAAGAAAAATTAATAAATGATAAATAAGCAAATAAATAAATATAAATGTATTATGAGTAAAAAAAAAAAAAAAAAAAATATATATATATATATATATATATATATATATATATATATATATATATATATATATATATATATATATATATATATATATATATATACACACACACAAAAGGTTTTTAGTAACTGCTCCTTCCTCACTCACTGCCGAACCGTGAACACCTAATTCAATGAAGTTTGCTTGCTTGGAGGGCAGAGCCTATCTCAGATTTTATTCAGTATAATTTTAATACATACTGCTATTTGCCATTTTGGTAACTAAAAATACACAAGCATTGAAGTATGAATGCTTTGCATGATACATGATCCACTTTTACATTACCTCACTCATTTGCTAAGCTGCATAATCCTACTTGGATCACGGGGAAGTTGGCCCAACTCATCTTGGCCTACACTGGGTAAAGGCAGGGTACATCCTAAATGGGTCACCAACATTGCCAACATGGACAACCATTCACATGTCTACTAATACATTTAGATGCAATTTGGAACACCAAATTAGCCTAATGTGCATGACTTTGAACTGTTGGAGGAAACTGGACTATCCAGAAGAAACCCCAACAAGCACGGCGAGAGCATGCAAGCTTTACACAGAACTGCCTTTTCCAAGCCTCAGACTCAAACTCAAGACTTTATTGCTGTGAGACGGATGTGACAATCAATATGCCACTATGCTGAACTTCTCTATCCTTCAAACATGTGTTATAGTTAAAGTTAAACATTATTCTGCAGTACAATTAATACTAGGCTCTGGCAGAGGGGCGAGGCTGACATGCTTTACACCGGAGATCCGGAAGAAAAGCAGAACCAATACATTTCTGAACTCCTGCCAAAAGTTTCAAAGACGAAACAAATTGACTCCAGTATTATAATGAACTGGATAAGAGTGAAACTCTCAGTAAATCTGATCAGATCTGCTGTGCTGTGCTTGAGAGGAACCAGGAGTTTAAACAAGGGACATATTGATAATGTACAGATGATTATGGAGAGAGAGAGAGAGAGAGAGAGAGAGAGAGAGGTTAAAAGTTTTCTATGTGTTTAATTTCATGTCCCCCACTAGTATGAACTTTCCACCTGTAAGCTGGTAATGTGCACACACTGCTCTCAGAGGTCAGCACATCTTGCACCGTTCCTGCGATGCGCCGCCTGGGGCGCACGCACGGCCACCGCGCCCTTCCAGATCCTACACAGATAACTTCATTATCTAGGGACCGGGGACCAGGACCAGTGGGTTAAATGATGAGCCTTGATGATGCTGAGTGGTTTTGATGTGCAGGATGATGTTTACTGCGGTGTCACGGGAGGAATGGTGTCATTAACAATGATTTGTGATGGTCATGATTTAACACCATAAAGACTTTAAAGCTTCAGGCGCGCGGGCAGCAGGTTGAGTCGAGTCGGGTCAATATGGGGCTGAGTGAGACACAAACCATGAATTATATTGTGAAATGATTCACAAATAATCCACCAATCAAACAGAATTAACCAGGAAGCATTACACACACTTTGGGTAAATAAATCTATAATTGATTATAGTTCTCCGGTGCACCTTCCAAGGGCAACCGGAAGCTGATTAGTTCAATTGTCCAGTTGTAGTGTCGCCTGTGTGTGTGTGTGTGTGTGTGTGTGTGTGTGTGTGTGTGTGTGTGTGTGTGTGTGTGTGTGTGTGTGTGTGTGAGAGAGAGAGAGAGAGAGATATTGTATACAGTACAAACTCATATAAGGGGCAGTGGTGGTCTAGTGGTATAAGGTGCCAGATCGCTGATCCAAAGGTTGGGGGTTCGAGTCCCACTCTCCACAAGGTTGTCACTGTCCCCCCCAGTGCAGCTAACTGGGTTATCAAAGGTCGGCCATGTCTCTCACTGTCTATGGTGTGAGGCATGTAAAAGAACAATTGCTGACTTTGGACAAGAGTAGGCTGCAAAGCCATCAGCGTGTTTCCACGCTGCAATGGCCTGGCGAGCTGTCCAGGGTGTACTCTGCCCTCGCCCTGAGTTGGCTGGGATGGGCACCAGCCTCCCCACGACCCTAATTAGGATGAAGCGGTTACAGAAAACGAATGAACAAACTCATATAGGTTACTTATACAAGGTTTAAACATAATTTCCACTCTAAAGAATGCCGTGTAATAACTTATGAACAAATTTATCTAACGAACGGCCATCTGGAATCTAACTCCTTTGTAAGCTGGGGCATGTCTGTAGTTTGCTAACTGTGGTGCTGCCTGCTGAAGCATCCCAAGCTGACTTGTTTCCCTAGCGGGACAGTCATGAGCAGGACATCAGGTGTTAATTTGATTGGCAGGCACTGCCTGGTACAATAGTTGTAGATATGTCAGTCAGATGGTGATGTAAACATGGTTTCGCTGTCAGTTCATTGAAAAGACAACAGGATTGAACATTTTTGTAATTATTGATCACATATTACACGGATATTAAAATTGTTATACAAATAAGAGAACTAGTTTATTTCTAGCATCGCGGGGCAGTGGTGGTCTAGTGGTTAGGGTGCAGGATCGCTGATCCTAAGGTTGGGGGTTCAAGTCTCCACAAGGTTGCCACTGTCCCCCCAGTGCAGCTAACTGGGTTATCAAAGGCCGGCCATGTCTCTCAGTGTCTATGGTGTGAGGCATGTAAAAGAACCATTGCTGACTTTCGTAAAAAGAGTAGGCTGCAAAGCCGTCAGCGTGTTTCTGTCCCTTGTTAAAAGGGTTGTCAGGAAGGGCATCCGACATAAAAACCTATGCCAAATCAAATGTGTGAATCAGATGATTCGCTATGGCGACCCCTGAGAAAGGGAAAAAGCTGAAAGGATAGAAGAAGTTTATTTCTAGCATCACCAGTCTTTAGGTACACTCTTTTCACTAAAGTCAAAGATACACACATTTGATTATTGAGTACGTGAAGTTATGTCACAAACTGTGTTTTCATGTTCCATGAAAAAGAACTGTTTTATTGAGGCAAACTTCAACCCTCTGATAGTCATACTCATGAATGTAAGGTATGCACACTTCTTTTTGGCTCAGTAATTAAACTGAACAAAATACAAAACTTTTAAAAACATTCAGCTATGTGATTATTTTATCAAGACATCTGCAGTTGGCTTCATCAGTCACGCTGTTAATAAAAGAGGTTACATACCTGCCATGCTGTGGGCTGTAGCAGTCTTTCAGGATCACAGTAGAAAATCAAAAGCAGCCTCCCACTTAATAACTGAGTCCTCATAACATGGAGCATAAACATCTCAGTATAAACCAAATTCCACAATATGTGAGGTCAACATTACATTTGCTACTGCAGAACCACACACACACACACCCACACACACATATATATATATATATATATATATATATATATATATATATATATATATATATATATATGTATACACACACACACACACACACACACACACACACACACACACACACACACACACACACACAGGGATTCCTTGCTACTTCGCGCTTCAATTCATGCGGCTTCAGTGCATTGCAATTTTTTTTTTAATATTCATCGGATTAAACAATAAAGAAATTAAGGAACAATGGGGGGAAAAAGTTAAGGAAAATGCTACAAAAACAAGGCCAATTATGCAACCCCCCAAAAACAACAAAAAACAAAAAACAACCCAAAGCCTCCCATCAAATCTACTTACATTGTTATGAGATGCGCATCTGAGTGTGCGCATGTGCATCTGTGTGGGTGCGTGCGAGCATCTGTATGTGTGTGTATTTATATTGTATGTACATGTTATGCATTGTTTTTGAATGTTTAATTGTTATTATAAGCATTTATACCATTGGATATTTATTTATTGATATTATAAACACATGTACATGTGCGTATACGTCAGTTGGCAGGGGGGAACCTACTTCACGGAATTCGGTGGTCACGTGGGGGATCTTTAAAAATTGGAGTGGGTGGGTGCTTATTAAAATGTTGCCAGTGGAGTGGAACGATAAATACTTATTACCATCGAGGTGGAAAACATGAACAATAACAGAACAAAAAAAGAGTTTTACTCGTATTTGTATTATTCATTTTATGGTATCAACCAAATTACTTACATGAAAGCTGAAAATAAACAGAAAATAGCATAATTAAAAAACAAAATCAAACAAAAAAACCCTTACTTTTCCCTTCCAGTCTTCTTTTCCTTTCGGCTGTTCCTTTAAACATTTTCCTGGAAGTAAAATCGAGCCAATCAACATGATTGTCAACTTTAGCACATGGCACTTTGAACCAATCAAGAACATAAACAAACGCACATGGCCAGGAACGTCTTTAAATTTATGACGTTAATTAGCAGGAGAATCGGGTACAAAAGCCTCGTCATCACTTTCTGAAAGGTCCATATCTGGCTCATCGCTCCATTCATTCAGAGCATCCCATAGTTTTGCTGTAGCAGTTTCTAATGGTTCATTGGTTGTTGGACATTTACCAAGAGAATACAGCAAAATATTTTCCTGTTTTTTAAGCACGGTGGAACAATCAAATGTGTTGTTACTGATGAACATTATAAACATTCCCCAGTGGCAGGGGGGTCTTGAAATACCGTGTAAACTCACTTTTACAGGCAGTGAACACCTTATTTTACCGTTACAGAGACTGATGAAATAAAATTGGTAAGTTTGATCTACCATTTTGCTTCCAGTACGCATGGGCGGTTATTAAATGTAAGAAAAAAAAAGGGGGGGGGGGGGGGCTTATTGGAGCAGGGCGCTTATTACGTCGAATACAGTGTGGGTGGCACAATGGTGTAGCAGTTAGCATATTTGCCTAAGAAAGACTTGGGTTCATGTCATGGGCTTGGCGAGGGTATTTCTGTGTGGAATTTGCATTTTCTCTACTGCACTTACACGGGTTTCCTCTTGATACTTGTTTCTTCCTTCGGTCCAAAGACATGCACAGTAGACTAACTGGCTGTTCCATATTGCCCTGAGTGTGAGGTGGTATGGTTTTGTGTGTGTGTGTGTGTGTGTGTGTGTGTGTGTGTGTGTGTGTGTGTGTGTGTTGGGCCTGCAGTGGACTGGCGAGCTGTTCAGGATGTACTGTCTTTGCCAAAAGTTGGCTGAGATAATCACCAGTCTCCTCAGTGTCCCAGAAGGATTAAGCAGATTGGAAAATGAATAAATGAATAGATCTTGTAAGTGTTTTCTGAAGACACCTGTCAACCAGATGTAAGTATGTCTGAGGAAACGTAAAACATGACCAGACTCCACTGCAGAATACACTCGTAATGCATCTGACATTAAAGGCATATTTAATAATGCTGGTACAAATCATGTAAATTGGCACACACACACACACACACACACACACACACACACACACACACACACACACACACACACACACACACATTAAATTCATCCAACTTGAGGTGAAAACTGTTGCTTAAAGCTGTTATAAAATTAGTTTACTATCAGTTGGCTATTCGTCAACTATCAGAAAGCTCAGGACTAAAAAAGAAATTATAGTTTCGCACGAGCACTAAAATTGTCATTGTTTATTCCATTTTATTATAAATAAACAGTATCTGCAGTTTCAAAGTCTTTCAAATTTGTCTAAAAACCATCTCACGTTTGTGACGCACTTGTGTAGTTGAGGAATGGGGAACAGAACTGGCGTAATGTGCATGTATGTTTATTTTTAATTCTAAATTTTTATCTCTGCAGTGGCGCGGTGGTGTAGCGGTTAGCATGTCCACCTCATAGCAAGAAAGTCCTCGGTACAAGTCTTTTGTGCTTGCGTGGGTTTCCTTCGGGTAATTCGGGTAATAGTTTCCCTTTTACAGTCCACAGTCATGCACAGTAGGCTTATTGATTGTTCCCAGTGTCGGCTTACATAGGTTCCAGCCTCTCTACGACCCCAGTAGGATGAAGCGGTTCAGAAAATGAGTGAGCGATGAGTGAATTTCATGTCTCTCTGCTTCATTACAATCCAATTGTAAGTTACATTGATATTTATAAATGAAAGTTGCACTCCATCTGTGGTTGCATGGGTAATGTAGCAAATAAGCCCTATATACGTACTGGTTTTAATCACCCGTGTACTTATATGGCTTCCTATTAATGTTCCATAGTAACAGCATAGTCCATCGGCACTCGTTTCACAGTTATGAGCGTTCAAACCCTGTGATTTTAATTTTGGCCTTTTAAGGTCACTCAAGGTCAAAAGCAACTGTCTCTGATTAGAGCCCATAAATGGTCATCTGTGAGTGCTCCATAGTAACAGGATGTCTATTGGCTCTCGTTTCAAAGTTTTTAGAGCTTCAAATCCTGTGACCTTGATTTTGTCCTTTCAGAGTGATTCAAGGTCACTCAATAGTAATTGCGTCATTTGAAAGTGTGCATACATTTTCCTCTCCATCCTTTTCATTATTACGGCTATGAGTCTGTCCATGCAGGCAGTGGTGGCACGGTGTGAAAAGGTGCTGGATCACTGATCCTAAGGTTGGGGGTTCAAGCCCCACTCTCAACGGGTTGTCACTGTCTCCTCAGTGCAGGTACCTGGGATATCAAAGCTCGGCCATGTCTCTCACTGTCTATGGTGTGAGGTTCATGTTAAAGAACCATTGCTGACTTTCATCAAGAGTAGCTGCAAAGCCGTCAGCGTGTTTCTGCCCTGCGATGGCCTGGCGAGCTGTCCGGGGTGTACTCTGCCCTCGCCCAGAGTCAGCTGGGATGGGCGCCAGCCTCCCCTGACCCTAATTAGGATTAAGCGGTTACATCTATGAGTCTGTCTATGTGTTATATGTGCGATATAATCACTTGTGAGCTATAAGCACTTCCAAGTTAACACGGAGAAATATCTGGCTCTGAAACTTAATGACCCTGCTCTGAGTTTGACCTTTGAACCTGACATTCCAAAATCAAAATGTCTCAAAGACGCAGATAGGGTAGGGTCTTCACCAAGTTTAATGAACATCTCTGTTCTCTACTTTGGATGGAGGTAATTCTTCTTCTTCATGCAGAGGTGTCATGATTGATATGCCGTTGTTCTTTGATTGATGAACTGGCGTCAGAAACTATGATGTCGTGCACTGTGAATTGTTTCATAGAGTGTCATTCCAGTACATTTTTATGCATTGTCGGTGTGTTTAGTCTTTTGTGTACCCCTAGATCTGTTTCCTAATAACAATCCAGTTTTCTAATCCATTGCTTCTTGATGTTTCTCCAAAGTACGTCAGTCTCATCTTAATGTAGGAGTTCAGCAATGTCTCGAAGTTGCCAAGTTCTTCTAGGACACTTTTGTTTGTTCTTTTTTTTTATCCAAATTATTTGTAGCATCTGTCACACCACAATTCTTTAATTTATTTATTCATTCATTTTCTGAACTGCCGAAACCTAATTAGGGTCGCAGGGAGGGTGGCATCCGTCTCAGCCGACTCAGGGTGAGGGCAGAGTGCACCCTGGACGGCCAGGCCAGACCATCCCTGGACAGAAACACGCTGACGGCTTTACAGCTACTCTTGACAAAAGTCAGCAATGGTTCTTTTACATGAACCTCACACCATAGACAGTGAGCGACATGGCCGGCCTTTGATAACCCGGTTAGCTGCACTGGAGACACCATAATTCCAAACCTCTGATTTGTTGATGAACAGATTCATAGAAGGTCCAACATTTAAAGCTGTAAGTTGCTATGAGGAAGCCTCAAGGCTTGAGAAGTACAATCATGCATTACCAGTCTCAACCTGCTTACTCTCCGCCCACAGCTGAGGCTTGAACGCTTTTCTCTGCCACAACTGTCGACAGATCTCGCGACCATAAATCACTACTTTTACATCTAGTTTGATGAGGCGTCCATTTGCTTCTGGAGTTTAGTAAACCGAACAGAATATATAATGAGCAGCAGTTCCAATTCCTCAAAGCTCTTTTTTTTTGTGCTGACATTCTTTTTTTTTCTTTTTTTTTTTTTTTTGCAAGTATCTACCTCCGTACATTCCAAAATGCATATGTATGAGGAAAAGAAGTGCAATTTATTTATATACACCAGTTTTGTGAATAATATGAGATTTCACGTAGCAAGCATGAGGCCTGGGACTGTCTGCGTACCAAGGAGCGGCCATATGAGAGCCGCGTGATGTAAGGAGCTGGGATCAGGTGCTTGCTGGAAGAATCCTGTGGTTCTGGTACCGCAAATAAAAGCATCGCATGACAAGATATCTCTGTTGTCTCACCGCGTTCAATTTGTGCTCCACAACAACGAGTGTAATTCAGTTCGAACGGAGGCCACATGCTTCAGATATCTCCACGACAACGTTTAAGTCTTTAAAGTCTTCCAAGTCAAATTTACAGATAACAAGATCCTCCCGTTGGGGTTGGGCTTTTTTTTTTTTTTTTTTTAGGGCGTAATCTTTAACAATGTCTCAGTTTTATGTGAGTCTCAAATTTACCTCAATCAATGTTCAAATCAATGCTATGACTTGATCATAGCATTGATCATTCTTGGTCATTCTGCTTGGAGAAAAGGTGTTAGAAGCGCTTCAGGGCTAATCTGCAAAGTGCGCCATCTCTGAGTGCATGGAGCGCCAAAAATAATAGGGTTTAGGTGGATCCACTCCCGGAGCCAATGAGAACAAAGAGGTTGAAACCAGGAGAGAGAGAGAGAGAGAGAGAGAGAGAGAGAGAGAAGCTCTGCTGGGAGTCTGGAGCTCAGTATGCTTTAATTCCCCAGAAAGCTGTGATTCCTCCTTGATTTGTATTACCTTGCTGTCAGAGTCAGGGCACAGACTTGCCCTGCAACTTCATTAAGGTGTTAATCTCCATACGGTGGCTGCAGAAGGGGCACAAAGCTCCCAGCTATCTGGCCCTAGGTCCAGGTGTATCAGCGTGGCAATTAGAAAAGGCAATTAGAGCTCGTTCGCTTCTTCAGGCTACAGAAAAGAGATAAGCTGTGAGCTCAGGCTTAATTGGATCATTGTCTCTGTTAAAACAGAAAAGAGTGGAGAGGAAAGAAAAAAAAAAAACAAATGGTTGAGATAAGCCTTCAGACCAAAATTACAAGGTAAAATGCTAAGAAGGTGTTCAGGCTATTTTAATGGGTCAGAAGAAGCACATTGATGAAAGAACTCTTCAAAAAAAATCCAGTGTGTTTAATTTTACAGTAATCCTAAAAGATAAACACCTTTCCGTTTATATTTAAAGGTGCAGTACCAGATATGATTTTATGCTTTTATTTATAATTTTAGACGTAAGTTTGTTCGGGATTCGCAACACAATCTCAGGCTTCCTGAAAGCTGACTCACTCAGAAGCAATAGAGCTGCCAAATGTTCAGTTCATTTTGACTGAAAATACTCAACTCGAAATGTAGTCTCTTTGACCACCTTTGAATATCCTCGAATATATAATCATAATATCTATTAATTGTAATTTCACACCAATGTTTTGTGCTGGTCCAAATATTTTCACCAACACCACAAATATGTATCATTTACCTCAAATATTTCCTTAAATATCATTCGTTCATTCATTTTCTTAACCGCTTAATCCTAATTAAGGTTGCGGGGAGGCTGGCGCCTATCTCAGCCGACTCTGGGCAAGGGAAGAGTACATCCTGGACAGCTCGCCAGGCCACTGGAGAGCAGAAACACACGCTGATGGCTTTGCAGCTACTCTTGTTTAAAGTCAGCAATGGTTCTTTTACATGAACCTCTCACCATAGACAGTGAGAGACATGGCTGGGGTGGGGGTGGGGTGGGTGGGGTAGTGACAACCTTAGGATCAGTGATCCAGCACCTTTACCACCAGGCCACCACTGCCCATTTCAGTAAATATGCAAATTCCAATTTGAATTTATTCTATTCTTTTTAAAATAAAAATCACTTTTAATTTTGGACAAGATTGCTGACATGTGGGTCAGGTGTTCAGAAAATGGTGCGAGGAGAGTACGAATGCAAAAATGCTTGAGATCTGACAAAACTTATAAAGGATGTGGATTCCAAAATAATTGACTAAAGTTTTAAGATGTCCAGTCACTCAAAATCACCAGTCCGTTAGCCTCACATGGATTCTGTTCTACGCAAAAGCTGAACTACCTGATTCAAGGTTGGAAAACAACACCCTACAAAAACAGGTGGTGTTTGAAAGTATATGTGGCAGACTATAGAGCAAGGTGGAAGGCACTTAATGTTGATTGGCTGCAAGTTCGGAGAATCATGATGGACAAAATTGACTTTTGGTTGTGAAATTTTTAGTACGAGCACTCTAAGAATGATGCACGTGGAAATCATTGATGATGATGATGATGATGATGATGATGATGATGATGAAGTCTATGCAATCCATTGTGGAGTCAGAAACTCTCACCTCATTTATTTTTTTGATGAAAAGTGCTCCAACAAGGGCAGTAGTGGCCCGGTGGTAGGGTGCTGGATTACTGATCCCAAGGTTGGGGGTTCAAACCCCATTGTCACTGGGTTATCACTGCTGTCCCCACAGTGCAGCTACCTGGGTTATCAATGCCCTCCATGTCTCTCACTGTCTGTGGTGAGAGGTGCATGTAAAAGAACCACTGCGGACTTTTGTCAAGAGTACCTGCATAGCCACCAGCGTGTTTCTAACCCGCAATGGCCTGGCGAGCTGTTCAGGTTGTACTTTGCCCCACCCCGGGTCGGCTGAGATGGGTGCCGGCCTCCGTGCGACATGAATGAATCAAACTGAATGATTCAACAAATATAGAAAAGTATTTTGGACATTCATGGCACATTTAAACGAGTTTTACTGACACAGTCCCTTAAATAACTGATCTCCAAAATATAATTACCTCATCCAATGACTTCCAATTGTGTATACAACATAAAGAGATGTATTGTCTGAGCTATAATTATCCCATTAATTAGTCATTTTTGCTAGCACAGCAACTGCTCTCCAGAAACTGTACTACAGTTAGAGAGAGTTTTTCATGATGGAAATGTTGCTGTGGGTATCAATGTGGCTTAGTGGAAAGCCCGTCCACCTCACAGCACAAAGGTGCTGGGTTTGAATCTTGGGCTTGGAAAAGGTGTTTCCGTGTGAAGTTTGCATGTCCTCTCCATGTTTGCATGGGTTTCCTCCTACAGTCCAAAAACATGCATCTTAGGCTAATTCAGTGCTTCTCAAGTAGTGGGATGCACCCCTCTTCTTGATGCCAGGGGGGCACGTATGACCCTGGGGAACATGCTTTTTTTTGCCATACTGTACTAGAATTAAGTGTAATTGCACATCCACTACAGTAGTTCGCAGTAGTACTCTCATTGTCACGCTATGGTGTTGGGGTTTTTCGCACCGAGCAAATGATATGTCTGTCTTCCTTTCAGCTTTTTCCCCCTTTTACTTGGGAGTCGCCACAGCGAATCATCTGATTCACACGTTTGATTTGGCAGAGGTTTTTACGTCGGATGCCCTTCCTGTCACAACCGTTTTAGCAAGGGACAGAAACACGCTGACGACTTTGCAGTTACTCTTTACGAAAGTCAGCAATGGTTCTTTTACATGCCTCTCACCATAGACAGTGAGAGACATGGCCCGCCTTTGATAACCCAGTTAGCTGCACTGGGGGGACAGTGACAACCTTGTGGAGAGTGGGACTCGAACCCCCAACCTTTGGATCAGCGATCCAGCACCCTATACCACTAGACCACCACTGCCCCACCGAGCAAATGATATGAAGTTCAGTAAACAACCCCTCAACAAACAAAATGGAACAATTTCATTCAGGAACCAAGAGAAAGGTGGAGAGAGATGGAGATATTGAGACAAAAGAAAGTCAGCTGAAAGCCAAGACGAGGAAATATGATGAACCTTATGTCGCTCTTGGCTTCACTGTGACTTTAATGTTAATAAAGATACAGTGTTATGCAGAGGTGTACTAATAACAACTTTAGAGACAAATAATACTATTGATAGTCGCACTCTGGTGGTGGTAGTGGGGTGAAATGTTTTTTTTTTTTTCTTCCTAGAGGGGGCGCCACTGAAAATAACTGAGAAGCACTGGACTAATTGGCTGCAGGTGTGAGAGTGAATGGTTGCGTGTGTTGTCCTGCTATGGTCTGGCAAGCTGTTCAGGGTGTACCTTGTCCTTGTCCAGTGCTGGCTGAGATAGGCACAAGTCTCCCCATGACCCTAGTAGAATTATGCGGTTTGGTAAATGAGTGAGTGAAGTTCAGCTGCATCCCAGCTCCATGGTTCCTGGTTTGATCCTGAGTTTGAATCGCTGCTTACGAGTTATCCACCTTCCATAAACAAGGCCTGAAGGGGATTGGCTGTAGTAATTCACCCTGCGATGAACTCGCTGCCCATCCAAAGTGTATAACACCAAGTGTTCCGAGGATAGACTCCAGATCCTCCACCAACCTGACCAGGATAAAGCAATGGGAATAAAGTATGATCCATGGTTTTGACCGAGGGGAAAAATGATGTGTTATTACGGAAATTACGTCTTGACACCGCACTGAACTCACTCTGTCGAGTTGGTCGTTTCACAAACTGTCGATTAGATAATGGAAAAAATTTTTCCCTTCACTGCCCTTGCCATTTATAGTTTGGAAATTACCTCAGCGAGTCCAACTCTTTCCTTTGTTTTGCTTAAAGGCCCACATGCAGCCTTAAACTCATCTCGTTTGCTGAAGTGGTGAATGGGATGAGTTATTCAGTGCAGAGTCAGCCAAGGGCACAGTGGACTCCAGAAAGGACGGCCGGATAATGCGAGTGTTTGTGCGTGTCTGTGTAGTGGAAACCAGGCCAACTGTCATAAAAGTGCTGGCGGCCAGAGTTGATGGTCTGTCATGGTGGCTCTTCCTCATTCCCCAGTCATGTGATAACATATAAAAAGCCTCTCATAGGCCACTCCAGGGGCATCAGGCTGGCATATTGGGCCTACATTTGTCTGTATCTCTGCTGGAAGCTTTGGAGTCCCTTCATCCACATGATACGCTGCTGTCGCTGTGGGAGACTTCCTGTGGCGTTTGTTGCTGAAAAGCAAAGAACAGCAGCTCCTAAGGCAACGCATCCTCTTTTTTTTTTCTTTTCTGCAAGTTTACTGCCTGTACGTTACTGTTTCATCTAGTTTCTGTGGAGAATCTGAAGTTTCAGATGAGTAAAAAAAAAAAAAAAAAAAAAAAAATCCTGTTATATCCGGGGTAAAGATTATGACTATAAAAGGAAGCTTTGGATGGCTGGTGCTCTGTGTCACACCATTCACCACAGCTGGAATGTGCGTTTTCTGCAGGCGGTAAGTAAAAGAGCTACAACTCATGCCTCCCTGGTCCACACCTGCGACCACAACAATGCAGACCTTGAAAAAGAGGAAGTGTTTTGGTCAGCACTGCTGAGAAAATGCTTGTGTGTGTGTGTGTGTGTGTGTGTGTGTGTGTGTGTGTGTGTGTGTATGTGTAATTCTGTGCTTCTGTTTCCTTTTTCCCCCTGCTCAAGTCTGATACCACAGGATATAACACAAGATTATTTCTTCGTACAGTTTTTCTGTCTTGTGGTCGGAAGAATTTTTTTCCTCACAGAGCTTTGACTTTTGAGGCAGCAGTGGGCCAGGGGTAGGGTATTGGATTATTGATCCTCAAGCCTCACTACCAACAGCTTTTCACTCCCCCCCCCCCCTCCTCCCCTTCCCGTTGCAGCTAACTGGGTTATCAAAGACCAGCCATGCAATGGCCTGGTGCGCTGTCCAGGATGTACTCTGCCCTCACTCAGAGTTGGCTGAGATGGGCGCCAGCCTCCCTATGACCCTAATTAGGATTTAGTGGTTCAGAAACTGGATGAATGAACTTTGACTTGTAAAGCTGAGCCGTCTTCAGTCTGAAGGAAACAAGTATTCGACTTAAACGTGTAGGTCTCGTCTCTGCACTCTGCCCGTCGTCCTGTCACCGCACATGACGATTACTGTTTTTCACTCACTCACTAATTTTTTGATTAAGGGTTACAGGTGGGCTGGAATCTATCTCAGGTGACACTGGGCAAAGGAAGAATACACCAGGAACAGCTCATCAGACCATTGCCGGGCCATCATACACAACCATTCACGAGGCACTTTGATGCAGCCATTCAGCCCAGTGTGCATATCTACGGACAGCGTCGGAAACTGGAGTATTTGGAGAAAACCCAGGCAAGCAGGGGAGAATGTGTGAACTCCACACAGAAATGCTCTCGCCGAGCCTGGGACCTTCTTGCTGTGAGACGGATGTGCTAACCACCACGCCACTGCACCACCCAAGTGTTTTTCATTAGTCAGCAGATGGAAAACCAAGGAATGTTTGGGGTTTTTTTGCCTGATGTAAATGCTTTTCAGGATTTTCAGTTATGATTGAAGGGGAAAGTAATTTTTCTTTCAATTTGCCATAATACATAAAATCTGGAGGGCAGTGGTGGCCTAGTGGCACAGGGCACTGGATCGCTGATCCTAAGGTTGGGGGTGCGAGTCCCACTCTGCAAAAGGTTCTCACTGCCCCCCCAGTGCAGCTAACTGGGTTGTCAAAGGCCGGATGTTTACGGTGAGAGGTTCATGTAAAAGAACCATTGCTGACTTTCAACAAGAGTAGCTGCAAAGTCCGTCAGCGTGTTTCTGCCCTGCGATGGCCTGGCAAGCTGTCCAGGGTGTACTCTGCCCATGGCCGGAGCCGGCTGGGATGGGCGCCAGTCTTCCCGCGACCCTAATTAGGAATTAAGCGGTTACAGAAAATGAACTACACATAAAATCTCGGCACACAGTGGTGCAGTGCGTAGAACATCTGCCTCACAGCAAGTAGGTGCTGGGTTTGACTGGATTTGGTGCAGTTTGAATGTTCTCCCCGTGCTTGCATGGGTTCCTCCGGGTACACTGGTTTCCCCTCACTGTCCAAAAACAGGCACAGTAGGTTAATTGGCTGTTCCAATTCACCCGTAGGTGTGAATATGAATGTTTTGTGTGAGTATTGGCCCTGAAATGGCCTGGTGAGCTGTCCAGAGTGTACCCCACCCTTGTCCAGAGCCAGCTAAGATGGGCACCAGCCTCCCATGACGCTAATTTGCATTAAGTGTTTCAGAAAATGAATAAATGAATGAATAGATTTTTGATGGCATCTATTGATTAGTGGTATCTTTAGGCTCTAATTGATATTGTCTGAAATTGTTTCTCTCAAGAAATTCTACCTTTCCTTTCTTATTTTGCTGACCTCTCATTGACTTTACAGTGTCGCTTGTCACTCAAAGTGGCACAGTGTAGCATGTCTACTTGACAGCAAGAAGGTCCTGGGTTCAAGTCCGGTGCTCGGGTGTTTCTGTGTGGAGTTCGCATGTTCTCCTGGTGCTTGCATAGGCTTCCTTTCACAATCCAAAGACATGCACATTAGGGCAACTGGTTGTTCTAAATTTCCCCAATTTGTGAATGTGAATGATTGGGCATGTTTTGGCCCTGGGATAGACCGGTAAGCTGTTCAGAGTGTACCCCTATGTCATCCAGTGTGTACAGAGATGTGCTCCAGCCTCCCAGCAACCTTGATAGGATTAAAGTAAAGTCCTTTGGGCTTTTTACACTTGAGCCTAGTGGCTCACCAGGCCGGTGCTTATCCCCGGTTTCCATAGCGTGAAGCAACCAGGAGTTCAACTCCTCCTGGATGGGACGCTAGTCCATCGCAGATTACCCTCCCAGTATATTTTTACTGGTACCCATTTATACTGCTGGGTGAACAGAGGAACACTTGTGGTTAAGACCTTGCTCAACCTCCCAATCATGATCCCAGCACCCTAACTACTACCCCACGGGCCCCTAATAGGATTAAGCAGTCTGGAAAAATGACTAGCTGTCTACTTCCTGTGTGGATGCCCCTTTAGGATAAGTCCTGTATACCTTTTCTCTTCAAGAAAGCGCTAAATGTTTTTGTGAAAACTGCTAAAGATCATAGTTCACAATACAGCTATCCGGCGGCTAAGTTGCTGTTCAGATATGTATTGGTCAATACACAATGTATATCCCGTTCGTAGACCAATCAGAGTGCGTGCATCATTGTTGCTATATAATAAACCGTGTTATTTCTTTATTCCTTTGGCTTCACTTCGTTACTGGATGCTTCACATGCTTTGATTTTTATAAACCTGTTGACTGACAGCTAAATTCCAGTTTCTATTGGCCTTTGGGAGAAAATATGCCCTCTGGGGGAGAAAAGAAAAGCATAAACAATGTGTAACATTCAACGAGCAGACACAGCACCAGAGTTTGAAATGTCATATACGCATATATTTTGCAGGAGTATTGCATTACAATACATTTGGAAAGGGACATTTGCAAATTCGCCCCAGTTGAAATGATGATCGAGTCAGTCATCAGAAAAGACAGCTTCAACGATAAAGCTGCAGTGATCTGAGGATCTAACCTGACAGCTTCAGATACTCCTGAGCCCATGCACTGATGATGGGGGTGAACTGTGCGATAGGGAGGGGAAAGAAACAAGAGGCTGGGATTTGAGATAAGCTTCCTAGAACCTCTTCCGATGCGCATGTGTTTACACTGAAAAATTTAAGGACACGCCAGCTGCTGTCTGATAAAGACACCGAACGACAGAAAAAGTGTTCTAGTAGTCGGTAGATAGGAATGTAAGTGGCGGATATTGACTAAATAACTGAAGTGGCCAGTCAGCATCACTGGGAATGAAATCGTCTTAGTGGATTTAGTCTTAATGTTCTGATATAATCAAAACTCGATTAGGGGTATTGAAAGACGTGATCAGGGTCAATGGGATTTGTTGGCTGAGTTTGGTACATGTCTGAAGCAGACTTGGAAAAATACACTGAAAAAAAAAAACAAAAACCCAAAACCCACACTGAAAATGACAAGCGCATACAATTAGCAGATGAGGGGGAAAATTACTCCTTTCTTTCTTCGACATGCAGTGGGATACGGCTTTCTTTCAAGAAGCAAACACAAAAGATGTGTGGTACAGAGTGGGTGGGTTGGAAAAATGTTTGTGTAGTTGAGTGCCTGGGTGTGTATGCACGGAAAATATGCTGCATAACTTAACCAGCGGCTGGGTTATTAGCATGAGTGATACATTTTTTGTTTGTTTGTTTGTTTGTTTACCACTCTTCACTACCCAATGTAATTACTCCGAGTTAAGCTTGTCCAGCCCTGCTAAAACGATTTCTGTCAAGTGCTTTGAGTGGCTGACCTCATCCTAACCTCCAACCCCGCCAAATCTTGACCTTTGGCAATTCAGTGAAAAGCTGCGTCTTTGGATCGAACTCCCATATGCCTGCATTATGAAGATATCAAGCTCACCTCTTCATAGTTAGAACCTCCTGCTCGATACTGAGATCATAACGGACACCATTTAGAAGTGGTGTGTGAAGTCTATAAGGAAATTGGAGGTTGTAATTGCGACCAAAGGCCCTTAGAGAATCTGAACAGTTGAGATAAAACTGTGGTGATATTTAATACATACAACACAGCAATGGCGGGATCTGATTGGACGGATAGCTGAGGATTAAAAAACTGAGTGAATACTTGCATTTCTAACAGTATAAATATATACAGGTATACCTCGGCCTATGTCGTTTCGAGTTAAGTCGTTCTCGATTATACGTCGGATTTTCAAAAAATATATGAAAAAAAAAAGTTTACGTCATTATAGTCAACTTTACGTCTGTCCGCTCCAAATTTTGGAATCATAATATCACTCGAAAACCATCAAAATCACATGAAATCATGTTACTGTACAATAAATAAGAATAACAGCATAAAATCTTATTAAAATACCTACAGTTGTTCCAATATCCACCGTTAGACATCGTCACTTGTCATTCCCACGAAACCGCGATTGTTTTGAATTAATTAGTTTATACACGGTATACGTCTGTTTATCGGCTACTCTCATTCTCATTCAAGCTTAAAATAGATTCTTATAAACCGTATATTATTGAAAATTGCATTCATGAATAAAGTACAGAACTCGGAATGGTTATTTTCGGTTTAGCCTAGACAAGTAAATTTGGCGTAGCCTAGCCTAGCCTAGCCTAGAGACAAGCTAATTCATTTTAAGTCGTTTTTCGACTTAAGTCGTCTCTCCTGGAACCAATTAACGACGTTGGGTGAGGTATACCTGTATATATACAGGGATCCTTCACTTTCCTCTGTTAATGGGGACTGAGACCTCCGCGACCGCCGATTTCCCCCCTGACTGACTTATACGTACATGTATATGTGTATATAATATCAATAAATACATATTCAACGCTATAAATGCTTATAATAGCAATTAAACATTAAAAATAATGCATAAGATGTAAAAAAAAATATAAATACACACACATACAGACTCGCGCGCACACACTCAAATGCATACCTCACATAAAAATGAAAGTTTTTTTTTTTTTTTTTTTGCATAATTGGCTTTGTTTTGCAGTATTTTCCTTTTTTCTCTATTTTTCCTTAACTTCCTTATTTTTTATTTTTCAGTGAATAATTTTGAAAAACCCGTGATGCACTGAAGCCGCAGAAACTAAACAACAAAGTAGTGATTTATCACTGTACTTTAATTATTACAATCTTTTTAGTTTGCTTAATTTACATTTCTGGGTAATAAAAATTTGAAATAAATTAATAATTTTTTTTTTTTGTACATTCATTCATTCATTTTTTGAACCGCTTTATCCTAATTATGGACGCGGGGAAGCTGGTGCCCATCTCAGCTGACTCTGGGAAAGGCCAGGGTACACCCTGGATAGCTTACCAGGCCATCGTAGGGCAGAAACATGTTGATGGCTATGCCAGCTACTGTTGACGAAAGTCAGCAATGGTTCTTTTACAGCTTCTCACCGGAGACAGTGCAAGACATGTCCAGCCTTTGATAATCCACTTAGCTGCACTAATTTTTTGTACTAATTAAAATTCTGAATGATTTTAAACATGGGCCGCATTGTTGCGTAGTGCTTAGCAATGGGCGCCTCACTGAAAGAAAGTCCTGAGGTGAGTTCTGGCCTTGCCGAGGACCTTTTTGAGTGGAGTCTGCATATTCTCCTCATGCTTGTGTGGGTTTTCTCTGGGGTACTTTTGTTTCCTCACATAATCCAAAAACAGGCACATTATGCTAATTGGCTGTTCCAGATTGCCTCTAGGTGTGAATCTGAATGGTGTGTGTGGTCACAAGGAGATTATCTGAAGTTTATCTCAGTCGACACTGGGCGAAGGTGAGGTGCACCAAGAACCGCTTTTGGCCATCTTCACAGGGCCAACACGCATACAACCATTCACACTCACATTCACACCTAGGGGCAATTTGGAACAGCCAGATGCCTAATGGGCATGTCTTTGGTCTATTGGAGGAAATCCGAGTACCTGGAGAAAACCCATGCAAGCACAGGCAGAACATTCAAAGTGCACGCAGAAGGTGCTTTATCCCAGAGCGCAGACCCATGATCTTGCTGTAAGGTGACATGCTAACCACCCTGGCACTGTGCCAGCCTGTTTCCATGGTTTATATTGTAAAAAGGTATCGTACTCTAATATTGTGTCAGACCTCCTATAGATCTGATTACAGCACATTACCACCATTGTTTTTTCATTGGCGTTGGTTTGACAAACTTACACAGCATCACAATATTTATTTCCATCTTCTTTTCCTTTCAGCTGTTCCCTTCAGGGGTCGCCACAGCAAATCATCTGCCTCCATCTCACCCTCGGCATCTTCTAGTCTTACTCCAACTGCCTTCATGTCCTCCTCCACCACATCCATAAATCTCCTCTTTGGTCTTCCTCTGGGCCTTCTGCCTGGTAGTTTCAACCTCAGCATCCTACTACCAATATACACACTATCCCTCCTCTGTACATGTCCAAACCATCTCAATCTAGCCTCTCTGACTTTGTCTCCAAAACCTCTTACATGTGCTTTTCCTCTGATGTACTCATTATATGTGCTCAACATTTTTCACCAAAATCTATGAATTGAAATTGAATCACTTCATAAAATCTTCTCCAGCACATCCCAACGTCTTTCAATATGGCGGCTACATATGTGAAAATGCTCTCTGTACCATTCATCCATTCATTTTCTGAACCACTTCATTCTAATTAGGATCGCAGGCAGACTTGTGCCCATCTCAGCCAACTCTGGATGAGGGCGGAGTACACCCTAGACAGCTCACCAGGCCATCGCAGGGCCGACACTCACATAACCATTCACACTCACACTCACAATTTGGGGTGATTTGGAACAGCCAATTTAACCTATTGTGCATGTTTCTGGATGGTGGGAGGAAACCGGAGTCTCTGAGGAAACCCTTTCTTAAAAAGCCTTTTTCTTAACCTGCATTTTTCATAAATTGAACCGCATTTTACATGTAAAACGCGTGATTCGTTCCAAGGCTCTCAATACGACCCCCTAAACCTTTTAAAAATTATAAAAGCATACCTTTTAAGACCTCCTTCTGCTTCAATATCGTACCGATGGTAGATGGATTTGGCCATATTCCTTTGCGACATCACTCGAGGCCGTTTCTTCTTCTCACTCGCACCGGAAATCATATGTGTGTGTGGGTGTTGTGTGTGTGTGTGCGCGCGTGCATGTGTTGACCATGTCTTCTTAGCAGAGGTATAATCTTACAAAGGTTTATGGAAGGTTAAAAGCCTGAGTCAAGAAATAAAGCATAAAACAACAATAACTGTCTTTTACATGAAAAGCATTATGGTCGATGCAGCTCCATAGTAGCCAATGGGATTGAGCTGCATCATCCCTCCTAGCCAATGGGAGGCCAGCAGGGCGGAATGTTGGGAGATAGGCAATGGGATTGAGCTTTGTCATCCCTCCTAGCCAATGGGAGGCCAGCGGGGTGGGATGTTTGAACGTCATTGATGGGAGAGCAGCTCGTGCATTGTTTAAATGTTTGAATGCCGCGTTTGAATGTTTGAACGGCACGTTTGAATATTTGAATGTCAAGTTTTAATGTTTTAATGGTGCGTTTGAATGTTTGAATGGTTTAAATTCTTAAGACGGTGTTTTCGTAACGTGAACTTGTTTCGTATCCAGAGACAAAAATTTTAGGAAAATACATTTCGTAACCTGCATTTTTCGTTTGGTGAGACTTTCGTAAAGTGAAGTACCACTGTATATAAAAATATCATGTTTGTGACACAGTGGTGGTTCCTATGATTGACAGTTACCAGGTTCCGGTGTTCCAGTAAGGCGGGTTGATTGGGGTCTCTCTGTAAGGAAAACCCACGGAAACACAGGGAGAACACGCAAACCACACAGAAAGCCTGAGTTGGGAATCCAACCCCGGACCTTCTTGCTATGAGGCAGACATGCTAAATGCTAACAACTACACCACTGTGCCACCCTCCCTGAACCACTCTTTCATAATTTGATTTTTATATTTTATAATTTTTATAATTTCATCTTATATCGGCGCCATTAGGGAAGGGAAAAGTCCATTGATGGGATAACCTGCTCATTCAGCACATTCAGGTCATCAACGGAGTTCATTTTATTGTAACGTTAATGTTTCTGAGCTTTGACCAAACCAACTGGGGTGCCAATGCCTTGGAGATTACATGCTCTCTTCAAGGTTAAAGGCTCTACAACAAAATATTAGAATGAGCAATTCGGAGGGTTCTTTTTGGCCCGCGCAGTATCTACACCTGAGTCTCCGTGGATTGAAATGAAATTATTCATTGACATCGTCTGAGCTGCTGTGAAAAATTCACAAACTCAGAAAGATGCTTGGATCAATAAAACAAAAATGTTTCATTTTACTTTGCTTTTCTTCTGTTCATTCATTCATTCATTCAACATTCATTTACTAAGCCACTTAATCCTTACTAGAGTTGTGGGGAGGCTAGCGCCCATCTCAGCCGACTCTGGGCGAAGACAAGTAAAAAGGTAAAAGGTAAAGTCTGTTGGGTTTTTACACCTGAGCCAAGCGGCTCATCAGAGCAATGCTTATCCCCGGTTTCTGTTGCATGAAGCAACCAGGAGTTCAACTCCTTCTGGATGTGACACTAGTCCATCGCAAGTTACCTTCCCAGTATATTTTTACTGGTACCCATTTATAGTGTTTGGTGGACAGAGGCACACTTGTGGTTGAGACCTTGCCCAGGGGTCTTAGCATGATGAGGGTCTCAGTGGGATTTGAACTCACAACCTCCTGACCATGAGCACAGCACCCTAACCACTACACCACCGGCCCCACTCTGGATGAAGACAGGGTACAGCGTGAATAGTTTGCCAGACTATTACAGGGCCAACACACAAACAACCATTCATACTCGCTCCTAGGGGTGATTTTTTTGAACCACCAGTCAGCCTAGTGGAGGAAACCAGAGTACCTGAAGGAGACCTGAACAAGCATGTGGGGAGAATATGTAAACTACACACAGAAACACCCCAAGTCTGGGAATTGAACCCAGGACCGTCTTGCTGTGAGGCAAACATGCTAAACACTGCACCACCATACTGCACATGTAGTACATAGTAAAGCAACTATTTACTCCAGGCATGGTAGACTAAAAATTTTGATTATTATTATTTACACACTGCTGCCAGTTCTTCATAATAAAATAAATTAGCAAGCCATTTCTTCAGGTCTCAGGTCCAGTTGGCAAGTCAGCCTGGATCTGTTAAGCCTCCAGGGGTTGCTAGGATAAATAGGCTGAGTTGGACACTATGTTGTTTAGCTAATTAAATAGCTGGTTAAGCTGCTGTGGGAATGAGTGGCATGACAGCTGATGCAAGTTACCTGCGGCTCATGGAGAGGACCCAAACGGGTGGATGTAGTGGATAGGGGTAAACAGAATAATAAAATAATGGGACCACAGTCAGCTGTTTAAGTCACCACAGACTCGCTTTACACTTATATATGCATGAGTAGCACACAGCAGACCTTTATACGGCTGCACTCCAATTTCTTTCCTGCTTTTCTTGAAAAAAAAAAAAAAAAAAGGCCACATGGGACAATGTGGCTTGACGTTGTTTCCTCCTGAGAACACTGCGGTATGGATCGACACCATTTTCACGCTTTAGACTATATTCGCTTTTTCTAGTTCACAAACCACAAATCAAAGGCAGTGCAAACTTCACCTATATTCACTCACTCACTCACTCACTCACTCATATTACAATTGGACGGAGATTGGAGCCTACCATAGACAATATTGGATGATGGCTTGGTACACCCTGAACAGCTTGCCAGACCATTGCAGGACCAGCATACACATAACCACTCACTTCCACACCTAGGGGCAATTTGAAACTCTTTAGCCTAACGTGTATGTCTTTGGTCTGAGGGAGGAAACTGGAGTACTATGAGAAAACCCATGCAAGCATGCCAAGTACAGTGATCCCTCGCTACTTCGTGCTTCAGTTTCTGCGGCTTCAGTACATCGTGGGTTTTTCAAAAATGTTAATCGAAAAATAAAAAACTAAGGAAATTAAGGAAGAATTCGGGAAAAAGTTAAGGAAAATACAACAAAACAAGGCCAATTATGCAAAAACAAAAAACAAAAAAAAACCCAAAACCCCCCAACAAAACTACCTACATTCTTATGTGAGGTGCACATCTATATGTATTTATATTTTATTTTCATCTTATTTATTATTTTTGAATGTTTAATTGTTATTTTATAGAGTTGAATATGTATTTATTGATATTATATATATGTATTATATACATGTACATCAGTCAGGGGGGTCGATCCTTCATTGTGGAAATCAGCAGTCACGTCTCGGTCCCCATTAACCACAGAAAGTGAGGGATCCCTCTATATTCACAAGCCACATAGAAACGTCCGAGCCCAGGACTCGATCCTAGAACCTTTTTGTTTTGAGGTGGATGTGCTACCACCGCACCACTGTGCCGCCCTTCATTGTGAGCTGACCATACAAATATCTTTTAGTGAAAGGAGAGATTTCCTTTCGGCATTTTCCCTTTTTCAGGGGGCGCCACAGCAAATGATTTAACATTTGAATTG
This sequence comes from Plotosus lineatus, assembly GCA_024760905.1. Classification (NCBI taxonomy): domain Eukaryota; kingdom Metazoa; phylum Chordata; class Actinopteri; order Siluriformes; family Plotosidae; genus Plotosus; species Plotosus lineatus. The sequence continues at coordinate 73,600,355 of CM045729.1, forward strand.
TCATAGGTCTTCATGTCGGATGCCCTTCCTGACACAACCTTTTCGCAAGGGACAGAAACACGCTGACGGCTATGCAGCTAATCTTTACAAAAGTCAGCAATGGTTCTTTTACATGAACCTCTCACCATAGACTGTGAGAGACATGGCTGGCATTTGATAACCCAGTTAGTTCCCCTGGGGGGGGGGGGGCAGTGACAACCTTGTGGAGAGTGGGACTCGAACCCCCAACCTTAGGATCAGCGATCCAGCAACCTATACCACCAGGCCACCACTGCCCATGAGTGCCCTTTCAGTGAAAGGAGTTACTGTAAAAATTGGAAGCATGATAGCATAGTGGTTCACATGTCCATCTCACAACAAGATGGTCCTGGGTTTGAGTCAAAGGCTTGGATGTTTCAGTGTGGCGGTTGTATGTTCTCCCTGCGCTTGCAAGAGTTTCATCGGAGTACTCAAGTTTACTCTGACATTCCAAAGACATGCACATTAGGCCAACTCGCTGTTCCAAATTTCCCTTATGTGTGAGTGTGAATGTTGTATATGTGTGTGTGTGTTGACCCTGTGATGGCAGGGTGAGCTATTCCAGGTCTCCCCACAACCCTAATAGGAATAAGTGGTTTGGCAAACCATTGAGCGAGTGAGAGGGTTCCTGTAAAACTGAATCATATATCATGCCCAGTTGGCTTGGATACCGGTCTCAAAGCCTATTAAAACCAAGGTGGATTAAATCTAATTCGTTTCATAACAGTCCTGCTATGTATCCTTTCAAAAGCTCTGATGGTGGTGCAGTATGCCTTAGGATGTTACTATTGTGTGGACAATGCGTTAATTAAACTACCATGTTTCCGCTCATTTCCTGTTTCCGCTATATCAGGATGGGGAGCATTTCCTGTCTTACGTCACCCATGGGAAAGTTGCACTTGACCCTGCCCTGCAGAACCTATCATTTCCGCTGTAGTAAATATTATTCCCATGACTCTTCCCTTGTTTAGGTTGCACTGCTGTCCCATTCGAGCAGCATTAAGAGCGCGCGTGCTTTTTAACCAAGCTCGAAAACGTTTTCCGAGGACCAGGATGGAGTACAACAACAAATCTATTAGCAGCAGAATATGTCCTGAAGGTATCTCACAGATTCCATTTCAAGTGTTATACAAGCTTTTTTTTTTTATTATTATCATTATTTACACAACAGCTTTGTTCTTTGCTCATCTAATCACTGTCATGGTGGAAACATGTGACCTGAGTGAATATCAAATTCTTCACTCCTTAATTAATGCTAGCACTTTCTTCTCTGATGCGCCAGAAATAGGAATCTGTCATCGATCCTAGGTGCACTCCCCCCTTTGTTTCTCATTTTTATTTTAGACGTGAGCTTAATTCGAGTCAGACTCATGAGAGCTTTCCTTATTCGTCTCTCATTTGTTGTCATGTTCACACAGATCCCAGAATGCTCTCCTATGGGAATGTCAAAGCATGTTTACTCAGACACACTCAGGCGAACGGCACTGTGGGGTGAGATCCATGCAACGAAACAAACCGCCCCATTCGTTCCAAGCCAGCCTCTGTGTCTCGCAAATTACACATTATCTTCAGCTATCACCTGCTTAATTAAATGACCTTTTGTTAGTTAGCATCATTTACAGGGGTTTAGCCCCATTAAAGCGATAATCACATCAGCGGCGTAATATCCTTTTAATCAACACACTAAATTTGGTGCAGTTGTCTCTGGCATGTACGCAAGGGCACGAGGACGTGTTACATTAATATATGACACAAGCACTTACACACACATCTCACCACCTGAACCCCTTGCTGTGTCAAAAGGCACACGCTTACAACTGTATATACACCGATTTCCTGTTCAAAAACCGGAAATAAAAAAGGTAAGAGAAGACGGTTAACACCACAAATTTAAATGCGAGATGCCGGTTAGAACTAGAGTTGTCAGTGGGGTCCTACTGATGTTTACATACATACACAAAATAAAGGTAAAGTTTTTAACAACAACCCACTACATATTCATTCATTTTCTGTAATCGCTTAATCCTAATTGAGGTCCTGGGGAGGCTGGCGCCCAGCCCAGCCGACTACAGGCAAGGGCAGGGTACACCCTGGACGGGTCATCAGACCATCGCAGGACAGAAACACGCTGATGGCTATGCAGCTCCTCTTGTCAAAAGTCTGCAATGGTTCTTTCACATGAACCTCTCACCATAGACAGTGAGAGACATCACTGGCCTTTGATAACCCACTGAGCTGCACTGGGAGGACAACCTGTTGAGAGTGGGACTTGAACCCCCTGACCTTAGGAACAGTGATCCAGTACCTTACCACCAGGCCACCACTGCCCGCCTCTATACATTAAACTTTACTATAATCCCCACTGCCCTACTCTATTCCATTACACATCACTGTAATCCACTATGATCTATACTTCACAATACTCCACTTTTCACTATAATCCACTATACTCTGTATTACAGTGTAATCTGCTCTACCCTACTATACTCCACAGTACATTGCATTTCCCTATAACCCACTATAGTCCACTATACCCTGATATACTTCACCCTCCTATATAAATAACGACTAGTATACTCTATGGTCTACTCTGGGGGCAGTGGTGGCCTGGTGGTATAGGGTGCTGAATCGCTGATCCTAAGGTTGGGGGTTTGAGTCCCACTCTCCACAGGGTTGTCACTAACCCCCCCAGTGCAGCTAACTGGGTTATCAAAGGCCGGCCATGTCTCTCACTGTCTGTGGTGGGAGGTTCATGTAAAAGAACCATTGCTGACTTTCCCAAAGAGTAGTGTTTCTGCGCCTTGTTAAAGGGTTGTGACAGGAAGTACATCCGACGTAAAAACCTATGACAAATCAAACATGCAAAGATTCGCTGTGGCGACCCCTGAGTAAAAAGGAAACAAAGACTCCATGGCCTATACTCTATACCCCACTACACACTACAGTGGTACATCATTTTACGAAATTAATCTGTTCCAGCACCTTTTTCGTAACCGGCATTTTTCGTAAATTGAACCGCGTTTTACATGTAAAGCACGTGATTCATTCCAAAGCTCCCAATACTGCCGCATAAACCCTTTAAAAATTATAAAAGTACGCCAATTTTCTGTGAAATATGTATGAAATGTGTTAAAAGAAAAAGAAAATTATTTACCTTTTTAAAAATCTCTTGAACCACCCATACGATGCTTTAAAGTCCGGGGGTTGCTGGTCCGAAGAACCCTCACCACCAACCTTCCTCACGAGGTCCTTAAATATGGTGGTTGCTTTTTCTGAACTGTTCTCCTCCGTCACTGTAGCTCCGCTTTTAATGCCTCATTCTGCTTCAATATCGTCCCGATTGTAGAGGGATTTCGGCCATACTCCTTTGCGATTTCACTCAACCGAATCCCACTTTCATATTTTTTTATCATCTCTTGTTTTACTTTTATTGATAACAGAGCCCGCTTCTTCTTTTCAGTCTCATCGGGAATCACTTTCTTGGGGCTCATGATTAATAATGAAAAATAACACTGTAATAAGCACACTCAAAAAAACTCACGAAACTCATGAACCAACAGTACAACTGTCCTTCATGTATGTGTCGAACAATGGGTCGAAGGCCCAGGAAAAGCATTATGGGTACAGTACTGTATTATGGAGATTCAGCTCCCTCCTAGCCAATGGGAGGACACCGAGGCGGGGTGTTGGGAGACAACCAATGGGAAAGCAACTCATGCATTGTTTGACTGTTGGAATGGCGCGTTTGAATTTTTAAGATGGCGCTTTTGTAACGTGAACTTGTTTTGTATCCAGAGACAAAAATTTTCGGGAAATGCGTTTCGTAACCTGTATTTTTCGTTTGGTGAGACTTTCGCAAAAAGTGAGGTATCACTGTACATATAAACCTGGGGAGAACATGCAGTCTCCACACAGAAATGTTCTTCTCAAGTCCGGGACTCAAACCAATGACCAAACCACCACGCCACTGTCCTGACCTTGTTCTGTTTCATGCGTCTAAAAAACATTGGTTGAAACTATCGATCGTAATAGCGAAATCCAAAAGGTTTTAACCACTTTTAATGCCCAGCAGTAACCCAGATCCAGAGGTCGGTGGCCTCTCAGAAAACAAAGGCAGAGAAGTTCGTAATGTAGGCCATTATGCTATGCCAGCAGTGGTACTATTTATTACAGTAATAGGCATGCGGGGTTTTGGACACAGCCATTCATTACTGCGCCAAGAGGAGAGGGGTGACAAGTCTGCTGAACGAGTGGGCTGCGATAGGCACATTAAGTAGCTGACATGGTTCTCAGAAGACCTCCAAAAAATGTCAACAGACAGAATTTGGTGTCTTTTTCCTCCGTATGTGTGTAAGAGTTGATGCGTCAGTTTATTAAGCAGTCACTGCCGCACACTACTCCTCAATTACAGAAATTTACTTAAGATTAATTACTGCTTACGGTTCTGATTCTATTCAAGGCACATAAAGTGGATATTGTGGTTTGGAAGGCTATGTACACACACACACACACACAAATGGGCACCGGAGACTTAAGACTTGCTTCCTGTCCCATTAGCCTTTGCTCATTTCACCGTAATGTGGAACAAAGTTCTTTTCCACACATCAGTCTTCATTTCGTTCGTTGTCCCCACAACCAGAACAGGACTGGGGCTAACCATTAATTGCAGATATTGAATTACGCGGAATGACATCCAGCCTCTGCTATTTAAGAGGGACACTAGCGAGGGAGGGATTTAATATTTTAAATTGAACAGGGCCTTGGAGTCCTGTTGGAGCACGACGGTGACTGTGCAAATTTCAATTACAACCAAAAACAACTGTGACTATAAAAAAGTAATAAAAAAGGCTCTCTGGATGACATTAACATGACTAGAGTGCTGTAAAATCACCTTTTTCCTTTTCATAATTACTCTCTAATTAGCCATCAGTTATTCGATTACCCCTTTTTAATCTGCAAGTCATGGCCATGGGTTTTTACAAATGGCGGCATAGACGCCGGTGCTTTAGATGGTGGTAAAGGCTCTAATTAAAAATTGAGACGCAGAAAGTGTCCCTAAGAGACACGCTGGGAATGGGGGTGGATGGAGGGTGTGTGTGTGTGTGTGTGTGTGGGGGGGGGGGGTTTGGAGATTCATGAGGGTGTCTAATTTGGGGCTACCAATGCATGTGGAAGAAGCGCTAGTTACGAGCACGCGTCTATTGTGAAAAGTAGTGTTCAGTCTATTCGAGCTTTGGCAAAAATGCACTGCTGGGCACAAAAGAAGTCATTAATAGAAGCTGTAAAGAGAGCCATTGTTGCAGCGCGTTCCTCTTTGCTGAGAGAAGGGGGAGAAAAAAAAAGTCAGATAATTTTGTAATGAGGCTCAACTCTTTGAAAAAGCCCTGCCAAAGTTTGGTAGCTACACATGAAAAGACTTCCCGTGTTAATTTTCTCGCGTTTCATCTTCCCCTGTCCCACGGATTCGCTTTATTTGCCGTAGAAAAAAGCAAAGAAAAGAAAAAAGAAAAAAAAAAAAAAAAAAAAAACACACACACATACACATCACACCAAAGCAGTCAGATTCTACCATTTATTACACATATTACATTCTTAAATAAAAACGCTCCACTGAACAGTTCTTGCATAGATATCTTACAATACCAATTTAAAAAAGAATTATGAAACAGACCAGTAACAAAAATAAATTTCATCTTCTTCCTTAATAAAGAACATTACCATACTAACATTGTATCATACAAATAATATTTTAAACACTTTGTACAGCAAATAAAAAGGAGAAAAAAAACAAACAAACAAAATGAACAAAAAAAAAAGAAAAAAAAAAAAACCTCAGAAGGAACTGATTTAAAAAACAAAAACAAACAGGAAGTGAACACGAAGGAAGCAGGAAGTGAAAGGTCGATGGGTACAGTGGGTGTGAAGTGGACAGGTGAGGATAATGGTTACAATGATGAACATGGAGGTGAGGGTGTAGGTGTATGTGTGTGTGTGTGTGTGTGTGTGTGTGTGGACGGAGGGGAGGTGTCCTGTTTATAGCAAGAAACGTGCTGTACAAGAAGTGTGAGTTTTATCGTGCCACTGTGGACTGTGTATGACTGATGCTATGTACTGTTCTCCCTTTTGTTCTGACACAACCTGCTCAAAGCTGTCGTGGCCGGCCATGGCAAAGGAAGCGGCCGTAGAAAAGAAAAGCACCTGTTCGAGGAACTGTGTTTCAGCTGAGGTCTGTTGTTGGATGGCTCGCTCCCTGGTTATTGACTGCCTGCGACGTTCGGATTTTGCTGCTGTAAACACAAGCAAGGTTAAAAGTACTGTATAGTGCTCTGGATACAGCAGATGGAGGACCGGGGACGTGATCTGGGAGCAGCTAGTAGCGGATGTCCTGCTGATGCAGGGTGGTACAAACCAGAGGGGACAGAATGAGTGAGGGGGAAGAGATACCTGTATACGTGTGTGTGTATATATAGCAAGAGGAAAGTACTGGTGAATCCGGTATATACTGACACAGAGCGAAGACGATTACGGCAGACGGAGTGCAAGATGCACCGAATATCACAGGAACCAGACACGAGCCGAAACCGGTTGATCCACGTGTCACACACACGTGACCTGATGCACTGTGTCCTGACAACCGACCCCTCCAACATGCCCGAGACGTTCCAATCTGTGACACAAAGTGGACTAAGAGACAGAAACGTCACAATCGAGGTGATCTCCCTATTGGCTCAGGCTCACGTGTTCCTGTGACGGGTGCATCTTGAAATCTCACAACATGTTATGTGGACAAATCGACAGTGGTGCGAAATAACAGACTACGCTAGGAAGTACACGTGAAATGCGAATATATATATATATATATTTTTTTTTTCTGTATTGAAATGTTTATGTTTTCAACTAAGAACTGCAACACCTACAATCTGTAAGAGGTCCTGGAGTCGAGCGGAACCACGGGCCTGTTCATAAAATCCCTCTGCTTCGGTGTTAGCCTGTTACACCAACATCCTTCTGAAATCTAAATATAATGGAACGGCATTTCTTTTCATTTTCGCCGAGATCAGGGGCTCTCAAAGTGCCATCAGGAAGTCTGGAACTATTCTTCATCTCCCAAGTATTATTATTATTATTATTACCTCCACCAAGGAGGTCATTATTATTATTATTATTATTATTATCATTATTATTATTCATTTTACCCTGTATTTATATTCAGCAGCATTCCACAAAATTTTACAAGCAGATGTGCATGAAATATCTACTGAACATGGGGTTTTGTACGAGGAAGACTCTATTTGATTTTGGACATGATCTGCTTCAAATTCTGGACCCTGGAATTTTTAAAAGTATTCTTTAACATTGTGCAATCGATTTATACCGGTGATTGTTGAGTCCGGGTGCGCTTGTTAAGTCTGGAAATCACATGGTGCCTTGAAATAATCAGGGCCGGTGGCGTACTGGTTAAGGTGCTGGGCTCATGATCCGGAGGTTGTGAGTTCAAATCCCAGTTAGACCCCCACTGTGCTAAGACCCCTGGGCAAGGTCTCAACCACAAGTGTGCCTCTGTTCACCCAGCAGTATAAATGGGTACCAGTAAAAATATACTGGGAAGGCAACCTGCGATGGACTATAGCGTCCCATCCAGGGGGAGTTGAACTCCTGGTTGCTTCATGCTATGAAACCGGGGATAAGCACCGGCCTGATGAGCCACCATGGCTTGTGTGAGAAAAGCCCAACAGACTTTACCTTTTTACCTTAAAATAATCAGCCGAACACTTCAATAGCTGATGAAATAAATCTTAAGAGAGCAATGAAACCATTACTTTTTTTTTTTCTTTCTTTCTTCCTGGCTATATAAGTTTAAGAACTCCTGTCTTAGATGGATGGATGATGAAAAAACTTTTAAAAAATTTATTTTGTGGTGAACCTTTTGCCCAAATAATCATGTTCAGAAATGAAAAACATGGCGGTTTTAAATACAGCCAATAATACGCAGCACATTCTTAAGCATTCATCCCTTCCAGATTATTTTCCCGTCCGTTTCATCCTCCCAACAGGCATTTCTCGTGGTCCCACAGACTCCTTTCACACCCTTAAGGAACAGTAAACTCCACTGTAATAATATGTAATGTACTAAAACCAATGCGACTATCTCGCTGTTACTGCACTGCTAACCTGGAGAGAAAAACAAAAAGAGGAAAAAACTGATCACTAGATGACTATATTACAAGCACACATACCCGAGACCATGACAATGGCCACACACTGATGCTCAGAGGGGTTGAAGAAAAAAAGAAAAAAAAAAAAAAAAAAAAAAAATCCAAAATCAAACGGTTCAAAGTGGTTCAGCCGATTTTGAAAGAAGGATAGTGGACAGCATCTGATATGTGGTATTAATGAGGGTAAAGGAATAAAAATCCTCATTCTCTCGCTTTCTCTCTTTCACTCTCTCCTTCTCTTTTTTAACACTCAGCAGTTTGCTTGCAGACGCATAAATCTTTGGGCAAAGTGTGCATTTGATGTTCCTGCTCTAGTTGATTGTGCATTGATCACTGCTGCTGTTTGGAGTACGGAGAGAGAGGAAAAGGGGCGGGGGTGGGGGGGTGGTGGTGGTGGTGGATGTGATCAAAAATTAAAATAAATCAAAGAGCGTCCGCGATGTTTAAAGCATGCTGATTGCTATTTTGATGGATGGGCCTTTATTTTCATAATCATTTGGTAGGTTCTGTAACTTTATAATATTTCTACGCAAAAAAATAGTTCTTCAGTTGTAGTCTTGCATTTACAATGACAATTTACAGGTTGGAATATGGAAATGACTAACACCCCCCCCCTCCCCCCTTTCCCATGCTCCTTTGCGGTTCCATGGATAGAGAGCTGTAGTATTGTTTTCATATCGTTACAATGGAAACCTTGGTTTGAGAAACATGAGCATCTTAAAAGCTGGATGAAATCATGCTGGTTTCTATGACTACCATGAAACAAGAGTTGGTCATATCTTTTGTGTGTGTGTGTGTGTGTCAGAATGATGTGAATTTGATCCCATTGTTATCTGGCTGATGAAACCAACGAAGAGCAGAAACCTTGCCGTCTAGTGTCGTTCACAATGCTAAACCGACTCTATATGGACGGTGGCGGAATGTGTCCTGCTTTGCTTTCGTCGCGGCATAGACATCGTGTCTAGAGGGAAATGATGCAAAAGCCCCAACTGATTGTACATAAAGTGTTGGCGAGGACAAATAATCATGATCCCTCCCACTGATTTTGGCATCCATTGCATTGCAAAACAGGAAATCAGACTGAGAAAGTTGAGCATAAAACAAAACGACCGTGAGCAAGAAAAAAGAGCAAAGAGCAAAATACATGACTGAGCGGACTGTGGCGTCCTTGTGTTTGAATTATACAGAGTTCTCATGTGTATTAGTAAAGAAGGAGCAGGTCTCGCAGGCGTCTGCTGCATTTTTTTTTTTTTTTTTTTTGGTACCAGTCTGGTCGTGAGGTTCGTCCCTTCGCCCCCCCCCCCCCCCCGAACGCCAACGACCTTAATGATCCATCTTAATATTACAGCAATGGTACGTATTTGATTCTCCCATCAATCCCCATCGAGCAAACGAGAGGGATCGGTGGGCCAACATCCCGCGTGGGAACAATGATTTGGAACCTCGAACCCGAAGCCGATTGCTATGCTTGTTGCAGCTCATTCTAGGCCTGGTTCGGGATAATGGCAAGAACTTGTGAATGGACTCTCATCATCATCATCATCACCACCTGGCTTCAAAGCTTGACTTCAGGCAGAAAGAAATCCTCCTCCAAAACAACAATGGATAAGAAACCCTATTTTGAAGATCCTGGAATAGAACAACAACAAAAATAAATAAATAATAATAAAAAAAAAAAAAAGGAGAGAGAGAGAGAGAGAGAGAGAGAAAAATCCGGGAAGCGATCTGTGTGTACAAGTGTGTATGTTTGAGAGAGGCTGCCATGCAGTGTTTTGTGTCTAATTCAGTCATTAACATGATAATTATTTTTCCCTTGATTATTTTCAGCTTTATCTCTGAAAAAGAGCCACGAGCTAAAAAAATCCATTCTGTGTTTTTGTTGCGTGCGTGTGTCTATGTGAGAGAGATAATTTTTTTCCTTTTTTTTTCTAATAATAGTTTTGTTTTTATGTTTTTTTTTTTTCCTGCTTTTTCCTTTTTTGTCTGTATGAAAAAAAAGCACAGAGAACGTTGAAAAAAGTCAGTGCAGACAATGGATACGAAACAGGCAGGCAAAGTTCATCTGGCGCGATGCCACTGGCTTCCTTTTCATGTATGCATTTATTTATTTATTTATTTATTTATCTATCCGCCCGCCTGAACCCACCCACCCCTTCCCGGATCCTGATGCCAGCAGGCGTCTCTATTCCGAGAGTCACGTGACCTGCCTGCTTTCTGTTCCGTCCTCTCCACGAGCTGCGGCTGGAGGAAGGCCGTCTTGCGAGCCCCCTTTTTCCTCCACAACGGGGTTCGGATACGGGATTCGGTCTCAGCATGAAGCCGACGAACATTTCCAGTGTTAGTGAGCATCAAACGAGTGTCTGTACTGACGCCAGGTTTGCTCGAGAGTCTGCATCATATGGGAACGGAGTGAAATGAAAACCGGAGGGTCCCGCATTATGACTCAGCAGCCCGGATCCTTCAGGGGGTTCGTGAAGATTCTTCCATGCGTTCCTCAAACTCCTTGCGGTCAGTGCGGAGATGCTTCAGGCACCACTGTACTGAACCCATCACACATACTTTCTGTAGTCATCACCCCGCCCCGCCCCGCCCCCTCCCCTCCCCTGCCCCCCATGCCCTGTGCCCATATGTGCACATTCACGCTCATATTAGCAAAAACAAAAAGGTTTTTTTTCTTTTGTTACCTTTTTTCTTAAAGTTTTAAGACATTTCAGTTCGGAAACAATCTTCTGTTTTGTAACACTGTCTTTAAAAAAAAAAAAAACAAAAAAAAACAAAAAACCGAAAAACAAACAAAGGCAAGAAAGTGTCGCTGCGCATTGTTTCAGATGCCTGTGAGGTGACAGGCGTAAAGAGAGGAGCACGCTCTGAAGCGAAGAGCAGAGGAGGTCAGCGCAGGGGCTCCTTCCAGGGACTTGCGTTTGGCCACTAGCTCCATTGGTCACTGTCCAGAATGTTTGGCAACGTCGTCCTCCGAAGTGGCAGCTTGCTGTACATGGTGTGAACCGCAGTTCGGTTTCTATCACGAGTCCTTGGTGCAGACGGAAGAAGGAAGTGTGTGTGTATTTTTTTTTTTTTTTTTTGTAGAGTTTTTTTTTTTCAGATGGTGTCGTCTGTGTAACGGAGAGCACAAGAACATGTCTAGAGCTGAAGTGTTCTGATTAAATGCGAAGTGTTTTGTGAGCAGTGATGTTCACAGGGCTTCTGTCCCATACTCATGATTTTCTGTACAAAGAAGAGCAATAGTGCGCAAAAACAGCGATCGTTTGGCAGTGTCTGATTCCCAAGCTAGGAGCTCGAGCGAAGAAACTGATTTTAAAAAAATGAGAAAATGGCATGACTATATTTATATATATATTTTGGAAAACTGTCAAGAAGTGAAGAATCCAGCAAGCTCAGCTCTCGTGATCTCGTTGCCTCATGTATTCTTTGTATTCGACTTCGGTTCCTACCAGCTTGGATTTTTTTACATTTTTTTTTTCAGGTCTCCACAGGAGTCTTCATCTCTGGATGGGGCACGACATTTCTCCTTCTCTTTAGATGCTCTCTCTCTCTCTCTCTCTCTCTCTCTCTCTCTCTCTCCCTCTCTCTCCCCCCTTCTCCTTCACTCTCATTTCCCTCCTCTCCTCAGATGTGCCTCTTCATATGCAGAGCCAAATGGTCAGACCTGGAGAAACACCTGCAGAGAGAAAGAGAGAGAGAGATGGAAAGAGAGAGAGAATAAGAGAGATGAAAAAAAGAAACAGAGGGAGAGAAAGAGAGAGTGTGTGTAAGATGATGGAGAGAGAGAGAGAGAGAGAAGCGGAAAGAGAGAGAGAGACAGAGAGAGTGTGTGAGATGGAAAAAGTGAGAGAGAGAGAGAGCAAGAGAGCGACAGAGGGTGAGAGAGAGAGAGAGAGAGAGAGTGAGAGAGTGTATGATATGGAAAGAGAGAGCGAGAGAGAGAGAGAGAGAGAGAGAAACAATGTTAGCTAATCATGAGATACTAGCCTAGCATAGCAGCATTTGATGAATTGGGCTCGGCGCGTACAGTGATGCGACACCATATGACACTCAGCCCAGGCTTTGCAGATGGAGACTTTCGGAGCAGAAAGAAAACAACATTTGGCTTTCAGGAGAGGAAAAAAAAAAAAAAAAAAAAAAAAAAAAAGATATGAATATTTAACTGTTAGATTCCTCTCCCTAAGTTAATGACCGATGATCGAAAGCTTGCCAGCTTACTGATACATGCTGCGACTCTGCTGTTCCTTCTTTAAGAAATTGAAGAGCCGCGTGTATATTTTTGGAATGGAGGAGCAATCTGAAATTAGCAGCCAGTAATTTATCTCTTCATTCTGTTCAGTGAGGTGCGCGGGATTGATTTCAACGCTGCTGCTAAAACCACTCTATAAATTGCATTGTTGCAGTAGTTAAACAGCACCTGAATCATGACAGTTGGTTTCAACCTGAGCTGAGGGCTTTATTTATTTATTTATTTATTTATTTATTTATTTATTTAATTTATCTTTGGACATGCTTGATGAAGCTCAATGGGAACAACTACTACAGAAATATAAAATCTGTGGCGGAATTGCCCTTGATATTACATTCACATACACTGAGTAATCGCAGTTGATTCAATAATAATAATAATAATAATAATAATAATAATAAACCTAGATAAAACAACAAAGTGTGTGCGGGATTGAAATAAAGAATTAAAATTTGGCTCTACGCACTATGAATTAGAAGTCAGCTATAGTGCGCTTCTTCAGAAAAGGCAGATCGAGGGTGGTGGGGTGATACGGGTGGAAAATTATGATAGGTTTAAATAAATAGTTTGAGGGCGAACCCCCCCCCCCCACCTAGTAGTACAATTGACATTATGCAAACGAGATTATGCTAAGTGGTCCACGTGAGCTTTTGGATAGTTAGCAATGCTGTTGTTTTTTTTTTTTTGGCTGAAGTGATCCAGGCATCTGACACACGCACATCATCGCGGTCTCTTGTAGCGGAGCCGTTCGGAATTAAAACAAACCTCATGCTTCCTTTGCACATCGTGCATTAATGCCTGTACTATCACAAATCAAAGGTGGAATGAGCAAAGGTGCACGCGTGTGTGTATATATATGTGTGTGTGTGTGTGTGTGTGTGTGTGTGTGTGTGTGTAAGGGCTACTGGACAGATGGCCCTGTGACACTGGCCACCACACCAGCTGGCACACCCATAACCCCCCTCTCTCCACCCTCACTCAGTCCCACTCCACACCCAACAGGAGGGCTGGACTTGATTAGGCAGGATTAATGATGAGCCGCGCACGTGTGTGTGTGTGTGTGTGTGTGTGTGTGTGTGTGTGTGTGTGTGACACAGTAACAGTATGTGTTTGTGTTAGCTGACTGTATTAGCTGTTAAAACTTTCCATGGCTGCTCTCCACTGTCCATTGTAATGGTAATGTGGGATCATCTTGACACACACCCACCCACCAACACCCACAAGGATGAAGTCCCTCAAGGAGGCAGAACAGAATGGCTCATGGAGAGGACAGAAAGAAGCAGCTGTTTGCCTACACATTGCTTTTCACACATTAAAGCATGTGAGAGGGTCTTCTATTTAGGAGAAATTAACTTCTAACTTTACTCGCTGGGGTATGACTGGAGGAGCTGATGCATTAGTGCACAAGTGCATGCATTTTTTTTTTTTTTTCAATGCACATTAATATCAATAACAATAGCGACATCACTAACCTACTTAGGGTTAATCAATCATCAATGGCCCAGATCCTATTATTTATCTGTTTATGCTTCCTTTGTTAAATAGTGGCCATGAAAAGCACATCTGTCCATGTACACACATTCGTTTATTTGTTACAGCTGAATTAGCTACCCTGGATATTAGGGTTGGCTGGTTTGGGACACTCTACCTCAAAGCAATTGGGTATTGCTCGTATTAGTATTAGTTAACGTCAGTATTAAAAGACGTGCGAATTGCATTTCATTAGCCAACTGTAGATTTGTTTAAAGTCAGTGCTGCTGATAGTGAATCTAACTGATTTTCTTGGTTTAGAAATACTACAAAGCTATACATATTTATAATAGTATTATTTAAAAAAACCCATAAAAACAAACCAATCACCATCTGGATTTAAATGAGTAGACACATGACTCTGAGTGGGTAATTACTGCAGTGATTGATGTTTCAGCTGTCAACACATTATTTAACCTTAACTGATGCAGTGAGTACCCTCTCTTTTCTTACCTAACAATATCAATATTGTCCTTCATCAAGCCATAGAAATAAAACAATGTGGCTTGGAGATCACTGGCTGAATCTTAAAAAATAAATAAATAAATAAATAAATAATAATAATATTTTTTTGGCATTACATGAAGTCGTCCTAGTCACTGGCTAGTCAATCATGGCATCTTTAATTAGTATGCATCCGCTGTGAGCCCATTAAAGCCGACTCTGGGTGAAGGCGTGGTACCTCCTGAGAAGCTCAGATCCTTTAACTGCAATCTTATTTCCTTCCAAAGTAGGATCAAGACTTTGTTCCCTGTTTCCTATGAAGCAAGGTGCTGTGCTCGTGTGGATATTCCCACACAGTACAGTTAGCAGTATGCTGTGATTGCCAATATAAATTTCATATCCTTTGTCATTAGTGTGACAACATAGGTTAAAGATAGAGTGCTTCACACGGTACATGGTTTTGAAACACTTTTTTCAAGTACAGGGATCCCTCACTTTCCGCACTTAATTGGGACCAAGATCCCCATGTGACCACCAAATTCCGCAAAGTAGGATCTAACACCCCCCCCCCCCCCCCGACTGATGTATACGTACATGTATCTGTGTATATAATAATCAATAAATACAGATTCACTGCAATAAATGCTTATAATAACAATTGAACATTAAAAATAATGAATAAGGTGTAAATAAAATATAAATACACACACATACAGATGCGCGTACACGCACTCAGATGCGCACCCCACAACAACGTAACTAGTTTTGATGGGAGGTTCTGGGTTGTTGTTTTTGGTTGTGTTTGTTTAGAGGTTTTTTTTTTTGCATAATTGCCTTGTTTTTGTGGCAATTTCCTTATTTTTTAATTTGATGAATATTAAAAAAAAAAAAAAAAAAAAAAAAAAAAAAACCGCGATGCACTGAATCCGCATGAATTGAAGCGCGAAGTAGCGACTGATCCCCGTATTAGGAAATCAGGCAGGGTATCGATCCGATACTCAATACCATTATCTCCATCTGTGTGTCTGCAGGTCCACTTCTCTGTGGGGTATAAATTCTCTTAATTCATGGTGGCCAAAATGAACAAACCCTGTTTTTCCTTTATTACAGCTCGAGACATATCCACTAACAAACCTTCCAAGTAGAACCCACTGCAAGCGCATTAGCTGACTGCTGAGCAAGGTTCTGCGTGGGTTAATACTAAGTTCAATTCAAAGTAATACGAACCAGAGGGCCCAATTTAAAAAGCTCCCCAGGGGATGACAGAGGCGAAGGAGGTGGACTTGATCTTAACTTCCATTCCCGGCTCCGAAGCAGCTGTTGTCAAAAGCCCAGCATCAGAGAGAGTCGATTACAGGCCTGCATTCGACATCTATGTGCCACTGGCCTTGTCATGCTTTCTCTAGTCACTGCTGTTGTGAATTTATTAGTGAATTCTCTATCCAAGACTTTTGTATTTCATTTCCAGAACTGAGCATAATTCGAAGCGGGTTGAGGGCAGCGTTAGATGTCGTCCCTATATCCTCCTTTTCTTTCGGATGCTGATAAAGGTTTGCTGATAGAGCAGGTGAGTGAATCTGCATAGACGGCTTCTGAAAGCCTGAGACGATGCGCTGGTGGCATGCTGGCAGCAGGCTGGGGAGCCGTGTATAATTGTGCCTCCACCTGGAGCAGGCTCGGTATGCACGCACAGCCGTGCCGTGTAATTTGTGCCAGGCGGCCGGGCCGAATGACAGCATCCTACTATTGTCATCTGACAGGCCATCACTCAAAGCTACCCCTGTGTGCATGGAAGGCTTGCTTGTGCTCCTCTTTCCTTTTGGAAACACACACTCCCTTTGTCACTTACACACACACACACACACACACACACACACACACACACACACACACTCAATCAGTCCTCCCTAAACCCATCACTGTCACATCACATGGAGACAAAGAGCGCTTTCATTTCTGACAGGACTGTGGGATGTAATGACAATGTTTGATGTACTGTGTTAGCGTGTGTGCATCTGAATGAACTAGTTGTGTGTAGGTGCTCATCTCTTGCATGATTATGCTCTGAAAAGCAACCCCCCCCCTCCCCCCTCGGAGGTGGGGGTAAGGGGTGGAGGGTGACGACCCTGATTTAGCCCCTGTTCCTCCAACTATAATATAATAATATAAAGCTTCTCCCCTCTAAATAAAAGGAGTTGTGTCTGATTAGGCAGATTTGAGTTGATGTATACGAGGGCGTCTTCAAGCGTGCTCTGGTCCCGTCTTCCTAAAACCATCGGAATGTTGTGGGCTAGTCCTCCTGCACCATGCCAAATTCCTTTTATTGCTGTTATATAATTCGAGTATTTGAAACACGCCCCTTTACCCCACACCTCCCCACTATTCTCTCAAGTCGACACATGCTGTAGCAGTGGGGAGAAGGAAGGGGGCAGATGGGGAGAGAAAGGGAAAGAGCAGCAATAATTTGGTAATGGGTACCACAGGACCGGACTGTGAATCAACTACTCATGAGGGAATGGGAGTCTTAAACTGACTGCCAAACGATCTACCCGAGTACACAGCAAATGCTGCTGCACTTCAGAGAGAATTACAGAGAGCGAGAGAGAGAGCGAGGGTTTAGTGTTGCAGATTCCCAAGGAAGGAATTTTATTTGTGCAGATGAGGGGATTGCGAGAAAGCAAGTTTGAGAGACAGAGAGAGACAGGTGCTGTGCCTGCTGCTGGAATGAGGAGGAAAAGTCTGGCAGCGCGCTTTCTAATCATATAGTGTCGAAGAAAGGAGCCGAGTGTGTGTATGATAGCGTGTCTTACCTGTCGCAGTGGTTACACTTGAAGGGCTTGGCGCCGGTGTGCTTGCGGTAGTGCCTAGTCAGCTCGTCGCTGCGGGCGAAGCGCCACTCGCAGCCTTCCCAGGAGCATTTGTACGGCTTCTCACCTGCAGAAACGTGACACGCACTCCACTTTAGCAAGCCTTCTGCACGCACACGCATTCACACCCACACGCCCACACACTTGTGCCTATGCAGGACAGATCCACTGCATTAAACAGGAGATAGAATTATTTGTTGTATTAAACAGTGTTTTCTCTCCTTCTCTTCTCTTCGTTCTCTGCACTCCGACTATTCACATCTCATACTGTGGCCCAAATGTCTGGAACACTCAATGAGCCAAATCAAAGGCAACACCCCCCCCCCCCCCTTCCTGCAAAGATTCCAGGACAAAAGAAGAAGAAGAAGAAGATAGGACTGCACAAATTAACTCATTCACTGTGACAACATTAATTTATAATCCAGAGTCACATTTCCAAAACATGAAACCACTTCCATTAACTGTTCTCCACCCCCTGATGGGAGATCTGAATTTCAGATGAAGTTAAGCAGATGGGGGAGGCGATCCCTATTGTTCAACGCGCTGTAGTTTCTTATCTATCAGGCTTCAAGTGAGTGGGTGGGTGGTGTGTCTGCCGTGGTCACGGTTCTACCCCAGCCTCGAGCTAGCATTTGTGGCGAGCAGACGGGACTCTGGCCCTAGGCCGCCTAGCTCAGAGGAGGAAATAAAGGGGTGTCAGCAGTGCTGATTCAGATCCAGGGGTGGTAAGGATAATTGGGGTCTTAATGACACTTAATGGGGAGTAATATGGTACTCGCAGTAAGCCAGCTGCCAGCATTACTGCTCTTCCCTATGTCCGCCAATCTTCTTAACTAGACTAAAGAGTCGTTTGAAGTAAAATTTAGCTTCTCTCGATTACGAAGTGCGGCTTACCAGATTGCAAATGACAGTACGGGAAAAGAAGGAACGCTGTCTGTAGCAATCATGCCTAAGGACATTATGCCTTGCTAGTCCCATTTAATGCAGATGGAGAATGACCAAGGATCTGTCAAGAAAGAATTACTGCCTAGACAACTTATTTTTCCTCCAGTCTGGAAACTGCGATTGAAAATAAACATATTCTTGCTTAATGTTCTCTTAATGGCATCACAACACGCAGAGGATTTCTCGGCACTCAAATGTGGCTTCAAGCCGGGAGAAAACAGCCAGTCGAGTGCCTGCGTGATCTGGGAATATCCTGGATTTGCTAGCCATGTGGAAACCAGTGATGACGCAATACAACGAGAAAGGATGCACGAATGCCGGTCCAAATGCTTGTGCAGTTTATTGGATTTTCCTGTCCTCGACTTCTCCTGGCTTATAAAATCAGTGGTGAATAATATCCTCAGTGTGCACTTGCGTCTCCGCGGATGGACAGAACCAGGACAGAACCAGACAGCCATACCCCCCCCCCAAAAAAAAAAAAACAACGTTGAGATTTGCAAAGTGGTGGGGCCGCAGGTGTGAGACACCAAACGTTTCAAACTGCACTTTGAGTAATTGGCCAGAGACCCTTACCCCCCTTCCCAAAACACAACCACCCACACACCCACACCCACTCACGAACATGCACCATCCTTCTGTCAGAGCCCCCACTCTTTCCCCCTCTTCTTCTATCAGTCAGACAGCAGTAAGGCAGGCTTGGACCTGCAACCACGGCAACCACAACACCAGCCAATTATAACTTGGGAAGGCGCAGATGCATGATGGAGTCGCTTAGCAACCGGTCAGAGAGAGTGAGAGAGAGAGAAAGTTAGAGATGGAGAGCTGTGCAGTTGCTGCATGCAATGGAGGGACACTCCACGGCACCAGCCAATTGCTCCTCGCTTTCGTTGAGTAGGATGTAGTTGCCTGGCAACCCAAATGAACAGAGCGGAGTGGGGCAGGCAGTGGACTAATGCGGGACCTTAGGCTGAAAAATCTTGGAGCTCTGGCTGGACTGGCACACTGAAGCACTGAACTGGTGTCCAGAGCTGCAAGCAGCCTTTCCCGCTGCATGTGACAGGGTTTCCTAGCAACTTGCTGTCTTCTCATCAACTACCCCTGCTATCCTCCGTCAGTGGCCTGGATACTAATGCTACAGTTAATTACATTTCTTCAGTCAACTGCTCTAATGATATCCGAGGATCAGATTTCAGAGATTACAGGGTGTGCATTTTTACTTCTGTCTCCTGGAGCAGGCGTTATTGATCACAGCCAATACATCCATCTTATGTTGCAGTTCAGAGCCATTGTTCAGGCTGTAACCCACATTTACTCCACACTGCACATTAAAATACACTCCATTAACATTCAAACACTGTTTCAAAGCCGAAGCCAACCTTTGCATAACTAGGGAGGATCGTCCTCAAAATGCAGTAATCGTAATGCCCACGTGCCAGGAATCTATTGCAGTAGTAACTGAAAGAAAAAAAAAAAAAAGGGGGGGGGGGGTGTTAACTAATTACGTGGTTGAATCCAGCATGTAATCAACATGCCTGGGATTTTGGCATATGGTAGTCTGTCTTTGGGCTTATTTATTTTCCCTTTCTCCCATTGTTACTTGTTTTCGTTCGCTGTCAGGAACACTGCCGGTGAGCTAGTATAGTGATTAACATTGGTACCGCTCGCAGAAACCCGCTGAGTCAACAGCCGGCCTCAGGAGCAAGATTAGCCACAGTGAGGCCATCAGCACAGCAGGACTTGAGGGCACGGTAGAGCGCAACTCCTTCTCAGGGTTCAGCGAGGGGGCACCAGCAGCAAAGCAGAGGTGGATGGGACTAAATTAGAGAAGATAGGAATTTTAGTGGAGTCGGTCTATCAATCATGCGACAATTACTGACTGTGCTGACGGGTTTTAAATGGTGTGGCTGAATGTATTTGTTCTTGAAAAGTATGTCAGGGGCAACTACCTCGTTCTGACCATGCTTATAGTAACAGACCTCAGTTCAAGATAAACTATGCTCAAGTGGAATGTAGGATTTTTGACTTTGGTATGCTTGTAATCATTCCACATGCTTGTGAAGAGAAGAAGAGAACTCGAACACAAAATGAAAGATCCCCAGCTACATCTGAACGAATCCTTGATTAGCATCACGTCTTGAGTGCTTGCTGGAATCTGACCTGTATGTGTCCTCTGGTGTGCCTTCAAGTGGGAACTCTTTGTGTAGACCTTCCTGCAGCCATTGAACTGGCAACGATGGACCCTCTTCTTGTTCTCTGGGATGTCACCGATCCCTGCTGTTCCCAAACCCCCTTCTCCATCACTCTGCGTTCCCCTTGCTGGTGGTGAAGGCAATGACGGTGTTGCTACCAATTTGGCAGTTGCCAATCCCACTTTCTTTGCCACCAACTTGAGCGTGAGTGTTCCGTCAGGCGTGGCGGTGAGGGTCTGCGTCGGCTTCACCAGGTGCCGGCCCAGTTCCGGTGAGGAAGGTGGTGTTAGTGAGGTGACGGCACTCAGCTGCGCTGGGTGGACGCCCCCATTGCCTTCTTTCACTCCTGTTTCAATAGTATTACTGCTGGCTGGAGTGTGGAGGTTTTTGGGTAGAGATACGAGCAGTGGAGGCGGACTGGGTTGGTCTGACAGGCTGGGAAGTAGTGGATCCATCAAGTCCTCATCGCTGTCCCCTTTCATGAAACCTGGTGTTAGCAGGCAGTCTAGATCCTCATCAAAGAGGTCGGACAGTCTCTTGGGCTCCGTCTGTAGATACCGCTCCAGCTCCAGACATGTCTGTGTGAAAGAGAGAAACAGGATATAAAAGGTCAAATACAAATAAGTGTAGTGACACTAATTACCCAGCACTACCTGATAAATCACCTGTTAAGTGGGAAGGCAAAGCCACACAAATTCAAGCAATACAACATTAAATAGGAACTGCCCCACAACTCAATTTAAAGGTGTTGCCATTAAAATATCAAATATAAAAATAACTGTACCATTAATGAAGCTTAACAACTATTTCAATTACCGTATTCGACGTGATAAGCGCCAGGGCGCTTAAAAAATTAGAGCGAGTGGGCGCTTATTAAAATGTTACCAGCGGAGTGGAACAGTAAGTGCTTATTACCATCGATGTGGAAAACATGAATAATAACAGAACAATAAAAGAGTTTTGCTGGTATTTCAGTTCAGTTCATTTTCTGTAACCACTTCATCCTAATTAGGGTCGCAGGGAGGCTGGTGCCCATCCCAGCCAACTCAGGGCGAGGGCAGAGTACACCCTGGACAGCTCGCCAGGCCATCGCAGGGTGGAAACACGCTGACGGCTTTGCAGCCTACTCTTGTCGAAAGTCAGCAAAGGTTCTATTACATGCCTCACACCATAGACAGTAAGAGACATGGCCGCCTTTGATAACCCAGTTAGCTGCACTGGGGGGGGGGCAGTGACAACCCTGTGGAGAGTGGGACTCGAACCCCCAACCTTTGGATCCGGCGCCTTATACCACTAGCCCACCACTGCCTCCTTGCTGGTATTTGTGTCATTCATTTTACGTTATCAACCAAATTACTTACATGAAAGCTGAAAATAAACAGAAAACTCCCCTACTTTTCCCTCCTTTCTTCCTTTACACATTTTCCCGAAAGTAAAATGAGCCAATCAACATGAATGTCAACTTTAGTACATGGCAAGTTGAACCAAATCAACACAAACATAAACAAAAGCACGTGTCCAGGAACGTCTTTAAATGTGAATTTAGGGAGCAGGAGAATCGGGTGAAAAATACTCATCACTTTCTGATAGGTCCATATCTGGCTCATCGCTCCATTCATTCAGAGCATCCCATAATTTTGCTGTAGCAGTTTCTAATGGTTAATCGATTGTTGGACATTTACCAAGAGAACACAGCAAAATATTTTCCTGTTTTTTTTAAAAGCACGGCGGAACAATCAAATGTGTTGTTACGGATGAACATTATAGACATTCCCCAGTGACAGGGGGTCTTGAAATATCATGTAAACTCACTTTTATAGGCAGTGAACGCCTCATTTTACGGTTACAGAGACTGATCGAATAAAATTGGTAAGTTTGATGTACGATTTTGCTCCTAGTACAAATGGGCGGTCATTAGATGCAAGATAAAAAAACACTGGGGGTGGGCGCTTATTGGAGCAGGGTGCCCATTACGTAGAATACGGTAATATTTTTTAACAGAAGAAACAGCTAAAACCTATAGGCAGGGCCCATGCCATCAATACGTTCGTACTAGGAGAGTTTTAAGAGATGCTAACGCCGACATGTGTACTTGCACATCAATGCATTGCTGGTGGGGAACCTTTCGGTGCGAGTTGTCATTGATGTACTTGTAGGAGAAACAAGCAGTTTGGAGTGATCGATCACAGGTGCTGGGCTGCTTTACCCTCTCTAGCTCTCTTTGGGAGAGAAATAAAACATCTCAGGAATTTTCATTACCTGCTAACCACGAGGGGAAGGTATTTACCCAGGCAGGTTATGGTTTTCCTCAGTGCCTGCTCTCTTCAAGGCATTTCACTAGAAACGAGCACCTTGCTTAAGATAATAAACCTTTAGCCTTCTTTTGTGAAGGGGGAATTCATTAAAGTGAGAAATACTTCAGTTGAGCATGAACGAGAAGAGTGAGTGAGCGAGAGAGAGAGAGAGAGAGAGAGAGAGAGAGAGAGAGCAGGAGAGAGAGTCTATGGCTCACTGACTGCCTATTCAGCAGTTTCTTTTCTAACGGTCTAACAATATTATTCTCCAGTCACATTGAATAGTTTGGATATTACAGCATTCCGTTACGCATGTCGCAGTAAAAGCAGTTTAGCAGCGGGGTCGGCGGAACATTGGGGGGAAAAAAAAGGACCTCTCCGGCTCATTCCTTCATGTCGTCCGTCCGAATTATAACGGTGGCAGCTCCATTATCTTAACTCTAGGAACATAAAGAACTGCATCGAGAGCTTATACTTAAGCACCCTCTTCGACTCCTTAACTGTCCCCACACCAGGTATATTATATATATTGTTCATGACAGGCATAAAGGCTGCATACTACAGCATATTTACAGTACAGGAGTGTTTTTTTATTTTTCATACTAATGCAATTTACATTTTTTAAAAACAGAGTGTGTAGTCAAGGCCCATGTACCGGAAGTTTTTGAATGGGCAAATATCATGTGACTATCATTCAAGCTTCAGGGATCTACGTCCATTCCTTGTGATTAGATGTAGACATAGAGAGAGAGATCATGTGACTATACAGTACATCTATCGGAATTCATACTTCTGCTTGTCAGGTAAGGTCACATCAGAGGAGTGTTCTGTATTATACATTAATACTCTACGGATAACATACATCGCTCTATAATCTTAGTATTCAATATTGTGTATAAGTTCTAGTCACCCTTTAAGTAATGCTGTGTGGCGTGCAAGTTGCTGGGCTCATGATCAAGAGATTGTGGGTTCGAATCCCCGTTAGACTCCTTCCATGCTGAGACTGCCGAGCAGGATCTAAAACACAAGTGTGCTTCTGTCCACCCAGCAGTAAAAATACTGGGAAGGCAATCTGTGATGGGCTAGCGTCCCATCCAGGAGGAGCGGAACTCTAATTACGTCACGCCGCAGAAACTAGGATAAGCTCCGGCTTGATAAGCCAGTAGGCCGGAGTTTAAAAAGGGCCAAAAGACTTCCTTTTTTTTTTTTTTTTTTTTTTTTTTGAAGACATGCTGTAGAGCAAAGCTGCTTTAAAAAAATACACACTCACTCATTTGCTGATCCACTTAATCCTATTAGGGTTGTGGGGATGCTGGTGCGTATCACAGACAACACTGAACGAAGGCGGGGTATACCATAAACAGCTCGCCAGATCATCGCAGGGCCAACACACACATAACACATATACGGATAGATATAGAACATGCAAACCCCACCAAGAAACCTCAAGGGCTAAGAACTCAAACCCAGGGACTCGAGCCTATAACCTTCTTTCTGTGAAGTGGACGTGCTAACACCATGCCACCCTTCTTTCAAAAATCATGAAATACAATGTTTATGCATGAAAACAAACACTATGTAGAGCAGCCAATAGTGATAAATGAAATATAGTCAGTATTTAATGTAATGACCATTGTCCTGCTTAAAAAAATTGTATTCTAATGCGCAGTATGTCTATAAGCAAATTAGCTGTAGGCTTTACTGGGCATCCCGAAGAACCAGCTACAGCTACAAATCTTCTGCAGGTTTTCACCTTTGCACTTGTTTTCCGCAACAAAACCTTTAGCCTTCATCAAGTCTTTGACTGAAAAATGGTCGATTGCATCATATACTGCTTTCTTTCCGATCAAAATTTTCTTTCATTAATTCATTCATTAATTTTCTAAGGCACTTAAATCATAATTAAGGTCATGCGGAGACTCATGCTCAACTCAGCTGACTGTAGGAGGAACGGGGTACACCCTGGATAGCTTGCCATGTCATTGCAGAGCCAACACTCACAACCATTTACACTCAAACTAGGGGCGATTTGGAACTGACAGACTGCTGTGTATGGTTTTTGGAATGTGGAATCCAGAGTACTCGGAGGAAACCCATGCAAGCACAGGGGGAACATGCAACTTCCACACAGAAACAACCGAGCCCGGGAATCAAACCAGGCCTTCGTGCTGTGAGGCGGAAGTGCTAACCAGCTCACCACTGTTCTGCACAACATTTTATCAGTCACATTTGATTTTTCAAAGAAAAACACATTTTTGGAAATGTAAAATGTTTTCAGTAGATTGTATTTCCATTATAACACAAGGATCCCTTAATTTCCGTGGTTAATGGGGACCAAGATCCCCACGCGACCGCCGATTTCCGCAAAGTAGGACCCCCCCCCACTGACATATACGTACATGTATGTGTATATAATATCAATAAACACATATTCAATGCTATAAATGCTTATAATAACAATTAAACATTCAATAATGCATAAGATGTAAATAAAATATAAATACACACACATACAGACGCGCACGTACTCAGATGTGCGCCTCACATAAAAATGTAAGTAATTTTGTTGGGGGGTTTTGGGTTGTTTTTTGTTTTGCCTTGTTTTGTGGCATTTTCCTTAACTTCCCACCATTTTTCCTTGATGTCCTCATTTTAAAATTTTTCTATGAATATTTTTGAAAAACCCACGATGCACTGAAGCCGCAGAAACTGAAGCTCGAAGCAGCGCGGGATCACTGTATATAGTTTTGGTTTGTTTCCCTTGTGTCGCTGTGTTGTATATACAAGCAAACACCTTTACAGTGCACTGTTTACTTTCATTTCTGTGTAAACACAAATTTTTAGTTTATACAAACACAGAACAGGTGGGCTCAAAAGATATTGCTGACTACATAGGGCTTAGGAGCCTGGGGCATGCAGGGCTCACCTGACCTGCCTTCGTCGTGGTTAAAATAAGTAAACTTTTTCTTTCTTTCGGCTTTTTCCCCTTTTCTCGGGAGTCGCCACAGCGAATCATCTGATTCGCACATTTTATTTGGCATGGGTTTTTTACGTCGGATGCCCTTCCTTTCACAACCCTTTTCGCAAGGGACAGAAACACGCTAATGGCTTTACAGCTACTCTTTACGAAAGTCAGCAATGGTTCTTTTACATGCCTCTCACCATAGACAGTGAGAGACATGGCCCACCTTTGATAACCCAGTTAGCCGCACTGGGGGGGGGACAGTGACAACCCTGTGAAGACTCAAACCCCCAACCTTCGGATCAGCGATCCTGCGCCCTATCCACTAGACCACCACTGCCCCGGTTAAAATAAGTAAACAAACTGGGGGAAAAAATGTTTCAGTTTGCTTTGATTTCCGTTTCTGTGTAGTATATATTTAGTCTCAAAGCATTTTTAAAGACCTGAAACCTAAACTTAAATACACATTCTAATTCTATAAGAAAGATCCAAACTACCCTTCCTTACTGAGCGCACATTAGAATATACAGTTGCTCTCGGGGGGTATTTAGCTTATGTCCATGTATCTACACTTTCACTTCCCTGCTTTTTTTTGCACTAAAAATAATAAAATGCACCATGTATCAAAATTTATCATCTCAAACACCCAGTCCTCTTCTTCCTTCTTAGTCATCCTTCTCGTCCTTCTTTCCAGATTCCTGCTGCCACTCGTTCAAGGGCCAAACTCGGAAGATGATCTCTAGAAATTTGTCCATTCTGGCGACTGTAGCTTAACAACATGGCGGTTTAATGGAAGCTAGTATGTAACTGTAAGGCGCTCATACCAAGCTTACGAAAATGCCAAAAGATTCGTAGTTGTGGGTTTTTTGCACACTAATAAACACTGTTACGAATGCTGTAGTCCAGACCACCTATATAGCGTGAAACCTGGCAGCAGAGTAAAAAGATGTTTGTGCATTCGGGGATGGTTGCATGAGCTTCAAACTATGCGGCAGGTGTGTAAATTATCCATGTGTACTGAGAATAAGTGGTCTTTTATCCAGGTGTTACAAAGCGAGAATTTCAGCACCACACTGGAGAGTTTTGCATGTTGAATTTTTTTTTAGTTGCCAGTGTTTTTTTTATTATTTATTTTTTTAATAGAGCTTGTCTGCAGTCTGAGATTTTTTTCAAGCATGCAACACAAACAGAAGAGAACACGCAGTACAGTTATAGCTTCCAGAAACAAATGAAGCGTGCATAGAAGGGGGGGGTTTGAGGACTCCGTTGCTTTATGAATCCAAATAATTGGAAGCTGAAGCCAATGACAATATAACAGTTGTACAAATGCTGCTCGATATGAAAACTCAAAAAATGCTAAAATTTCACAATTAAAATGTGCGCACTGATATTAGTCGTGAGCATTTAGTGCTCCTAGTCAAACACATCATGCACAATGCAGTAATAATGCACAGTAGGAATCCTGAATGTGAATAACAAATGAAAATCAAATCAGATCGGTGTTTAGACCTCACTTGCCAGCGTTCCTACCAAAGACTCACTCGTGGTTCGTGTTAATTGAGCCTAATATCAGCTGAAGTGAATGTAAGAACATTATAGTTTTATTTGCTGCACCTGCAACACTGAGCTCCATCAATAATAGATGTGGTGCTAAGAGGCGTTATCACACAAAGAGACAGCTGGGGGGGGGGGGGGGGGGGGCACGCGCGACTTTGAGGAAACACAGCCAAACTGCTATTAGCTAACACGGCTCGGGTCCAAAGTAGACACAAAGAGAAAATTATGGCCAATCTCGAAGTCAGTTCCTCTCACTGTCTCCGCTCCCTGTGTGTATAATAAAGTCAGCACATTATCTAAAACTAATGCTTTTACATCTCTGACTGCATCTACCAAAACTCTTCTCCTCCCCCTCCCCGTATCCTTGGATTGAAACTATATTTTTCCCTAAATACAAATAGGTTTTAATTAAAGTGATTTGGCTTTCATCAGATGCCGTTTGAAGCTCTACCTCATGATGAAACACTGATCTCTCTCTCTCTCTCTCTCTCTCCACAGCATGCGTTGATGACTAATTAGCCACTCAAACGACCCGGCGAAGAGAGGCTCTTTATTCAGCTAATTTGCTGATGGGAAGCCCAAGTGTGTGTACTCTCGCATCACGTACGTGTTTGTGAGAGTAAAACAGAGCGATAACTAAAAACTATCCCTCGATTTTTACTGCCATTAGAAAACAAAATAAAATAAAACAAAACAAACAAACAAAACAAAAAAAAAAACCTTTCACTTTGGGTTTTTTTTATCCTCCTGTGGTACTCCATGGAGGCTGATGTGGGAGAGAGAAGGCGAGTTGTTATCCAGCATGCGCTGTGATTCTGCATGGAGATGTTGTCGTTTTCAATGAGCCGGGTTGATGAAATCTGCCTATGATATGCCATCTTTGCTGTCCCCTGTGGTGCCCCAGAACAATAACCCATGGCTCCTGTCTTTCCACCACAGCTATTATCAGCCATACATTCCACTGATCATAACCACTCTTCTATAAAATTGGGAGTCTGGCCTTGATTCGTTTAACAAAAGGCTTTAGCGCCGTTTTATACTGTGTATATAAATATACACACAGTATAAAACATACTGATAATACTAAAACATACGTGTGTGTGTGTGTGTGTGTGTTTATATATAGGGTTTTCTGCCGAGGATCCTGTGGCGGCTGCTGCACCATTAGCTCTGTAACGACATGACAATTACTGAGGGTCCCTGGGCTTGGGAGACCCATTGTGCAGAGTGACAGAAGCTGATCATCAACTGCAGGATTTATTTTGAATCTCTGTTGCATGCCCATAACAGACCACCCCTCAGTTCACACAGAGAGAGAGAGAGAGAGAGAGAGAGGGAGATGTAGGAAGCTAGTCAGACTCCTGCCTTCCGTCAGAGGTAGATTCTCTCTGTCCCAGTGGCATTTAATCCTTCATCACCACGGGAAGAACATCACAGTGATCTGAGACACACGCTGCTGTAGATAGGATTTCATGGGTTTCCTCACCTTTCTGACTGGCTGGGAGGACCCCTAGAGGCCAGAGCTGCCACTTTTGGCCTGCTGTCCAGACAGTAGCAATGAAGAGCGCTGAGGCTGACTCAAGACAACACACACACACACACACACACACACAAGGCCTGGGACCTGTGAGCTTCCCCACTCAATTCACTGTTATCTGCCCATCCCCCTGGTTCCAAGCCCTAGGAATCCTGACATTTAGAGGATACAGTTACACCATGAAGCAAAAAGCACTTTGTGATTTACTCTGTGTGTGTGTGTGTGTGTGTGTGTGTGTGTGTGTCTGTGTGTCTTTGACTAACTGTGTGCGCGCCTATTTATTTGGGAAGGGTGTGTGCGCGCTTTTGGCTGCCCTATTGAAAAGGGGCAATAAAACCAATGAACTGGCATATCTAACAGCCGGTTTCCTAACAAAAGACCCAACAAAAGCATGAAAAAGTGTCCCAATAAAATGGTTAATGGACAAATAAATTGAAAGGCACTTATGTGAAAAGTCAACATACGTCAGCTCGCTACAGCGCCGAGTGGCCCAAGTAATTCCTTTTGATCTCGCTTGCAATTCCCACCATCAAAGAAAGTCTTCTAAATGAAAGACTCGCTCAATCACAACCGCTGTCTCACAAAGGGGATTTCAGTGTTTTTATTTGTGAGGAGAGACATGCACACATCTGAGAGCCATCACCCGATTCTTCCCATCAGCCGTCACTAATGCTAAACTACAACATTCTGGATGTCTCGGGGAGCTGACAGCTGCATCTCGACTTAACTCCGCGTAACACACGTGCTTCCTACCTCAGGACAAACAAGCGTGAGTGATGTCTTCACAATCCGCGCTGTTTCGCCTTACTTCCGAAACCGGCAACTCCATGGCTGCTGCTGTCCGTACTGTGTTCCTTGTTCTGGCTTTCGATTAAATTTTAATGAGCAGTGTATGATGGAGTGGGTCCACTCAGACTCTCCTGCTGTGTAGCGGCCCTCCTCTCTGCCTGCTTCTGCACCTGTGTCATCCCGTCATATCACAACCACCACCACCCTAGCCCACCCCTCCCGCTCAATACAGTAGCCTTACTGTCCCCCTCCTCAACACATACAAACACACACACACATGCAAAAACACAATAGCGCAGTAAGTCAATTAGCACCTGAGCACTAACCGTCCTCCCTCTTCTACTGCACTCCATCCTCATCACGCCTGGCCTAATAAACACCGGCCATAAAATAAATGAATGTAGGCGATCCATGTGGAAGAAAAATGCTAACAGCTTTTAGTTGGGACAGCCCAGATATGCTCTTTTAATTTGGATGGATAATTTAATCCACTTGCATTTGGCCTGTGGCCACCGAAGCAGAGGCTGTGCATACACACACCCCCCAACACACACACTTGCTGGCTCTTTTATCTTGGGTCATGCCCTCTGACATTTGTCTGCAGAGAGGGGAAAATAAATAAATAAATAATAATAAAAAAAAAAAATCACACGCAATGTGGTTGGGAATGTATTCGGTGTGCAGAGCCCATTAAATGCAAACGAGCCACTTCAAGCAGCTGAGGGTTTTTTAAGGCTCAAACCATGCGTCGATGGATCTGTAAAATCCTGTTGATTGATAAGAACCATATCTTGTTCCACTGCACTTTCCTGGATGACGTGAAGATAACCGTCTGGCACAAAAACGCCTTGTTTTTCTGCTGCATATAAAAAAAAAAACCCCAAAACAAAACAAAAACACAAGCTAAACTGTGTAGTCTGAGGTTAGGTATATACACGCATTTCAAACTGGTATCTACAACAGCGAGTTCTAACAGTATGCTCCCACATCTGTTTCTGCAATCTCGTAACATGTGTGAATGGGTTCGAAGCAGGGTCCAGGTTCAATCTGTCCCACGCATCAAGCCGATCACTTTGTCTCGACTTCTCGCTGTCCTTTGAGAGTGCAGCAAAGGGAGACAAAACCCCACTCCTCATAGTGGACAGATTATGCTTAACACGCCAGACACAGAGTGAACGATGTCCGACTGCAGACGGTCCCTGGGCTCTTGCTGGCCTGTTGATGCCGTTTTTTTTTTTTTCTTTTAGTGCTGAATCCCTCGGAAAGTGTGCACTTGATTTCTCAGGAGGTAAGAGGGGGAAAAAAGGAGGCCAACTGTGTGCCACACAAGACCTGCATTTACATATGCGTATCATTATTGTTGTGGTTGCCTGGATACCGGGCAATAGTTAAATCCCTTGTGTCTATCTGCAAAAGCAACTCCTACAGTTGATGAGCCAGGCAGCCAACACGAACCGAAACCTGAAAATCCAAGAGCTTCACAATGCCAAAGAATATCACCTTGACAGCGCAATAGACCCCAAAAGATGTATTACTTTAATAGCACGCAAACCTGTATACACACACTGTATATCTTAACAGTTTAAGTACGTATTTGCGATTCGATACTGGTTTGTGTTTCTTTCCACATCACTGAGCCAAGAGACAGAGTAACCCTGACCTTATATGTGTAGGCTTAGCAGAAAACAGAAAATCAATACACGCTGGCCATTAGTCTCCACACCCAAGCAGCTTATATGTGGCAGCTCTCATGCTCTTTACACACTCTAAGGGTATCCCCCTCATATGGAAAGCTGTCTGGCTGGTAAATCCTAGTTCATTGTTGCGCAATTATTCATTCATTCAGTCATTTTCTGAAGCGCTTAATCCTAATTACCTTCACGGGGAGGCTGGCTTGAATCTCGGACAACTCCAGGTGAGAGCAGAGTAAACCTTGGACAGCTCGCCAAGCCATCACAGGGCAGAAACATCTTGACGGCTATGCAGCCTACTCTCGATGGAAGTCGGCACTGGTTCTTTTACCCCTCTCACCAAAGGCAGTGAGAGACATGGCCGGCCTTTGATAACCGCATGGCGGTGGGGGGTGGGCAGCAGTGATAACCATTGACGGTGGGGCTTGAACCTCCCTCCAACCCCAGGATCGGTAATCCAGCACCGTTCTACTGGGCCACCACTGTTCGGTGTGTAATTATGTCTACGCTTAATAGGAAGATGCTGTTTGGATCACTTATTCACAGCCAACACTTTGAGAGCTTAGGAGTGAAAATGCTTGTTGCAACCCAGCTAACGCACAGTTCCAATATATTACCACCTATGTATATTACATAAGGGAATAAAAACTAAAATGCACTATCTAATACAAAGGAAAAGTAATGATACATATTAATGTACAACTTAAAAGCATGCTACGAAGGACTTGGAGGGTTCGATCAGCACAACTGGTATATTGTGTGAAACTGTAGTACTCATAAATGTATAATTACCTAAACCATGACTACAGGCACTGCGTTTTCATGATTGTACTGCTTTATTTCCCCATAAAGGGATCCTCCTCCATCTAATGGTATGGAGATAATATCCGATCAGGTTGTTCTGGCGATTCCTCTCCCTAACCTCGATAGTAGTTCAAAGAACCTTCAACAAGTGGCCACACAAATTCAAATAAAAGTACTGGAAGAATTATAAAAAAGAAAAGAAATCCATATTTGCTGGTGCTGGCTACCAAATACAAGAACCCAGATTGTAGTAAATCGCGGATCATAGTTAATATGAAGACGTCACTGTCTAAAGGCTGAGTTCGCGGTAAATTTCTCATCAATGGGTGTCTGATGTTATAATAGTAGAGCAGCTCCTTTAAAGAGAAATTCAATTAATAATTCTACACTGCTTTTTCCTGAATCCTGTATGGAGCAAAGAAAGAAGTTAGTTTTCTGCTCATCGTCTATCTAATTACTGCATTTGTTTGTGTCACCTGGCTTTTTTTTTTTTACTTTAATTATTCGTTTAACAAGTTCATGTTCTGTGTTGCCACAAAAGATTTTATGTGTATGTGTCTTTGTGTTGAGGGTGGGAATGACGAGTACAACAGCCTGATTTCATCACAAAGTGGCGGCCATAATCTCAGTATGCCATTCTCCACTCTGAGACCCAAAATATAAACCGTATAAATTTAATTGTTTAATAGTCACCGCAGAAAAAAGCCCAACATTTCTTCACTATATAAATTGTAAATTTTTGCTTTGAATGTGAGTCACCTCAGGGAATATGTTTTGATTTTGCTTCAACCATGGAGAAGAAACGTTTTGACAAACACTTCTATTAACTGTAGCCTTCTATCTTTATATTACTGATTTTTTTCGGTTTTGTTATTGTGGTGGCTATACATAACATGCACACGCTATATATGACAGACAATTAAAATCGAGGCATGAACATGGGACAGCCATCAAAGTCATGTTCCATGCCCATGAGACTCCACTTATGATTTCTGCTATTATTTAGCATGGAATAAGGAGTGTATTGTAAGTACTGGAAAGCATGCTATGGGCACTGTATTTTATAATAATACACTGTGATAATAATAATAATAATAATAATAATAATAATAATAAAATATGGTCATTTAGTTTACCAAACCATACAGAATGGGTTTTTATGTAGTATCTCGTTTAGTATATTAAGATATTATATATATTTAGCAATGCACAATGAAGAATAAATGAAGTACACAACTAATGCTTGATCCTGCGAGTGTGACATCAGTCTGCATGAAATAATCTCTCATACATTACCTTAAATTATATAATGCCAATTAGGATAATGATGAGTGTCATCCTCCTGATGTTTCTTTGCATAACCCACTAGAGTTTGTGTCTGATTACAGTTCTGGTGCCAGATGTTCACAAAGGAGTCTGAATTCGGTGGGAAATGAAGCAGCACATCCTTAAGGTAGCAATGGAAATGAAATGATATTTATCTTGAAAGGAACGTAAAATAGGAGTAGAGACTAAACGCAATCTTCTTAAAAACTCTCCGTGAAAGGCTAAGACTGGCTTTGGGTGTGGGATTATACAAAATTCAACAGACTCATCACTTGGTATCAATATTTACCCTTTTCTGAGACGCTAATTGCATGCTCATCGTGTGATACGATTTCTTTGGTTCATGACAAATTCATTGTTTAAATCACACCCTCATCCTTTGTGTACTTTTCATTCTCTTTCCTATGCCTAAAGCTGGGCTGCCAGACTGGGACTCTTCGGTGCTGCAGTGGCCGAAATCCATCTCTCACTTCCTCTTCCTCTTCTGGGTTTGTGGCTGGTGAGCGCTGGGGCAGCTCCACTGGGAGACGAGCGGAAATCCAGACAGAGGCTCGGCCTTAGATGAGCACAACGGGCCCTGAAGCCGTTTCCATGGTAGCACCACTAGTGGGATTTCATTTTTATCAAAGGATCATGAAGGTGTGCTGGAAACGGCCCTAATTCCTTTAGGTCTACTGGGTTTATGCTCGGTGGTTATACCAACAAAAATATATTGAAGTAATATTGACCACGTTTCCTTGTTGTCTATCTCCAGATTCAGGCTTTGTCTTTTCACTTCCTGTATCCATGTTCAACTGTAGGAGTGGTGCTTTACTTAGGAAGTGATATTTCACTTGTAAAATCCCCCGGACATTTCATTCAGTTTGATTTTACCAAGTTCTAGGTTATAATCTGTTCGATACAGCTAGTGCTATCAAACAAATGTTCTTTGAAAACCGTCCTTTGTCAGGCAACTCTGCCATAAAATCAGGTAGAGACAGGAAAATATTCATTAGATAGAGGTGTGCATGAGTTGATGCATGCTGACAGGGCTTGGCAGAGCATTAGGGCCCTCGTTCAGGTTCATGACATAATCGTGACAAGTTTATTATGACATGAGCTTTCCCTAGGCAGTCTGAAGACTGCCACCTAAAGAGAAGAAAACACCACAGCTCAACTCGATGCTAAAACACTGACACCCTGGCCGGCAATATCATCTCTTTCGAAAGAGCCTGAAAGAACTTCATTAAACTCCAGTTCTCTGTAGACACACAGCTCATCTTCTACATTCGTAACGTAAAGCGAACCATAGTGCTCATCGTGACTGTGCATAGCAATCAGTAGACATTAACACTAAATGCCCTTGGTGGTCGGGATTATCAGCAATATGTACCTCGTCTTCGTGTTACATTTGCATGTAAATTATTTTCAGATTAAAACTGTAAACTCTCAATAAAAGGAACATAGATGACCTTGGAAGGAAGAAATGCTTGATATTGTGATATGAGTATTTTTGCAGGACTGTTAGGAATTGCTGTCGAAGTTAATAATTTAATATGAATATCCAGTATCATATGGCATTTCAGTGGTTAACTCGCTGTCCTGAGGTTTGGGATGGTCTACAGTCCGGGTCAGATATAAAATTTCAATTTTGATTATTCGCAGCAATAGACCACTGGCAAAAGCCCCGTCTAGACAGAGTTGCCACTGCTAATTATTATTATAACTTATTACCTCTTAATTGAAGTGAGGAATGATGGGGTTTCTAAGGAATAAATGGGCAATGGCACTGCCACTAGAGAGCTGCTCCTGCCAACTCCTCCATCTGTACCCAGACACACAAGGAGACTGTACGCTTGACACTACACAGCTGCAGCTAATGAATGCAGACGCTTGTGCGGCCACCAAAACCCGTTTTTACAGAATTCTACAAACACTGATTTAGCTCGCAAAATGATAGCAAATGTGTGACAAGCAGACGAAAGGGCTATGAAGGAAGTACAAGGCACGAAACATTCACAATGGTCCCTTGATCAGTTCCCAAACCAACACGGGTCCCATTAACATCCAGTCAAACACATTTGACTTTGACTCAAGCGAGGCCTTGTGTGTGTGTGTGTGTGTGTGTGTGTATGTGTGGTGGGGGGGGGGGGGCGTATTTTGGGGAAACTGTTTAGCAATTACCCATTAACCATTGCAGTAGAAATAGATATATGTCATTCACACAAAAACACCAGGGCTCAAACATTCAAAAGTGCCAGTTATTGGATGAGTCTGGTTTGCATTCTTTGGGCTAGCAAGCCACAGCGAAGAATTAGGATAATGACTTGTGAATAGACGCATCATCTATGAAGGACACTATTGCATTCATTGAAAGCAAAAGCAAAACCATCATAAAGACAAATTTTTTGATTCCTATCACACCTGGTCTAAATGCAAGCTCGGCATCAACCAATTGTCAGGCCAGCTGACGGCATAGTGAGAAGGTATGAAAATGTAAAGAATTGTACAGTCAGGATTTCATTGTACACTGTAAAATACTGTTTCCTGTAAATATCACAATAAACTCTTGAATTTGTGCCAAGACGCTAAACGTCGGATAATCATTCCGACAAAGCCGGCGAGACAGCATTCAGGCTAAGCTGGCAGAGCAGACTTAGCCCCGAAGAATGGGTCCCTGTCTTCCTTTAACTGGATTTGGGGGACGAGCCGCTGTTTATCTGTGTATGGGTCGGCTAATGGCCGCTGCCTGGTGGCACTGGAGTAATCTAATCAGGATACAGCGATTTACATTACATCGCTCAAGCAGGATTATTCCCCATCACAAGCCGATTGAAAGGGGACACTTTTAAGTGGGGTTAACAGCTTGTTATAAAATTCAGGAGACTAAGTGAAGGGATACTGATGTGTTTGTATCTGTGTGTGTTGTGTGTGCATGTGAGTAAGTGTGCAAGCATTGGGGGGGGGGGGTTCTCCATTGTGTAGGCTAATCTTCATTACTCACTGCAAAGAGATCAGTGTTGGGGGGGGGGGGGGGGTACAACACTAAAAGACAAAAGAGAACAAGAAGAGAGAGTGTGTGACGAGACAAAAGGAGATGGGTAACAAAGAGAGAGCTGGCGGTGGGGGCTGACTCTGGGGCTTTTTGTCTCATAAGATGCATAGTCCTTTGGGTATTGTGTGGAGAGCTCAAGTTACATCCACAGAGGCGCAGGCAAGTCATCTCACTAGATCTCTTACTAGATCGGTAAGTTCATAGAAGGCGGCAGCTTCAGCGACAGAAACTACTTTAGAGCGTCTTGTGTCGGTTAGCAGAATCGTTTGTGAAGCTCTGAGTGGTTTGAGCGAGCGTTCTCTTTTTTGGACATGTAAGCATTACGAGATGAATTCTGATACGCCCATTCTCTAGCCCTTACAGTAAAGGCAGCAGCTCGGAGCTCGCTCTCTTTTTATCTTTTCTGGGCCTCTGTCCAGCAAATACCTCTGCACTTTCAACCTTCTGCATTACGAGCAGGAAGCCACATGGAGAGAGGCTAAAATTACCAAAGCATCGGGACCGGTGGGCAGCGTTCCCTTATTCAGAGTTATGTCACAGCAACACACGAGTAGATACTTAAGACATCAGACCACTCTGCCTGTCCCTGTTCATCTGGTTGCCATAACACTGCCCTATTAGGCTATGGAAGAAGATCCTGTTACCCCAAACACATCGAGTGGCCAGTTCGTCAGGAATTCCTGCTTCCTTTTCCTTGCTAAAGGCAAGCACAATAGTCTGTGTGTCATGGAAGCTCGGGGCAAAAAGTCCAACAACAAAACACCATGGAGCGGGACAAGACCTACTGCACCAAATAAACAGACTTCCTAGATAATGTAGTTAACGGCAATAATGCACAATCCAGTCTTTTTTTTAATTGTAAATACATTTCCCCCGAGATTGAAGCAAGAAGCCTTACAATCCGATGCGATCTTGCTAACCGATGTCACATCTGAGTCACCTGGTATTCCGGATAGTCCTTTGTAATCAACCACAGGATGTTACCAATTGTTACCAATTGTAACTGCAGCGGGGCACGGAAGACGAGGAAGTGCATTCCGTGCATCAGAGCTCGTTTCCCATTTTATCTACTGTTTTAACTAAACGACTGAGACGTGGTGTAGTGTTTGGGTTGTGGATGTTGGACAGGTATAAGAAAGCGGCCTGTACTAGCTTCAAACAGCATGTCCATACATTGACTTAAATCAAGGAATACAGGCGATGCCCTGGTTTCTTACCCCATTATTGCCTCATACCCTGATTACTGGCTGTCTTCCTTTCGGCTTGTTCCCTTTTACTCGGGAGTCGCCACAGCGAATCATCTGATTCGCACGTTTGATTTGGCAGAGGTTTTTACGTCGGATGCCCTTCCTGTCACAACCCTTTTTAGCAAGGGACAGAAACACGCTGACGACTTTGCAGCCTACTCTTTACGAAAGTCAGCAATGGTTCTTTGACATGCCTCTCACCATAGACAGTGACAGACATGGCCCGCCTTTGATAACCCAGTTAGCTGCACTGGGGGGGGGGACAGTGACAACCTTGTGGAGAGTGGGACTCGAACCCCCAACCTTTGGATCAGCGATCCAGTGCCCTATACCACTAGACCACCACTGCCCCTTCATACCCTGATTACTATCTTAGTGATAAGAACAAACCACACAAAAAAGACCTCGCTCGCCATGTTCCGAAGTAGAATCAGGGTGAACAGCTACGAGCGTGTTACTTAAGTTGGGTTCAAAGAAGGGCAGAGATGACTATGAGCAATCCAATTTTAAAGTCCTGATTAGCCGACCGTGATGGACAAAGGCCGTCAAGATAAGAATTTAAGACCCCCGCCCAGTTGCTTCCATATTCAGTCCTTCAACCAATCTTATAGCGCCGCCGCTGAAAAGCTTTTGTGCTATGGGGATTTTTCATGCTTGAGAGACTCCAAAACAAAACGGGGGAATGTTGAATTTGCAAAGCCGCTTAAAAAATTAAACATCTTACACCAGCCCCCTTTTAGGAGCTCACCTCTGAGAGATACGAGAGGCCTGACGGGTTCTGTTTTGTGTGATAACTGCACAAGATCCTGGCCCAGCCCAATTTTTCAGCACCAGGTTAAGCAACACAGTTAATTGCTGTCGCTCACTAAGGAGCACGTAAATGGCTTTTTCATCCCTGACTCTGTCCTCTTTATAATTATCTTGCAGAATGGTAATTACACCAAGTGAGCTCAGCTCGTATTTTATGGGACAACAAACTGCTTTGCTCTTTCCTGTGCTCTTATTGTCCTCCAGTGGGTAAGTCAAAGAAGGGGTAAACACTGGCAGTTGGAGATCATTTAAGGCATTGGAAAAAAAACCCAAAACAAAACAAAACAAACTAAAAACAGTCTGGGTGTTTTGATGAAATATTTGTGGGAACAATGAAGGTGCTGTTTATTATAAATAATGAGTTTTACGATTGTATAAAACTAAATCCCGAGGGTCTTTTCACAGCATGTTCTGTCAAATGTACAATTCTTGCACCATCAAGTGAAAGTAATCAAATTGCACATTTAGATGCAGACCAAAATGTCAGACACATGTATGAAAGACTAAATGCGAACTCGTTGCAATAATTCAGTCTTCAAGCCATTTTGGAGAAACAAAACACATGTATCAGGGCCATCTCAAAGGAGATAGCTGCTTTAGAAATACCTCTTCTGATCTGATCCGACTCCGGTTACGTGCTTGCAATACAGAAACGAAAGCCACAGCTTTGTTGTGATGTCTCAATCTGTGCACAGTGTCCTTTCCTCTTCTGATATCTCATCTCTTAAACACCAGACAAAATGCCTGCCACTCAGCCAGTCGGCACCGAGCGTGTCGGCAGGGGGTGGGGGGGTGTTGGTGGAATGGCTATCATAAGATGACACACAAAATCTCCTTTATTAAACCACAAACCACAACCAGGGATTACAGAAATGCATAGCTGTAATGCCACCCTTCTGAGCACTGTCGAAAAGTGTGAATGAGCTCATTGTGTTTCGCTGCACCTGCTTTCACAATCTGCTCCATCCACAAAAAAGTATACATACTATTATACAAATTAGGAACTCAGACTTGTGCATCTTCACCATGCTTAAAAGGAAGGCAATATTAAATGTCTTTTCACACACATCCTTGCTGTGTATCACTCATGCAAACACTCACGTACGCAAAGCTGTCTATACAAATCCCTCCTGCAGAAAAAGAATGACCTCATCTCTCACGGTTGCCTCCACCCCCTATGCACACGCCGGAGTAGTCAGGCTGAGAGTGAGGTCACCTGAGACGACGAGGGCCCGCCCTCTTCTGATTCTCTCCCACGCAGCCTTTTACAGTGATGGTACTTTGAACCCAATTACCAGTGTCTGACACAACTGCTACAGAGACATAAAAAGGAAACCTAACTGGGACTTGATGAATGCTTTTGCAGTCCATTAATTCATGACTACAATGGAAGACACAAAAAGGCAGCCCTTTGCCAAGAGTAAACTGTGAAGGTAGGCCAGGGGACTCGGCAGTGTCTCTGTGGTTGACCATGTGGAGCTCCAGTTTTTGCCCCTCTGGCGTCGGCGTGCATACCCGAGGTGCCCCAACCTGTTTGGTGTATAAATAACACCTGACTCAGAGCTGAGCTTTTTGAAGAGACCATGCTCTACGTCAGGGCAGGCTGGTACGGCAGGTACCCCTGCTATCATCACACCTGTCTGCACCGCATGAGGGAGACCCACGTTTTTGCGGACGTGCTATGCCCGCTCATCAAACTCCTTATTTCCTCCTGCGTGCCTTCCTCAGTCTAGCACAAGGTCACAAAGCCTGTGATGACAGCATGGTTGCTGGAAAGACTAGTCAAAACTAGAAATAGTCATAAGGATTACTTCATTTTTACAGGAATCTACACTGTGGGTGGGACTGTGGAAGTGCAGGGCAACACTTAACACTTTGGGTTATTCGGTGATCTCATTCTGAATACTGAATAAGAGTGAAGATGAGTCACTCTCACTCTCCATAAAGAATTAAGCTGTTGACCTGACTGGGAAAAGTCAGAGAGAGAGAACACAGGGATTGGATATGTTTGTGCACATCTGCACACGTGTGTGAGTGAATCTTCTGGAAAAGAAAGGGAAAAAGTCGGTTAGCATGACAGGGCTTGTTCAGAGCAGTACTCGGTGCCTAAAAGCACATAATACTTGCTACTTGAATCTCACAGAGGAAAAAGTGCTCGATACTGGCCCATCAATGTGCAGCAGTCTTTCTCTTTCACACATAAAGCATTTCTGGCACTCGCACACCGTCAGCCCCCATTCCGACAGAGCCTGGCCAATCCCTCAGGTATTCCCGGCAACATCGCAGATTAAAATAGCTGGCGACCCACATAGCTACGCAACGGTGCAGGCTCCCTTTTAGAGGAGACAGACTCTGCACTCCATGCCCCGCCACCAATGTGCCGGCTGTACCTTCCAGATCATAATTACCTCTTCATCCTGTTTCTAAAAACGATTTCACCAGATGGTGTGAACATCGTCATACATCTCCCAGCCAGGTGAGTGAAGTAGAGAGTGCTAAAAGAGTCTCATGAACGCGCGCCGCAAAAGCACTTGCAAATGAACCCCAAATCTGCTTATATCAACCTCCTTGCATGTAAATGTGAAAACAATTTGAATAGGGTGCTTTCCCCCCCTCCCCCACCTTTAAAATAGGTCCTGGCATGGTTGTGGAAAACAAGAGAAGCTGAACATCTCAGCGAGAAGGACAAATTCCCAAGGTCGACAGCGGTCCGCTTGTGACCCACTTAATGGTGCCATACATGAGCCCTAATGGCTGAGTAGAACATGCATGACCCGCTTGCTCACCAAAACACAAATACATAAATAAATAAATAAATAAATAAATAAAAATGCTTATTGGTTTAGAATCTTCAAGAGACTCACTGTTGTTGAGCTGACGTCATCGGAGGATTCGAAGAGGTTGGGGGGTTACTAGTATAGCCTGAAGCTCTGCAAATCAAACATTTGTCTCCTCTTAAATATTTAAATGTCTAAATATCATATCATTTGTGATCATTTTAAGCATGAAAAGAAGGGTTACTTTGTTATATGACAGAGAAACTTAAGGGCTTTTCATCATTTTTTTTATTGCTCTGCTTAAGTACTCTTTCTTTTCTGCATGTTTTTATAGCCTGTCTGGGGGATGTTAATGTCAAATCTGCTGGCATGTGGCTGCTCTTTAATTTGAATGTGAGGTCACAGTGGAGGATACAGAGACTCTCGTTTGTCTTTTTCGATGAAAAACTGGATCATGCCAGCAGAGGGGAACAGGTGGGTCTCACAGCAGAGAGGCATATAGACAGTCTGAGGGAAGACAGCAGCGCTGGTGAGTCCATAGCCAGGACTATATTGGGCATTCATTATGCCACCTGGCATGACCATAGGGATACAAAAAGAAAGAAAAAAATAACAGCCACAAGACAGCACCAGGTAGGTCATCACCTGTAGCTGGAGCCATCACAATGGTAAAAGAGTAGAGCCACAAGGGTATATATTAAAAGAACCTGTACAAAGGCTGGGTTTCCGGAGTCCTGGAAAGCGTTCATGAGTAATATAAAGCTCGTGTCACCATTGCAACACTGAAACCACATGTGAAATCTGCTATGAACAGCATGCACACAACTGGGGAAGTCCCCATGCCAAAGAAGTGCTCAAAGTCATCTGCTTTTCTAATCTCTATGGGGCATTTTTTTTCTGCTTATGAGTGCACAGAGTACTGTGTGTAGTGTACATCACTCTGCTCCAGTAGAGAGTGGCTAGACTGGGTGCCAAGGGGGCATCTGCCCTTTTTATTTTCTCTCCATCTCTTTAGTGGGCAGACATGTTATGGTTAGGCAGGAAGCTCTGCGTGGGGCGATGCATGCCAACCTTGCCTGCAGCAGCAGCTTGGAATAAGTGAGAGAGGGATCAGTGGAAATGAGCAGGCCAGGCACAACACAATGGGACTCTGGACAGCAGCCAGGTCATGTAGTCAGTGGACACAGAGACGGAGAACATATGCAAATATTCGCCCCACACACATAAGCATTCACTCACACACACACACACACACA
The DNA here is from genome assembly GCA_024760905.1 of Plotosus lineatus. Lineage (NCBI taxonomy): Eukaryota > Metazoa > Chordata > Actinopteri > Siluriformes > Plotosidae > Plotosus > Plotosus lineatus. The sequence goes on from CM045729.1 coordinate 73,642,900, forward strand.
CACACACACACACACACACACACACACACACACACACACACACCAACCATACAAGCAAATCATTACCCTGCAGCCCTTTAAAAGCAGAGGGAAAAAATGTTAGAAAAGTGAAACATCATTCTTTTCCCCACCTTCATGGTCCAAATGTTCATCAAAACTTAATCAACAAATACTCCCAGGATTATTTCATTTCAGGACGAGCAATGCAGGTTTCATATTCACGTGGCCTGCGTTTGGTTTTTCTTTCGCTTTCAGAGTCTATTTCAGGACACCAAAGGAACCCTGTGAGTAATTTTCTCCTTGATGGAAAGTACCTGTTGTCCCTGAGTGTTTGTGTTTGGACGTACAGCCAGTGTTGTGTCTGATGCCTTCTTGCTGTACCTCAGTGCTACCAAAACAAACACATCTGCTGCCCTGGCACAAATAGGCCTCCAGGCCTTTTCTTTTCAAGGTCATATTGCAGTTAACCATGTTTTGTGTTTTTCCTCTCTCTCTCTGAGGAATATCTTGATTTAGCAAGTGCAAGAAGCTTTTGTTTAAGTGAATCAAACTTGTCAGTTTTTTTTTTTTTATGCACAGGAAGCAAGGTGAGGTTTAAAATGAATAAATAAATAACACCCTCCACCCCACCCCAGATCTCACTCCCAAAACCTCAAAGCTCTCAATTTCATGGTGTAATTTTCAAGATGGTTCACAAGTCTCCCTTCTCAGTCATCCCTTCTCAGTCATACCCATCTGTGGAAAATGAGCAGGAGTGAATGTGAAAGCAGCTCCGGGTTTCTCTCGGTACATTCATGTACGGAAGATGGCTTTAAAGGAGCGGGATGTGAGGAGGGAATTTCCAGCACGCCGACCAGGGAGTGAAACTAAGAACAGTGTGGGAGGCTCTGCTACCCCTCCCAAGCCGAGAAGCAGTTGAATAAACATAAGCATGCTCTCCTCCATGCTGAGATGCCCTTCACTTCTTCACATGACTCCTCTCGCTCTCTTTCTTCGTTCTCTCTTTCTTCGACTGTTTTGACATTCCACCGTGCTACTTATAGCTGGTTAGGAATACTAAAAATATTATTATCTATTATTCATCACCAGCTCACTTCCAGTCTATGCTAAACATGCAAGGCTGGGATACAGGGATGAGTTAGTTGGAAGAGTTCGAATTGGCTTGAATATTGTCATCTTTAAAAGTGAGGCAAAATATGCCATCACACTGCCAGTCAGTCGGCGTACATTTGTTTTTGTGTGTGTTAACAGTATTTCTACTTGGAGAAGAACGGCTGGTTCCTCACCGGCTGTTAATCAAACGCTTAAGTGGCTAAGCTGCCTCTCCATCAGGTTGAGGGGATGCTAGGCCTCATGCATAAAGATGCTGTAGTACTCTGTCTTTTTCTTCGTTCTCACTCCAATCCCTTCACTGCTCCTCCTCTCTGTGGGTTAACAGACACTTGAAAAGCAGTCGGAAAAGTGGGTAGAAACCCCCCCCACCTCTCAACCAAACGCCCCCATTTCGCATGCGCACCCTACAAATCTCTTGATCTCTTGACAACAAGGCCGCATCCATCAGTTCTCCGATCGGCAAGGGGATAATTAGGTGGTCAGTACCTCTCTATGGCAGGAGTAGTTTGGAGTCAGGAGAATGAAGGCAGATTTCATTAACAGTTGAAGGACTCTCGTCTTTGTATTCATCAGAAAGCAAACGAGTAGCATCACCGCCACCGCCAGCTCATGTAGCTGGGTGAATTCCTGCCATGAAGAATATCTAACCTTTGAAAAATCTGTATATAAACCCTCGAGCTTATGGAACTGGACATGTTGAGGCAAACTGTAAATGGCAAAGACCTCTCTGATATCTCCTGTGAGCTTCTGGATTATCACCGCTGTCAGTCAAATGAGTAAAGAAGCATCTACCATTTAAATATAAGCTTTTGAACTCATACCGCATTTCCAGACAATAACAACTGTCTCATAAATGTTTACCTTAGCTTTGCCACTTTCGTAACAATCCTATAATATTCAGAATAAAACACAGCAGACAGTCACTTGGGGTGGCACCGAGGAGTAGTTGTTACAAGGTCCTGGGTTTGAGTGTCAGGCCCAATTGGTGGGTGGTGGGTGTGTGTGTGTGTGTGTGTGTGGGGGGATTGTGGCCCTCCATGTGTGGAGTCTCCATGTGTTCGTCATGTTTGTATGAGTTTCCTCGGGGTACTCCAGTGTCCAAAAACATGAACATTTGACATACTGGCTAGTCCACATTAGCCCAAGGTGTAACTGTGAGTGTTAACGGTTGTGTACATGTTAGCCCTGCAATGGTCTGGCAAACCTTTGCCCAGAGGTGGCTGAGACAGGCTCCAGCCTTCCCACAATCCTAGTAGGATTAAGTGGTTGTGCAAATGAGTGAGTGAGTCAGTCACACACACACACATGAGTCAGGGGCACGGTATTCCTTGCTCTCGTAGCTTTATTTGAAAGTATGATCCCTTCAGGCAAATCAATGATCATGATGTTTTCATGTCAGAGAAATGCTGTGCTATTTTAATACTCAGGGACTTAAAAAATTCCCCAAATCCTTCATTTATTTTAATATTAGACATTCAACATATTTAAAGGTTCCCAAATCCATAAAATTATTACATATTTTATTGAAAAAAGAATGAGAACTGTTCAGTCAATTCTAGCTCACGTGTGCACCTCGCTCAATGGTTGGGTTTTTTGTTTTTTGTTTGGTCCATACTGCATTGGAAACACTAATTATCATCTCAGTGTTTCATTTTAAAAAACTCATTTCAAGACAACCTACAGACTGCCAATTTGACACCTATTTGATCTACGTCTAGCAGAGAGAATAAATTATCGTGCAATTGCCAAATTTCATGGCAACTGATGTTTGGTAAACAGCTTTCATTCAACCCGTGTGGGTGAGGTCTCGGAGCCCCTTCAAAAAGCAGACTCTGGAGGTAATTTCACACAACTGCAATGACAGTGCAGACGGCAGGAATTCTGATCGAGTACAATCTATGCTGCTTCTCTTTAACGTAATGGATTTTTGTGGTTAATTCAATCTGTAGTGGTTCACGCGTTCAGCATGGCTGCTTGTTTACTGAGCTGCTTTTGCAACTTGGAGGCATTTTCGTGCTGTCAAAAAATTGCAAACTCGTGCAAAAAGTAGTGTATGCAAGCAACATGCTTGTTCAAAGACAGCATGAGTATGCAAGGGATGTTGCCCCACTTCAAAGAAGGCCTGATTTAGCCCTGATCATGAAACAGTCTGCTGCCTCATGCCAGAGTCTAATTACTGTCAGCTGTCTGGGGGTGGACCAATCGAGTCTGCTTGGGTCTTAAAAAGAGAGATAGTGTCCCGGATTTTTTTTCAGCTCGGATCATACTGTATACTCTACTGTAGTAAGCAGCTGAGTTCTCAGACACATGAGAGGAAGCAGAGAAAAGAACAAGGATGTCAATTGGAATCAAATCCCCAACTCCACTATGCTGATTTTTGTTCTTTTTACTTGTGGGGCAGAGAGTGAATCCAGGAAATGCTTGGTACAATGGCTTGGCTTTATGACTTTGCACTGTTAAATCCCAGTGAGTGACTCAACACTGTCTGGCTCATGCTGAATCATGTGAACCCATTGAGACCAAAAGAACTGATACCACAGAGCATGCTCACTTTTTGTTTTTTTTACTTTCGGTCTCTGTAAAAATAATCTAAAAGAAGACATACCACTGCGCTGTCCATAACCTAAACCCTGTGACCCGTACGTTTTTGAGACCCTGCGGGCAGACCTGTTGGATTGGATTTGCGAGGGAAGGAGGTCAGGCCTGTCTGCCTGCACTAACTGGATGAAACGGATTTGCGACAGATGATTTATCAGGCCGAAAGTTGAAAGATGAGCTCAGCTTCATGTTTCACCACATGCTATTGTGTCAACACACACAGAATGCTGTTATCTCTTGAAAGCCAGAACAGGTTAAACTGGTCTGAGAACTGACCATGGCGACAGAATATTCAGAATATTAAGTTGACAGGAATATGGCTATGGACAAGCAAATCATAAACAGACTTATGTGCTCGTTTTTGTCTGAGATATGAAGAATATTGAAACTACTGCAGAAACCACGTGAAGCCATGGACCCATACTGCATCTTGACTACTCACGCTAACAGATCTAGGGGCCTATAGGTCTTGTTCATTCTCATTTATAATGTCGGCTATTCGGCAGGGAAGTATCTCACTAGCCCTATGGCTGTGTTGGCTATAATCCTAAAGCTTGTCCAGAGCCAGAAAGAGCCTGGGGCAGTAGGGACTGGGCTCAGTCATTCTTGGTGCCCTCAGTGGTAACCCTACTCCACTCTAAGATGCTGTGCCACCTTCAGGTGGATCAACCTTAAAATGGCCAAGGATGCCTCTGACAAAGCCTAGGGTGAAATCTTATGCATATCACTGCCTGGGCATGAATCTACAGGACATATGATCAAGCAAAACTGAGAAGAAGAGAACGGGGTATCGGTGAAGAGGTTCATGTCAGCAGGAACACAGAAGCATAGTTGGACTCCATTTGAATGCATTTTTAATGGTATTAGATGTCCATACATTGGTTTTCCGCCACCCCACTGCCGCCATTCTAGGAGTTACTGGGCTGTGAAATGTGAAAAACTGCCGAGCAGAATATGCATGCAGGGTGATTCATTATCTTGTCAAACTTGCCTTCTTTGGGACAGACAGAACTCCCTGGATGAGAGCATGTGCCGTCTTTGCTCGATGATGGCAGTCTGTAGCCAGGGTCATGGGGTTACAGGAGCCCTTTCAAATGTGCGCAGTGTGGTACCTTGCCCTGTACAAGCGCATCAACAGAGAGCCTTAAGGGTGTGCTTGCTGTCAAGGCTCACTGTATACCTCTGCACAATGCGACCAAATCAAGCCCCTGTGTGGCACACCTCTGAAAGGTGTTAATGGAACAGGTGGTGAGACCAGTGCAGCCACCAGGTTTCAAGTTCATCACCATTCAATAGTTGGCTTTAAGACAAACAGGACTTCCGACTTTGGAGAACCTCTCGCTGCAACAAACATTTTAAGAAGACTTGGAACTATGAGCTTTACATGATGCTCAAAGAAATTGAAGCGGGTTTATAAAAAAAAAAAAAAAAAAAAAAAAAAAAAAAAAGGAGTGGGTAATTCTTCACTACACTTAAATAAAAAACCTTACCAATAAAACTACGAGGAGAAAAATGAGGCAATTTTGAAAGACGGCTCTGCTAGGCATGAAAGACAAAGTGATACAGAGTGACCCATTTTAAAAACAGACAATGTAAAAAATGGTCATCTGAGGAAGAAGAACCAAAACTGACTTCCATGCTCGTGTGAGACAGATGGATGGACACTCACAAACACCCCTTTCAACTTCAGACACATATGCGCACAGCCACAATCAGTCTCTCAGGTGATCTTTACTAATTGGCCAGACTGCCTTGCTTCTAATGGTGTTGTTTTCCTCCACAGAGTGATTCCCCAGACTTCTCCACCTGCTCTGACTGCCCCTAGTGTGGAAATCAGAGGACCCCTCTGGGTGGTGGTACTGAGGGAGGTGGGGTGGGGGCAGCAGGGCCCCTTATGTTGAGCAAACAGCCACACTTTGAATTAACCTTCCTTATGGGTCACTGCTGAAGTGATCCCAACCTTCATTGCAGAAAGAAGATGCTGGCGTGCTGTAATTACACCGAGCCGCTTAGCTCCGTCTTTCACTGCCTCTTGCTTTCGCTTCCGTGTCTCCTCCTGACAGTGAGAGATGGCGTCTTTGTTCAAGGAGGAGGGGTGGTGTGGGGGGGTGGTGCTAGCAGCCGCCAGTCCCGTTAGGGGAATGGATGTGGTGCACGTCAGGCCCTGTGAGGACTTTATCATAGTCGCGCAGTGCTTTCGTCCCCACTTAGCTGTCCCTCCAACACTACCCAGCCCTGTCCATAACCACGGCACCGAAAATTAATTCACCCATATCGTGCCCATTAGGGTCTGATTCATGCACCACTCACCGTGGAATGAGAGTATCCATGTATCTTTTTCCTGCGCTAACGGACATTTTCCCTTCCATGGAAAAGCTGAAGTCACACTATCTGAGTCCCTCACTGCCAGTAAAAGCATCAGGATTTTTTTTTTTTTTTAAGGCACTGCCATTCAGACAACCTCTTTTATTCAACCATCAACCCAGCAAGGTCCTTTCTTTCTTTCACTATCTCACGATTACATGACATTTCATCTTCCCTCTGCCAACATAGCACTTCCTTTATTTTCTCCAAAACCATATCACATGTTCACCCAACAGCACGTGCCAAGAGTCAGAAAACACGTCAAAGGCAATGAGGTTAAAACTGAAGTCATCACTACACTACCACACATGTTACATGTTCCTCAGTGCGACCGTCAGGTAAACATGCATTTTTTGATTCTCATTTTCTTTGTCATGGAGTTTGCTCAAGTAAATCAGCAATGTAGCAGACCCTTTTTATTCAGAACTTCAATTAAATATCACACCTTTTTTCGCTGAACCAGAGTACGAGCTTTCTATGACACACACGAATCTGCGTTGCTCAAAATGTACCAACTGATGTAAAACAGTAGGCAAAAGCTGTGACCCCATGTGCACTTGTGATATTAATTCAATTCAAAACACACACACACACACACACACACACACACCACAGAGCAAAATCACTGGCTAATTACTCCATCTATTGTTGCATTTCAAAAGATATGAGGTGATGGAGGCCTGGATGCACAGATGAAGGAGGCCAGGCTGTGTACTAATCACTGTCATAAGGGTTCACATCACCTCTGCTGGCGCACAGCTGGTGCCTGAGAGTGTGTGTGCACTGCACGCAGGTTTAAAGGGAGATCCGAGATGTTCTTAAGTTCTAACACACCAGCATTTCTCCCCCCCTGCAGTCAAGCATATGGTATGGCAATGAACCGGTACCACATTATCAAACACATCAATCAGGATCTGATACCAAATCATGAATTCTGGATTAATCACAAACTGGGGTGAGAACCAGGAGTTCAATCCACAGTTTTCTTATAAAAACGGGGAGGAGCATGAAGGGAGACGTAATGCACATATGGATCATATAGCAGACAGGCAGAAATAAATGAAAAATCACAGAAAAAAGTGTAGAACCTGCTGAGAAAAAGGTTTGATCAGGCTATTATGCGACGTTCACTTTCCCATGTGCTCTCCTCGATGTTTATACAGCTGAACAGACTCATGCACTCCAGTCCGTCTGTCTGTCTGTGCATGTCACTGCACAGCGAGGTGACACGCCGGGTAAAAACGTAACACACCAGCCAACTACTTGAGATACTTTATTTTCCTCGCATCAGGACACAAAGTAATCATTCCGAGCTGTTTCTGCATGCTAATCAGCCTGCCATTCATTTGATTGTGCATTTCTGACGAGCTGGAAACACACAGCAGCCTGACAGATGCGCATGCATTATTTATTTTAACCAGGAGCCTGTTGTTATTTACGCAAATGTTTCATCTTCGCCGCGCGCATTACAGGGCCACAACTGTCCAAAAATACTAAGTTGCACCACACACAGCCGGGCTTTCCGTGTTTCTTGTTTGTTTGTTGGATTGATTACCACAAACATAAACAGATGCATGTCCACCGAGGTGCACCAAGCGCGCGGCACGAGATGGAGGCGCGAGCTGTGTTTTGGAAACATCGAGACCCGCGTGGTGCTCGTGCGCTCCACCTGATCCACTTGAAGCTCACGTTACTCCTGACTGAACCCTCTCGGTTTTAAACTCTGTTTACACCTCATGTCCCGGCTGGGGAGGGAGAGAGAGGGGGGGCTGAGGAGAGAGGGATGGGGGCTGTGCTTTACAACACCTTACCCGTGAAGAAGTGACTGTCTCGGTAACGTGGTCGGAAAACAGGTGTGAAACACAGGTTATGTTTAGGACTTGATTGATGGTCTGCGCCTCACGGATTCGCGAGACGTGGCCCCATAGCTACGGCGCCATAGTAACGCGCGCGCGCTCACCTGCTGCCAGTTCTCCTCCAGCGACGGCATCGCAGAGAAGTAGCCGGTGTCATGGACCAGCTGAAGTTCCTGAAAGATACTGTAATTCGCCAGCACGTCCATTTTTGATTCTCTCAATGAAAGACAATCTGATCCTGTGGAAAACCGAAAGACCACCCGCTTTCCAAAAAAAAAAAAAAAAAAAAAAAAGGTGGGAAAAAAAAAAGAAGAAGAAACAACAACAACGTCAACAACTCTTCAGATCCAGGACGGGCGGGCGCGTGCTCCGGCGAAACGTGTAATTTAGACAGATTTGATGATAAATAATGCACCCGGAGCAATATAAACACAAAAAATTATATTAAAAAAATTTTTGTTGTTGTTTTTTTTTTAAATGTCGTGTCAGTTAAACTGCAATCCCCGTTCTCCGCTGTTCGGCCGGGAAAAGAAACGGCCACCTATTTCCGCATCGCCACCCTCCCGCCTCTCTGCTCTGTAAAATCCAGGTAGCCTTTCCGTTCACTTGCCCGTCCTTCAGCAGCAGCAGCAGCCAAGTTACTCGGGCTTTAGCCGTCTCTGGCGAGTAAGAGGAAGCTGAGCGACTCGCGCGAGGGGCGTGGCGTCTGCTGTCAATCAATTCAGTGCGTGACCATATAAAGTAAATGGGGCTGACGAACTCGCCGGCATCCAATGGAGGCGGAGCTAAAGCGGGTAAAGAGGCCGGACTCGATTTGAATAGCGGTAGACGATTGGTTGGAGGCGGCTGTCGGTCAGACCGTAGATGGCATTGAAAGGTGAGCTATTTTTAGAGGGGTATATAAAGGCCTCGCGCACTCGCCTCGGACACAACCGTCACTGAACTGAGAGCGAGGCTGGAGTGTTAACTTCCCTCCGATATGTAATTGAAAACATCTGATAACCGCGGATAATGTTACGTTTCTACTTTTTATATATGCCTTTTCACTCTTGTAGCACTCCAGTCTTTCTCCGAATATGATAACAGGGTTATATTAAAAAATAAATAAATAAAAAACAGGAGCATTTCAAACATTACAGAGCTTGAAAGAGAAGCTTTGGCCGACTTCCTAACAGGAAATAGTAATAAAAAAGTTACCTCGGCTGCATCCCAAACCGCACACTACCCTACCAGGTACCCTTCCTTAGGAATTACACTACTATACAGTATACTGTATATGGTATCTGAGGTACACTACATATGCTTTTCCCCCTAATTTTTTTAATATGGTGCATAAAACACACACTTAAATAATAGTAATATTTTTGATATTATGCTTATTTTATAATAATGTGATGCATTTTTATAATAAAGTGGTTACGTACTGCACAGACCTTTTTTGTTTTGTTAATCATAGGGTGCATGCTACACTTGAGTCTTATCTGGTGCATACTACACATTTCAATGAAATTTTTTTTTTTTTTTTTTTTTTAATCATATGGTGTCACCACTATTGGCATGAGGTCCTGGGTTTGTGTGAAGATTGCATGTTCTTGCATGGGTTTCTTCCAAGGTGCTCTGGTTTCCTCCTAATCCAAAGACATGCATCTTATTGACTGTTTCGAATTGCCCCTGAATGTGAATGTGTGTGTGTGTGTGTGTGTGTTGGCCCTGGGATGGTCTGGTGAGCTGTTTGGGGTGTGCCCTGGCTGCCTTGATCCAGGGTCGACTGCGATGGGATTCAGCCTCCCCGCAACCCCAGTCCAATCAAACAGTTCAACAAGTGAGTGACAGTGTTGTGTTTACAGTTACATACTGTATATGGGATTTTAAAGCTGCTCTTATCAAGAGCGACTTACTTACTTGTTCATTCATTCATTTTCTCAACCGCTTAATCCTAATTAGGCTGGCGAGGAAGCTGGCACCCATCTCAGCTGATTCTGGGTGATGGCTGGGTACAACCTGGACAGCTCTCCAGGCCATCATAAGGTTTCCTTTCTATTTATTTATATAAATGAACAATTTAGGATTAAACTTGCTGCTCGGTGGTCCAACAGTGGCAGCTTGGTGGTACTGAAGCTTGAACCACGATTCCCTTGGATCAGTAACCCAGAGCCCTTGCCACTGGGTCACCAATGCCCTGTATAGCACATAAACCATTTTATGGTGCAGACTAATCTATTTTTTAACTATGCATACGTTTTTATCATGCTCTGCATATTACACATATCTTTTTGTCATATGTTGCATAGTACACATGTTTTATAATTATCTAGTGTTATACCACACATACTTTCTGTCATGGTGTGGCGTGCACATACCTTTTTAATCACGCAGTGTATATTATACTTATCTATTGTCATGTACTGCATAGTGCACATACTTTTTGATCATATAGGGCATACTATTAGGATATACAATAATGTAGTAGTCATTAGATCCATCTGTTGTACCTTTAGTGTGTATATTTGACATGATTACCCGAAGGACGCTGTACCTTATTTAGCGAGATTTTTAAGCAAAGACATTGAATTAAGCAAAGGTAAACTACATTTCAGTTATTCCCTAAAACATTCAAACACACCACTCACAATGGCATGGAAAAATACTATTTATTACACCCCCCCCTTTTTTTTTTGAGGGTGTAATGAAACACTGCCTTTCATACACTGCAGAAATATGCCACAGGTTGTAAAATGGCATAACGAAAGAGACATAAAGTCTACTTTATTTCATCTCTTCATTTAATAGTCTCATTCGTCTACAGCGTCATTAGCTCACGTTACGTCATTGGTCATATTGATTTATAAACATTGATCTGGTTGTTGGTTTGTAATGGACAATTCCAAAACTGACGACACCCGTAGGCCACCGTAAAGCTCACAATCGATACTGAAGTTTATTGATTTTGTATAAACCTTAACCCCCCCCCCACACACACACACACACACACATTCAAGAATTTAGATGTTTCATTATTTTAAATTACATAACATATTTAAGCTAAGGGAATTTCTAAACTAAGACTGTGCACAGGACTGTGTTCTATAGCAAAATCCTTCTGAAAATAGGCAAGGTGTTAGACTCACTCACTTATTTGCCAAACTGCTTAATCCTATTAGGGTCACAGGGAGGCTGGAGCCTATATCAGCCGACACGGGGCGAAGACGGGATACACCGTGAATAGCTCACCAGACCATCACAGGGCAGTACACACACAATCATTTACACTCACTTACACACCTAGGGTCAATTTGAAACAGTCACTTAGCCGAGTATGCATGGTTTGGACATGTACAGAGGAAGGATAGTGAATATATTGGTAGTAGGATGCTGCGGCGAACTACCAGGCAGAAGGCCTAGAGGAAGACCAAAGAAAATATTTATGGATGTGGTGAAGGAGGACATGAAGGTAGTTGGAGTAAGAGTAGAAGATGCAGAGGATAGGGTGAGATGGAGGCAGATGATTCGCTGTGGCGACCCCTAAAGGGAAAAGCCGAAAGGAAAAGAAGAAGAGTTAGCCGAGTATGCATGTCTTTGGACTATCGGAAGAAACCGAAGTACCCAGAGGAAACCCGTATAAGCATGGGGAGAACATGCAAACCGCAGACAAAAATGCCTGAGCCCAGGACTCGAAGCCAGGACCCTCGTACTTGTGAGCTGGACATCCGTTTTTAGGTTTATTTAAAAGAGGAATGTGTAAAGAGCTCTCTGTTGGCCATCTTGATTGAACATGGCACTTGATGCAGAAAGCTGGTTTTAAGGGATGGTATCCGGTTTGCATGTGGCTGTATAACTGTGCAAGCCAGATTTGTGCCGAGCACGATTTAGGATTGTTATATATCTCACTTCCAATAGAGAAAAACTAGGCCAAGCATAGTCTTTTTACCTGACCACCGTGAAGTCTAGGAATCCAGGTATCTAACTACTGCAGTGTATGCTCCTAGGAAAAGCTGGTGTATCAGATCCATACAAAGAACACACTCTGTACCAGTGGTAGATCTGTTGTATCTTTGGTGTGTCTCTTGAAGGTGGATGAAGTGTACTGTTGACATGTTACTCAAGAATTCTGAGAATAAGGTGTTATTATTTGACATATTATTATAAAAGACTCTTCCAGAAACAACCTGCAATTTGTTTGTGGTATGAATGTACTGGAGCTATGGCAGAAGGGGTGGGTTGACGTGTTGAGCATATCTGGCTTACAGCAAGAAGCTCCTGGGTTTGAGTCCTTGGACGAGGCTAGGAACCCACCGACCTCTGTCACTGTCAATGGAGTAGACATAGTTATTACTTCAGAGAAAAAATATTCTGGCTCTGTGATATCAACTGATGGAAGCTGCAGCAAAGACATCTACCGATGTATTGGAAAGACAACAAGTGTCCTCAAGAGCCTACAATCACAACTTTGGTCTGAGCGAGCTGTCTCCCAAGAAACAAAGTTAAGAATATACAATGCTGTAGTCCTGCCAGTACTTTTGTTTGACTCCAGGACCTTCTCAGTTGCGCAGGCGAGAAAACTGAATAAATAGGTCAAGTCAAAGTCTACAATGGTTAAATAAAAGTGATATGATTGATACAAGGAAAAAAAAATCCAAATATAATATTACAGTAGGCCCTTGACATTCGCGGGGGTACGGTTCCTGGCCTTCTCGCGAATCGAGATAATCCGCGAGTTCTGTACGCAGAAGTAAAACCCCATGTATGACGCCACATGCGCGAATGAACAGCCGACAGTAAAATGTATCTATTACATACGCTAAAAAGCTAAGCTATCTGCTTCTTAAACACATTCTATAGACAGTCTTACTCATTAATACAGTATTAATGTAGTAAAATGTAGTCATGATTAAGAAAAACTTTTCAATTTTGTACTGTGATATTAGTAATAAAATATATAAACATTATACAGCATATACTGTTGTAAGGCACTCGTTTTAAAGTCTTTTTCAATCATTATTCCAGTACAGTACCTAAGTTAATTCTGAGAATGTTTGTGCGTGAGATTTTATGTTCTGTAGCATGTTTAACAAATGATACCAAAAGGATAAACTTTATTATGCTTCATGTCCTTTTACATTGAACTTGGAGTGACGTCTTGGAGTGACGTGTCCACGATGGCGTTGCCTAGAGGGCAACGTCGCGGAGTTCTCAGAGTCAAATTGTTTTTGTTCGTTTTAATTTGTTTTATTTGTTTGTTCATGTTTTGCACTATGCTCGTCTATGATCGGTCGACCCTACTACAGCTATGAGCAGCTTCAGCTTCGGGCAACTAAGCACGCAACAACTCCTATCGTGAGCTGCTATGCTATGCTATGCTATGCTATCATTAAGCCCAGGCGGAGTTCTCAGATTCTCCGGCGCTTGGTTAGTACTTCCGGCCATACTGCTTTAAAATGTTCAGTCCCTGCGAAACAAGATGGACGAGCCTCATGCTCAGATTGCAGCGCAGAGGGATCTACAGGACTGTGTTTCTCTGAAACATGGCCTGAGGAGAGTACACCCGATAAGATGAACAAACAAAACAACAAATTAAACAAATTAAAACGAACAATAGCATGCTAGCTCTGCTAATAGCATGCTAGCTCTGCTAATAGCATGCTAGCTCTGCTTAGTTATACACGCCCGAAGATACTCCAATCTTATCGCTGTAGTAGAGTCGACCGGTCGTAGACAAGCATAGTGCAAAACATGAACAAACAAAATAAATAAAACGAACAAAGAAACAATTTGACTCTGAGAACTCCGCGACGTTGCTCTCTGGGCAACGCCATCTTGGAGACGTCACTCCAACTTCAATGTAAAAGGACATAAAGAGTACTGTAATAAAGTTTATCCTTTTGGTATCATTTGTTAAACATGCTACAGAACATAAAATCTCACGCATAAACATGATATTAGGGACTGTACTGGAATAATAATTGAAAAAGATTTTAATACAACAGTTCAGAAAAAAACGTCATTTCTCAGGAGAAAGTCTTATTTCTTCAGAAGAGACATCCAGCGTATTCTATCTCTTAGCCAGAGAAGACGCACAGCGTTTGAGTGGTATCATAAAGCTTAACTGGTAATTAAAACACACACAAAAAAGAGGCTCATTGACAACTTGTGCGCAAATGAGGAAAAGGGGGCGGGGCATCAGCTCAACCAATAAGGAGAAAGGAGGGCAGCCATTGGCTGAATTTAAATCACGTGCCAGTTGCTCGGCAGTTAGCGAATACTCAAACCGTGGGTGCAAAACTGCGAATAGTCAAGGGCCTACTGTATTGAGATACACCGTTGGTGTAAAACCTCCATATAAGTCCACCTAACACTGTCATAAAAGTGTTGTACGATACATATGGGTGTATACGGAAGTCCTCTGGGTGTAATGGAGGGCAATCTTAGGACAACTGTTAGAAAACTGTACAGTTCTGAGAGCGTCAGATGACCCAAAAATGTATTTGTAATTTGTATTTCTTTTATAACATAACAATAGGGGGTCAACAGACCTAGGAACTGGACCTGACATCAAGCATTACAAAGTTGAGTTTCATATGGCACACCACAGTTGTCTCACTCATTTCTCAAACCACTTAATCTTATTAAGGTCACAGCGAGGCTAGCACCTGTCTCAGCCATCACTTGGCGAACACGGGATAGACACAGAAGAGATCACCAGACAATTGCAGGACACCCCCCCCCCACACACACACACACACAACTGATGGGCATCTCTGGACTGTGGAAGCTGTAGCACCCGGAGGATCCCATGCAAACAGTTACAGAAACACTGTAGCCCAGGACTTGAATCCAGGATCTTGTTTCCGTGGGGCAGATGTGTTAACTATTACACCAACTGTGCCAAATTGTCTTCGGAATTTGTTTATGTTTGTTGTCTTCGGAATTTGTTTATTTTTATTGTGTACCTGTTTTGCGACATATATGACAGACACTCTAGTAACTGTAATTGCAGATGTAGCCGTAGCCTAATGGTTAGAGGAGCGGCTTTGGGACCGAAAGTTCGCTGGTTTGATTCCCGAATGTTGGGTGGTTGTGGGTGGTTGTGGGTGGGTGGTTGTGGGTGGGTGATTGTGGAGGTGAGCTGCACCTTCCCTTCCTCCACATAAATGGCTGTATATGGCAGCCCACTGATCCGAGTGTGTGCTCAATTTGGATGAGTTAAATGCAGAGGAACTAATTTCCCTTACGGAATTAAAACAGTATAAAAATAAATAAATAAATACAAATAGGAAAGGGAAAGTACAGTAAAATGGGGCATAATGGTTAGCATGTCCGTCTCACATCAGGAAGGTCGTGGGTTTGATTCCCAGCTCGGGTGTTTCTGTATGGAGTTTGCATGTTCTCCCCGTGCTTATGTGGGTTTCCTCTGGGTACCCGGGTTTCCTCCCAGAGTCCAAAATCATGCATAGTAGGTTAATTGGCTGTTTCAAATATTCTCTAGATGTGATTATAAATAGTTGTGTGAGAGCTGGTCTGCGATTGCCTGGTGAGCTGTCCAGGGTGTACCCCACCGTCACCCAGAGTTGGCTGTGATGGGTGCCAATCTCCCCGCAATTATAATTAGGATTAAGCGGTTTAGAAAATGAATGAATGAAGGATATACAGGGCTCCCTCACGTTCCAAGGTTAATGGGGACCGAGGCCTCCTCCCCCACGACCTCCGATTTCCTCAAAGTAGGATTGACCCCCCCCATAACTGATGTATACGTACATACATATATATATATATATATATATATATATATATATATACACAGACACACACGGACACTCCCTGACTTATGTTTTTAATTGGTTCCGGACGGCTGAACGTAAGTTGAAAGTGAATGGCGAATGTAAGTTATTACAGTGACGTGTGACGTATGACGCTCATACTGTACTATACATCCATAAATACCATTACCGTATCTCATAAAATACCCCCAAATCAATTATTATAAACATAATATTGTAAAATAATATCAAATATATCAAATAATATCAACATTAATTTCAAATAAGTCACTTTACATGAAGCTTAAATGCAGCCATGAGGCGGGGGGGGGGGGGGCACTAACCAGTGTCTCTCCCCCTTATGCCGGTCCCAAGCCCGGAGAAATGCAGAGGGTTATGTCAGGAAGGGCATCCGACGTAAAACCAATGCCAAACTTTTATGATGCAAATCAGAAGTATTATCCCCATACCAGATCGGTCGAGGCCCGGGTTAACAACGACCGCCATCAGTGCTGTCAATCAACAGGGTGCTGATGGAAATTGGACTACTATTGGTCGAAGACGTTGAAGAAGGAGAGGCGGGAGGCGTGTCCGTAGGCAGAGAGAGAAGAGGAAAGGCATAAGTCTAGGACTGAAAGTAGGGACTTTGAATGTTGGAACTATGCAAAGAAAAGATAGAGAGCTGGCTGACATGATGCAGAGGAGGAAGGTGGATATACTGTGTGTTCAGGAGACCAGGTGGAAAGGTAGCAAGGCTAAAAGCTTAGGATCAGGGTTTAAGCTGTTTTATCATGGTGTGGATGGGAAGAGAAATGGAGTCGGAGTCATCTTGAAGGAGGGGTTTGTCAGGAATGTTCTAGAAGTGAAAAGAGTGTCAGACAGAGTGATGAGTCTCAAGTTAGAAATTGAAGGTATGATGCTCAATGTTGTTGTGCTTATGCCCCACAGGCAGGATGTGAGCTAAAAGAGAAGGCGAGATTCTGGAGTGACTTAGATTAAGTGATGCAGAGTACCCCAGAGGTGAAAGAGTGGTCATTGGTGCAGACTTCAATGGACATGTTGGTGCAGGCAACAGAGAGGACGAGGAAGTGATGGGCAGGTTTGGTATCCAGGACAGGAACACAGAAGGACAGATGTTGATCGATTTTTCAAAAAGGATGGAAATGGCTGTGGTGAATACTTTCTTCCAGAAGAAACAGGAGCATAGGATGACTTATAAAAGCGGAGGTAGGAGCACACAGGTAGACTACATCTTGTGTAGGCGATGTAATTTGAAGGAAGTCAGTGACTGCAAAGTAGTAGTGGGTGAGAGTGTTGCCAAACAGCATAGGATGGTGGTATGCATGATGACGCTGATGGTGAGGAAGGTGAAGAAGGCAAAGGCAGAGCAGAAGATAAACTGGTGGAAGTGGAAAAAAGAAGAGTGTCATGTTCTCTTCAAAGAGGAGTTGAAACAGGCTTTGAGTGGCCAGGAAGTGCTTCCAAATGACTGGACAACCACAGCAAATGTGATCAGGGACACAGGTAGGAGAGCATTTGGTGTGTCCTCTGGAAGGAAAGTAGATAAGGAGACTTGGTGGTGGACTGAGGAAGTGCAAGAGTGTGTACAAAGGAAGAGGTTAGCTAAGAAGAAGTGGGACATTGAGAGGACCGAAGACAGTAAACAGGAGTACAGGGAGACACAGCGTAAGGCGAAAGTAGCAGTGGCTAAGGCCAAACAGAGGGCGTATGATGACTTGTATGATAGGTTGGACAGTAAGGAGGGAGAAAATGATCTATACAGGTTGGCACAGCAGAGAGATAGAGATGGGAAGGATGTGTAGCAAGTTAGATTGATAAAGGACAGAGAGGGAGATGTATTGACTGATGACAGAAGTGTGCTGGGAAGATGGAAAGAGTACTTTGAAGAGCTGATGAATGAGGAAAATGAGAGAGAAAAAAGAGTAGAAGAGGTGGCCATTGAGGAGCAGGATGTAGCAAAGATCAGTAAGGGTGAAGTGAGGAGGGCATTGAAGAGGATGAAGAATGGAAAGGCAGTTGGTCCTGATGATATACCTGTGGAGGTATGGAAGTGTCTAGGAGAGGTAGCAGTAGATTTTCTGACAAGAACATTCAACAAGGTACTAGAGAGTGAGCAGATGCCGGAGGAGTGGAGGAGAAGTGTGCTGGTGGACATTTTTAAAAACAAGGGTGACATGCAGAGTTGCGGAAACTACAGAGGGATAAAGTTGATGAGCCATATGATGAAGTTATGCGAAAGAATAGTGGAAGCTCGACTAAGGGCAGAGGTCAGCATTTGTGAACAACAGTTTGGTTTCATGCCAAGAAAGAGCACCACAGATGCAATGTTTGCTTTGAGGATGTTATTAGAGAAGTACAGAGAAGGTCAGAGGGAACTGCATTGTGCCTTTGTGGATCTGGAGAAAGCATATGACAGAATGCCAAGAGAAGAACTGTGGTATTGCATGAGGAAGTCTGGAGTGGCAGAGAAGTATGTTAGAGTGGTGCAGGCCATGTATGAGGGATGTAAGACAATGGTGAGGTGTGCTGTCGACGTGACCGACGAATTCAAGGTGGAGGTGGGACTGCATCAAGGGTCGGCCCTGAGCCCCTTCTTGTTTGCTATGGTGATTGACAGGCTGACAGACGAGGTTAGGAAAGAATCTCCATGGACCATGATGTTTGCAGATGACATCGTGATCTGTAGTGAGAGCAGAGAACAAGTGGAGGAAAATCTAGAGAGGTGGAGGTATGCCCTGAAAAGGAGAGGAATGAAGGTTAGCCTCAGAAAATCAAAATACATGTGTGTGAATGAGAAGGACCCAGGAGGAACGGTAATGTAACAGGGAGCAAAGATAACGAAGGTGGAGGATTTTAAGTACTTAGGCTCAACAATGCAGATGTTGGTAAAACAATGGAGAGTGTGGAAAAGAGGTGAAGAAGCGTGTGCAGGCAGGCTGGAATG
>CM045729.1:73666549-73674049 GCA_024760905.1 Plotosus lineatus
CACATGTTTACGATTAACATGATCCATAAAGCGCAAAGCAAAAGCGCACTGTTGTTGTAAACGTCATGTGATCAAGTGTCAAGGCCAGGACTTTTATTTTGATCCTGGGATCATTGGCACTAGATTGAGCTATGTGGCAGAGTGAGGGGGTGGGTGGGAAAGACTTCGAGGAAGAGTAGAGAGGGGGATCGGAGCATGAGATCATAGGAGTCTCACTGAGGTAGGAATGGAATTATATCACAAGTGGGAAATGTCCCAATTAGGTTGGACTGCGGTGCCACTATGGAGATGAAAATGTCCACTTGAATTAGAGCGCCTCCCTCACAGACAACTTTCTCCTCTTTCTTTTCCTCTTCTATTCCTCCATGACTCTGTAAGTTGGGAGGGTGGGAGGGATAGGGGGCGTAGAGAGAAGTAGAAACAGAAAAGCCCCGCAGTCGCATCTTAAAGGTTTATCATCACCATCCCTTTCCTTTGGCCATCAGTGAAGCATGAAAAGGCTCCTGTGTGAAGAGGTTTTTTTTTTTTTTTTTTTTTTTTTTTTTGGATCTGGAGCTCATAAAGGAACTGAGTGATTAATTTAGCACAAGGACTGATGCTCTGTATGATAAAGAGAATACATTTTTCTGCACTCTTTCATCCATGCCTCTGTCAGTGGGATAGAAGAGCCACGAAGTCAGAGATAGTCTGGCATTGTACAAAATGTGATGGCAATTAAATGTGACATGCCAAGGCCACACGGTAGAGAGATGGTGATGCTCAGACTTATTGTGGCTGATCCTCATGCCTTATCACACTCGCCATCTCATCCACTGGGGTGGAGAATACTACTGCTTTCTCTTCCATGTCTTCCGAACAAGTGAACAGGATGACACTGCTATTCCCAGGTTGTTCAGACATCTCCCATTCAGACAGTACATGCTGGGAGTCATGTGTTGGAAGCAGGCGAGGAAAAGTGGTGTAAGCCTGTTTGGCGGCAGCAGGGTGGGGGGTGGGGGGAGGGGGGTTGGAGCAAGGCTGTAATCTTATTAGTATTCTCAGAGAGGCTGGTCTAGAGACCCGGCACCAACGCCGTGTCGGTTCGCTCTGTGCTCAAGGCATTATGGGGAGAGGTGAGTGGGCCACGCAGTCGCAGCATCACATCCATCCATTTGACACATCTAGAACTCGTCTCAAAATGTACTCTTCATCGCTCCTATCTCACAGTGTTGGTTATTGCACTCCTCTGTTTTTTTTTTAATCTCTCCCGCACTCGTATGCTCGCTCCTTAGTCTCTTCTCCTTCCTTATGGTTGTCGTTCTCTTCCCGTTTCTCCGTAGATCTGGGCTTCATGCCCATGCGTATTGCTTTCATTATTATTATTATTATTATTATTGCTATTTTTTCCACTCGACTGCCCTCTGTATGTCCCTCTGAATGAATTTGCATTGTAGTAGGATTTCTAGTTATGGTTGGGGGTGTTTGCACATCTCTCTCTTACTCTGTATTCTCTCCTAATCTAACTCTCACCTTAACATCAATAACCAACAGGAAAGCGTTTGGCTTCTTTTTCGTTTTTAATATAAAAGCTGCAGGTTTTTTTTTTTTTTTTTTCCATAAGCAGTTTTCTATGCAGGGAACAACCATGTGCATGCACTCGGTTACTATTCTCATATATTCCTATCTCATTCCTTTCCAAGACATGTGTCCATTTAGTCCAAAATTAATACTACACACGTGCTCTTTTACCCCAGAGTAGATGACAGAAATTGCCTCAGCAGTACTCTCATCATTTTACTGCCACACCACTGAGCGGTGAGTAAATATTTAAAAAGAGGACTGAGGCCAGTGCTGGTGGCATCTCACAAGCCCGAATACACCCATATCTCACCAGTGTTCCTACCATCCTCGGGCGATGTTGGGAAAGTCCCCATTTTGGCACACAAGTACATTTTTTTTTGTCTTGTTTGTATGTGTGTGTGTGTGTGTGTGTGTGTGTGTGTGTGTGTGTGTGTGTGTGTGTGTGTTATGGGGGGGGGCACTTTGGCACTTCAAAGTGGTTGTAACAGCATTGGATTTCAAAACACTCTTTTTACTACCTCTTCACGGGGGGCTGGCATTACCAATGAGGTTAGCACTATGCTTCTAGATATGAGGCTTGATACCAGCCTTCTATGCACACACACACACACACACACACACACAAGTGCGCTTCATAATGCACATCCCCCAAAGCCTACAGCCTTTCTCACATAACACTGATATTACAGCCCTGCCCCCTTCCACCAGAGATATTATTAATAATGGAGCCGAAGCAATATATCCTCCTGCTATGGGAGGTATATTGAGGTTAAGGATATTCTTCCACTAATTGTGTGTACAGATTTTAATATAAGGTAAGCACACAAGCCCGAAGAAACACTATCATATAAACAATGAGAAGCACATCCCCTTTGGCTGTAGAGTAATAATAACAGCAGTTAATGCTGATATTTACATAGAATTAAAATGGATGGCTAGTGGCCCAGGAAGCAGTGAGCATTAATTTGCCATTAATTAATCCTGCATTGTTTCTCTTCAGTCCTGGTGTGAATTTTGAATCTCTTAAGTACACTTGTAAAATGCTTGACTGTTTATTGGACGACTCATATATCTTTTTTGTGTGATTGTGTTAGAACAGGATGAAGTTCATACATGCATAGTACATACAATACATATGTATTTATGTGTGTATATGCTGTAGGTTAAATGAATGAAATATTTATATTCCATAACCAGCAGCTTTATTCGAAACATATCTGCTCATTCATGCAGTTGTCCAAATAGCAGTAATTTGGCACAATGTTTATATAAAGCAACAGAATTTGAAAATCTGGGACCTCGGTGACTTGACCTGGTTGTTGGTATTTTAAATATTTCAGAAATGGCCTTCTCTACATGTAAACAGGTTATAGCAGGGGTGTCAAACTCGTGCCACAAAGGGCCATGTGGCTGCAGGCTTTTGTTTCAACCTAGCATCAGCACACCTGACTTGGCTCATTCAAACAACTGATAAGAGTCTTCAGGCATTTGATTGGTCAGTCTCTGGACGGAGCACACAAATTGACCAATCAACTGCCTGAAGACTCTTATCAGTTGTTTGAATGAGCCAAGTCAGGTGTGCTGCTGCTTGGTTAAAACAAAAACCTGCAGCCACATGGCCCTTTGTGGCACGAGTTTGACACCCCTGGGTTATAGTATTTATGCAGAATGGTGTACACAAACCAACCAACCAGCCAACCAATCAACCAGGCAAACAGCCAAAAAGTCAGCCAGCCAGCCAGCCAGCGAGCCAGCCAACCAACCAACCAACCAACCAACCAACCAACCAACCATCCATCCAACCAACCACTCAACCAACCAACCAACCAACCAACCAACCAACAAATAAACTAAACGAGCAACCAGCCAAAGAATCAAACAATTAAACAAAACAGTAAGCTGCCACTCTCTAGGTGGGAATGCCATGTATGATGAGAAAGGTAAGATGTGACTGGCTGGGGTAGTTCAAGTTGACATGAAAGCTTCTTCACAAGCACAGTAAACTTAAATTTTCTTTGCAGCTACAACACATCAAACCTTTGTTTGTATGGGCTACGACAAGAAAACACCACAATAGCCTCTATCCCACTATTATGCCGGTCAAGCCAGGGCTATATAAATGCTACCTGAGGAGTGTAGCCTGGAATTTTACTCCTTGGCAGTGGTGGCTTAGTGATTATGGCTCTGGCTTACTGATCAGAAGCTCAGTTGCTCAAGCCCCAGTACTGCCAAGTTACCACCAAAGGACCCCTTAGCAAGGCCCCTCATCATCAAATGCTCTGTTGTATGAATGACGAAGATAAATGGAAGTCACTTTGGATAAGGGTGTCTGCCAAATGCCATAACATGTAAGTGTAAATGTAAACTCAGTTAAGTTTCTATTACTACACTATAACTCAGCCTTTTCCTCACCCATAAAACACTACATGGGACAGAACGTATTTCAGCACACACAGTGTGGGATACCAGACCACCAAGTTGCACCGCATGAAATAATCCTCAACCCAAGAAGTTATTCTTAGCAAATGTTTATATTAATCACCGCAAACAAAATGTCTTCACCATTTACATGTTATATATACTAGTATATCACAGTAAACAAAACAAGTACTGTACTTATACAACTACATGCAAAAGACTCCCAACTTGAACGCTTTGAGCTGGAAGAATACGATGTATGGTTTCAGTAAGATGGCACGACGGACACACAACTCAAAGATCATTGGAAGTGTTGAGGGAAATGTTTCCAGATCAGGTGACCTTGTTTCGTGGTGATGTTGGGTGAACGGCCCATTCCCCTGACCTTACCCTTTGTGATTTTTTTTTTTTTGTGTGGTGCTATTATCTTAAATCTGTAGTGTATTTTCATTGACCCAAAACTATTGAACCCTTAAGGTTGCTAATCAGCAGGAGATAGCTGCTGGTTCACGAGTCTTCAGAAATTGTCTCAAAGGGTGTACGGCCAAGGTCACTATTTGGAAGTGGTCCTCTTTAAAATATGATGTATAAAAATTGCATTGAATTAAGTTTTTCAAGTGCAAATACAGGGATCCCTCGCTACTTCGCGCTTCAATTCATGCGGCTTCAGTGCATCGCGTTTTTTTTTTTTTTTTTTTTAATATTCATCGAATTAAAAAAATAAGGAAATTAAGGAAGAACTGAGGAAAAGTTAAGGAAAATGCCACAAAAACAAGGCCAATTATGCAAAAAAACAAACAAAAAAAACAAAAATCACCCATCAAAACTAGTTGCATTGTTGTGAGGTGCGCATCTGAGTGCGTGCATGCGTATCTGCGTGCATGCGCACGTGTGCGTGCATCTGTATGTGTGTATTTGTATTTTATTTACATCTTATGCATTATTTTTAATGTTTAATTATTATCATAAGAATTTATAGCATTTAGTATGTATTTACTGATATTATATACACATATACATGGCGGCACGGTGGCGTAGTGGTTAGCCCATCTGCCTCACAGTAAGAAGGCCTGGGTTCGATTCCTGGCCTGGGCGTTTCTGCGTGGAGTTTGCATGTTCTCCCCATGCTTGCGTGGGTTTCCTCCAGGTGCTCTGGTTTCCTCCCACAATCCAAAGACATGCACAGTAGGTTAATTGGCCATTCTAAATTGCCCGTAGGTTCGCATCGTGCAGAAGGCAATGGCAAACCACTGCACTAATCCTGCCAAGAAAACCTCCATGAAGATGATAGCCAGGGCGTTATCCTTCATGGTGGGTCGCCAATGGTCGTCCTACGACTCAGGCACTATATATATAAATATGTGTGTATATATATATATATATATATATATATATATATATATATATATATATATATTATAGGGCAGTGGTGGTCTAGTGGATAGGGTGCAGGATCGCTGATCCTAAGCTTGGGGGTTCGAGTCCCCACAAGGTTGTCACTGTTCCCCCAGTGCAGTTATCAAAGGTGGGCCATTGTCTCTCACTGGCTATGGAGAGAGGTTCATGTAAAAGAACCATTGCTGACTTTCGTAAAGAGTAGGCTGCAAAGCCGTCAGCTTGTTTCTGTCCCTTGCTAAAGGGTTGTGACAGGAAGGGAAGGGCATCCGACGTAAAAACCTATGGCCAATCAAATGTGCGAATCAGATGATTCGCTGTGGCGACTCTCGAGGACGGGAAAAAGCTGAAAATAAAAGAAGATGAACACATATACATACGTATACGTCAGTCGGGGGAGTGGGGGTTGGGCCGACTTTGTGGCTTTCGATGGTCGCGTGGAGATCTTGGTCCCAACTGACTGCGGAAAGTAATAATAATCTGTAATAATAATTTGATTATCGTTCAGGATTTTTTAACCTTTGAAATGTGGGACATTTTCTCTGGGTCACCTTGGATTTACATGAAGAGCCCACATATAGCACAAAAGCTAGTCCATGATAACGGCTCGATTACAACCTGCATTTCAACTGAAACAGAGGCATCTGGATATTTTATGGCAATAACATACTTTTTTGTTGCGCATTTACTTTGCTGACATCACGAAAACAAGCTTTAATGTGGCAGCTAAAGCTAGGTTTGGCTAAAGCAGATTAGTTTTTGACAAACATTCAGCTGAATTATTTTCAGTGTTTAAAATAATATTGAAAAAATTCCCAGCCTTAAGCAGTCTAATAGTTATTCACCTTGACACCATCTTAAGCACCAGGTAGCCTTCTCTGGCCCATGAGTAACCGTCAGGCCAAAATTCTCAGGCGTTTAGTCTTGAACTAGCTTTGAGGAGGTGTGATTAAGCTGCGGAAATGACAACAGAAACAGTCATGGTCTTGACTCATATTAGCTTCGCTCAGGTTTTACCCAGTAGTGGAATGTTGGCTGATGGGTTCAAATCTTTTCAGCCACAGACGGTTTTACTTGTCACTTATACAGCGAAGTGGAATTCTCTTCTTATGCATATATTTTAGATTATTTTTGGAAGCTGGGGTCTGAAAGCAGGTTTATCCATTATAAGGTGATCATAGTAAAGAGAGATTTTTTTTTTTGTCCGTATGGTGTTTGGGCTTGAACCTCCAAATATCTAGTCAGTAACCTTAACAGCCAAACCACCAGAAACTTGAGAATGTAGCTGGTACAGGTTCACTGTAATGAGAAGAAGCAGGAGATGATTGGTGGCAATGGTGGAAAATAGATAGTGAAATGGTTGCATAGTGGTTAGCATGTTAGCATCACGGTAAGAAGGTCCTGGGTTTGAGTCACCTGACTTAGGTGTTGTTTCTGTGTGGAGTTTATATGTTCCTTCTGTGCTTGTGTGGGTTTTCTCCAGCTACTTTGGTTTCCTCCCTCAGTCCAAAGACATGCACATTGGACAAATTGTCAGATAGGTGCGAATGTGTGAATGACTGTGTGTGTGTGTGTGTGTGTGTGTGTGTGTATGTGTGTGTATGTGTGTGTGTGTGTGTGTGTGTGTGTGTGTGATGGCTCTATGATGGTCTGGTGAGCTGTTCAGGGTGTACCCTGTCTTTTCCCGGTGTCAGCTAAGATAGGCTCCAGCCTACCGGCGAGCTTAACAGGATTAAGCAGTTTGGCCAATGAGCGATGAGTGACTGTTTCAAAAACACCAATAAGTGCAGAGACATGCAACATATATTAGATGGCTAGTCCTTTCATAAATCTGCATATAAATTAAAAACAAAAAAGTCCCAAAGGTTAAAGTTTTGCTACAGCTCAGATTTGAGATTACATTCCATCTCGTGTTTTGTCTGACCTTTTACAATGACCACAATTACAATTCTATATTTTATTATATCATCTTATTCGTCTTGCAACACACACACACACACACACACACACACACACACACACACACACGACCGGCAGTGGATACCGGAGGTGGCGTGCTGGTTTGAATCGAGTCCAGAGCAAAGCTGAACTGTCACTTCAGCTTAAATCTACCCGGTGATCAAAGGC
>CM045729.1:73679049-73776549 GCA_024760905.1 Plotosus lineatus
CTCTTTAGGCCGGATGACATGGTGTCCCAGTTTTCCATAAAGAACTTCGAATCGTGATTCGTCTGACCACAGAACAGTTTTCCACTTTGCCACACTCCATTTTAAATGATCTCTGGCCCAGAGAAAACGCCTGTGCTTCTGGGTCCTGTTTAGAAATGGCTTCTTCTGTGTACTGTAGAGTTTCAGCTGGCAATGGCGGATGGCACTGTGGATTGTGTTCTTCGACAATGGTTTCTGGAAGTATTGCTGAGCCCATTCTGTGATTTCCCTTACAGGAGTGTTCCTGTTTGTGGTGCAGTGCCGTTTAAGGGCACAAAAATCATGTGCATCCAGTATGTTTTTTCGACCTTGACCCTTACGCACAGAGATTGTTACAGATTCTCTGAATCTTTGGATGATGTTCTGTACTGTAGATGATGATAACTTCAAACTCTGCAATATTTCGCTGTGAAATACCTTTCCGATATTCCTCCACTATCTTTCTGTGCAACATTGGGGGAATTGGTGATCCTCTACCCATCTTCATTTCTGAGAGACACTGCCACTCTGAGAAGCCCTTTTTATACCCAGTCATGTTGGCAACGGACCTCATTAGTGGTAATTGGTCTTCCAGCTGTTCATTATAAGTGCAATTGACTTTCCCAGCCTTTTATTGCTACCTGTCCCAATTTTTTTGAGATTTGTCGACAACATGAAATTTAAAATCATCATATTTTTCTCTTTAAAATGATACCATTTTCTCAGTTTAAACTTTTGACAGTCATCAATGTTCTATTCGGAATAAAATATTGAAATTTGGCGCTTCCACATCCTTGCATTTAGTTTTCATTAACAATTTGAATAGTCTGCCAACTTTTTTGGAATCTGGTTTCTATCTATCTATCTATCTATCTATCTATCTATCTGTCTATCTATCTATCTATCTATCTGTCTATCTGTCTGTCTGTCTGTCTGTCTGTCTGTCTTACCAGCTGTTTCCCACCTGATAGTAGTCTTTATCAGTCATATCAACACTAGTTTCTGATCTAATTCACTGTAAAGTAAAAGAAAAGTCAGTGCATTTAAAATGACCAGTACATCTGAGACGCTGTGTTACACAGTTTAATCACCTCCTTGACCCACCTGCCACCTACTATCTACATGTTATACGAGTCGGTGGCGATGCACTTCGAGCGCAGTTGGATCACTGCTCCCAGCATCGACCACACACTGCTCCCATCGATAAACAGCGTCGTCCAGCAAGGACCCTTCGGCACGGTTCAACTCATCCATACCGGCACAAATGAAGCAGACAGAGCACTGGCTTTTCTCATCAGAGTTCCTTTTCATTTCATCTGCATTGACACTTACACATTTGTGTCATTTTTCAGGAACATTGCTGCTGCATTATTCATAGGGATGTAAAATGAATATTTCTACGCACTCATTTACTTGCTTGATAGGAACATTTTTTCTTTTTTCAGAGCAGCTCATTTGATTTTATTACTACGAGACATGTCAAAGGTGAAAAAATGAATGTGTGCAAGAGGTTCTACGTTTTTTGGGTGAAATTGGCACGGAACATTTTCAGAAGTGCTTGACATGCTTACAGAGTATTCATTTTTATTGGGCAAACCTGTCTGAAATCAAGCTATCTCAGCCAAAAGCCATTACACCTCGCTAACTGCCATTAATAATCTGGCTCTCACTCATAAATGGGGAAATGTGTTGTAATCTCGGAGTGGAGTTATTGCTGTTCACATAAGAGCTGCTATCTAATCACAGTGTGTAATGCTCTGCCGACTGTTTATTTCGGGTCAATCCCATCTCCCTGCAGATCTGTAATGCCTGAAAGTTTCTAATTAACATGTTCCAGCATGTTGTTATGCTCCTTCATAGCGTTCTAATTTGCGTAATGTGATGATCTCCCATTTGTGTTTTGTGGGCAAGTTAATTGAATCGCTTTTGATGTGTTTATATTTTTAGGGCGAGAGACCTGCGGTTAGTCTCATTGTGAAAGCCGGCACTAATTGCTAAATAAGAGCCGGTTAGCGTCGGCTGCTAATTCGGAGCAGCAGAAAGCGAACAGAAAAGAAAAACAGGCAACAGGGATTGGGTTTTTCAGAGAAAATCTGAAATGTGATTGAGAGGCAAGAAGCCTCACACATTCTCTTGATGTAAACATGACACCGGAGAGCTTCAAATGGAAAATTTGAAGGGGTGGAGCCGTCTATTTCATGTTGCAAGCATATTGCCTGACCTGTGCTGCCTTTTTTCATTTGACACCGACATGCTTGCATTTCTTGCTGCACTACAAAAGTGCTTCGCATTGCCGTGGGCCAGTGAGTCACAGGCCCAGCAGGGCTGCATTACAACGGGTCACCTGAACCACAGACTGAAAAGAAGCTAAATCCAGACTTATTTCTTCATTTCGATGAATCGCTACCCAGAGCCGTACTCGGGAAGGAGAGGGCTTTTCATTTCTCTGAGGAGCTAGCATCTCCCTGTGCCTATGCTAATTCTGTGTTGTAGTAAAAAATAAGTCATGGCGCCTGCCGAAGACCTTTGTAGCTTTTCCAGTACAGCTTTTACTCCCTCGTTCCACTTTATTTTCCCTCTTGGTGTTCTGGATGCATTCATAAATAACTGGAACCTTACCCAATAATAATAATAATAATAATAATAAATCTTCTGCTTTTTGTGCTCATCTTTTTTAAGTATGTCAACCGGGAGGGGAACAGGGCTTGTGTCATTAGCATTGACATTAGCAGGTGGCACTGTGCAGCACAAGCCTCAGAACTACAAAGACTCCAGGGTTCAAAGCCACCCTGCCTAGATAAACAGATCCCCAGGAATGGGAACGAGTGAGAAGGAGAGCGAGAGAGAGAGAGAGAGAGCGAGAGAGACGAAGATAAGGAAGAGAAAATCAGAAAAATAAATCACAGCTGTCTCTCCGGGACGGGTTGCCATGCACCCTGATTACTCAGTACGTGTCTTGTTGATCAGTAGTCAGTTTCCTCTTAGCATAGCGTTTGTTCATTTAGGTATTCACCCCAACCGCAACACCCCCCCCCCCACACACACTCCCCACCTCCACCACTATGGTGCCTTGGATTCCATTAAGATTCCTGATCTGATTCCTTGTTACTTAATTTGTTCAAAATTCATTCAAATGAACATCAGGGAATAGCTCATATGATTGACGTGTGACGGAGAGATGACTGATGAAATTATTGTGTGCATGCTCACGTGTGTGATAGACGCTGCATGTCTGTGTATGTGTGTACTTCTCTGTGTGTGTGTGTGTGTGTGTGTGTATGCACGCATGAGCTGTGTCAGTAATATTGCACAGATAATAAAGTGGCCTGCCTGATTTCCGCACACAGCGTTTGCAGTGGTTTGGCGCCTGATGAGAGATGATGAGGTGACAGGATTATAATGAGTGACTGGGAGCGTGAGGAACAGTGTGTGTGTGTGTGTGTGTGTGTGTGTGTGTGTGTGTGTGTGTGGGTGTTCTTGCAGCTGCTCTCTGTCGCTTTCCAGACACCACGCTGGATCTGTGCGATTGCACTCTAATATGTGATTACCTGACCTTTATTTATTCTCCAAGTCGGCGGTGAACTGAAATGCATTTTGATAATCCAGTGTGAATTATTTATGGGGTAATCGCTGCATTTAGCCTCCATTCTAATGCCATTTCACCTCTTGCTCCTGGAAACAAAGACATCGTTGCCCAAGAACATTGGTACTCTTCAGCGAAGAAATGGAAGAAAGGACAAGAGTAAAAGGGAAAGATAGTATAAAGAAGCCGAGAAAATAAACGACTAATAACTATGTTCTTCCCTAATCCTCTCCTTTGCTTGGGCGAGCAGTGGCGTAGTACTTTACAGCTGGTTCTGGAGTCTCTGTGTCTGGCTTTCTCCCTCTCTCTTCTCCAGGTTTAAATGAAGAGCACTTTGTGGCATTGGTAATTTTCAGCAATTAGAGCTTTTTAGGAGAGCATCCTCCAGACTGCTATGGGCATATGAAAAGAGGGGCAGAAAATCAGCAGTACTGCTGTTGGAAAGTGTGTGTGTGTGTGTGTGTGTGTGTGTGTGTGTTTGTGGGTTCAGTTTTATTTCTAACACATTTGGGTAAACCTGGGCTCAGTGCTTCAAACTTGCACAGACCGCCTGTCACTTTCTGTTTTTGTAGGTCAAAGAGCAACATCTTGGGTCCCGGAGCTGTATAAAATCATCTCTGTGCTTACACCTGGGTTCTGAACTTGATGATCTGTCACAAGGTTCACATACTTGGAGGTTGAGACCTCAGCACCAGTAAAGTTGGGTTCACAGGGGGGGTGGTGGTGGTTTTGACGGTGGGTTCAGCAAGGATCAAAATAAGGTTGGACTGTTGTGACATCATCTTGACACCCTGATGGCTTTCAAAAAAAGCACTGACTGCCATAACCCACAAGATTTTCTTTCTTTTTCCGTCAGTTTTCTCCCCTAATTTTAGTCATCCAATTCCCACCTGTCAAGTAGTTCCTTCCCTATCACACAACCACCGCCAGCCCGGGAGGGGCATAACCATGCACATGCTCCCTCTGTGACATGCAATGCTGACATCCACCAGTTTATGAACTGCTGCAATTGTGTATTTGGAGGCGACCTAACACACTCAGAGGAAATGTGCTATCCGCCCACTCATATGGATGAGCTCACAGACACCCATGATTGGCTGGCAGTTGCTGTGACTGACAAGCAAAAGAACATATGCCATCCTACCCTCATGTGAGAGCTTGGCCAATTAGCTCCCATGGACACCCAGTCACGGACGGATGTGGCATCAACCTAGATTTGAATGTGCGATCTCCGGGTTGATCTTCACACACCTGGTTGATGCGCCACTCAAGAGACCCAACCACGAGATTTTCAAAATGTCTAAAAACCGTGCATGACCCTCCAACTGCCTCGTAGCTGCCACCTTGTCACCTTTCTCAACTTTTCTGCATCACATTCAATACAAGTTCATGACACACTGTGTTTTCACCTATCCGCTCTATTGTTTTTTCCACACCTCTATCAAGCTGCCTTTGTGTGAAGCCCACCACTTTTGGGCCCTTGAGCATGTCCCAAACTCTTACCGGCTCTGTATCCGGGTTAACCTTATGCTCTGACCCTGTCCTCCCAAAAAAAAATGTGATCTGCAAAAAAAAAAAAAAAAAAAAAAAACGTCTAGTGGTATAGGGTGCAGGATCGCTGATCCTAATGTTGGGGTTCGAGTCCCCACAAGGTTGTCACTGTCCCTCTAGTGCAACTAACTGGGTTATCAAAGGCGGGCCATGTCTCTCACTGTCTATGGTGAGAGGCATGTAAAAGAACCATTGCTGACTGTCATAAAGAGTAGCTGCAAAGTCGTCAGCGTGTTTCTGTCCCTTGCTAAAAGGGTTGTGACAGGAAGGGCATCCAACGTAAAAACCTCTGCCAAATCAAATGTGCGAATCAGATGATTTATATATATATATATATATATACATACATATACAGTCAGCCCCCAACTTACGAAGACCCCTGTGTACGAAATCCCCGATTTACGAAAAACATTTACTTGAGTTTCTGTCCCCGAGATACGAAACAACCCCCTCTTACGAAAAGAAATTCAAAACTCAAATGCGCCAATCGACGCGCGAGTTGCTCTCTCATTGGCTCTCTCTCAACATCCCGCCCTGCTGGCCTCCCAGATAGAGACAGAAGGAAGCTTCCCTCTTTAGTTTTTAGTTTAGTTTTTAAAGTTGTTTTAATTCAGTAAATGTTTAATAAATGTGGGCGCATTTGAGCTCATCTGGAATTCCGATCCCTCAAGGAATCAAATTAAAATTGAGTTTGTCAAGCAGGAAATGCGCTTTGAATTCACGTCTTGTGGGCGTGGCCCGCAGCTCGCACAGGAGAGAGACAGACAGAGAGAGAGAGAGAAAGAGAGAAGGAATAACACTTTAGTTTTTAGTTTTTTAAGTTGTTTTAATTCAGTAAATGTTTAATAAATGTGGGCGCATTTGAGCTCATCTGGAATTCCGATCCCTCAAGGAATCAAATTAAAGTTGAGTTTGTCAAGCAGGGAATGCGCTTTGAATTCCACGTCTTGTGGGCGTGGCCCGCAGTGCGCGAGAGAGAGATAGCGAGAGAAAGAGAGAGAGAAAGAGAGAGAGAGAGAAAGAGAGAGAGAGAGAGAGAGAGAGATGTGTGTGTGTGTGTGTGTGTGTGTGTGTGTGTGTGTGTGTGTTTGTTAATAAAAATTGTTAAATAATGGTTTAATTAATAAATATGTAAATAAAATGGTTTATTATGTTAATAAAATGTTTAAATGGTTTAATAAATAATTTTCTTTTATTTTTAACACATATTTGATTCAAAATTAGTGTACGTTTATCATTTTTAAAGGGTTTATGGGGTTTATCCAGTCCAAGGACTGGAGATTTGGAACGAATTAGGCGTTTAACATGTAAGATGTGACCCCTACTTACGAAATCCCCGCTATACGAAAACAGCTCTGGACAGATTAATTTCGTAAGTTGGGGGGTTGGGGGCCATATATATATATATGGGGAAGTTGTCTCCTAGTGGTAGGGTTGGGGATTACTGATCCCAAGGTCGAAGGTTCAAGCCCCACCATACATGGGTTGGGTTGTTACTGCCTCCTCCCAGTGCAGCTAACTGGGTTATCAAAGGCCGGCCATGTCTCTCACTGTCTGTTTGATAACCCAGTTAGCTGCACTGGTGGTACAGTGACGTGACAACCCGTGGAGAGTGGGGCTTGAACCCCCGACCTCAGGATCAGTGATTCAACAGCTTTTTTTTACCACCGGACCATCACTGCCCTTCTTCTTTGTTTAAATTTTTAACAATAGCTGGAGCGCCTTGCTATCAACAGTTTTTCCTCTTCAGTACTTTATGTTGCTCAGAAATAAGATAATGCGACATCTTTCCAGTCAGAATTATTTAAACTTTATATATAAAGTATCCGCCAGCACTCTGTTTTATTATCCTACAAAAGTTTCTAAACATTTCTTTTATAAATGTAGCCCTTGTACATGATGTTACATCTCGGTTTTTATTCACCGCGGTCGTTCACTAAATAACTTTACTTCACTTCCAAGTTTGGTCAGAACGCAGATGCCTCCCTACTTCTCCTACAATTGCACTTCATTGCGATGGAAATAAAAGCATCTACAGCTTAAGTAGTGAAGTCAAACAGGATGATTCAGATCTGATTATTTTCTCAAACACTTAGTCATCGCTGAACATGTGACCTGCCAGGCAGCTGTTCTCAGTTCAACTTCAGCCGCTGAAAGTGCAGTATCACACCTAATGGATGAGAATTATTATTAATTCAGTGTTTTTCACTACTTACAGGAAATCCTCATGAACACGGATAAGAAATGATTTATTTTTTATTTGGTTTTGTCCGTTAGATAAATAATAACTGGACAGTGGTGGCCGGTAAGGTGCTGGATCACTGACCCAACTGTCTATGGTGTGAGGTATAAAAGAACCATTACTGACTTTTGACAAGAGTAGCTGCATAGCCGTCAGCGTGTTTCTTCCCTGTGATGGCCGGGGGGAGCTGTCCAGGGTGTACTCTGCCCTCGCGCAGAGTTAGCTGAGATGGGCACCAAGCTCCATGTGACTCTAATTAGGATTAAGCGTTTCAGAAAATGAATGAATGAATAATAAATAATAACTTTCCTGTTGCAATGTTCTACATTTATTATAACATTCTATACATACATATGATGCATAACATATATATATATAGAAAACGCTTCTTATTATTATAATTATTATTTTGTTCATTTCAGAGCATCCTTCCACTTTGCAAAACATTTTAATTAATTACTGAAATCTCGCCAAATTAGCATTATTATTTTTTTAAATTATGTTTTTACTCTGGAACATTTGAGTGACTTTTTTTTTTTGCGTGATTTATTCTGTCATTTATTCTGATTTTAATATGAATATTTAAGAAAGAATAATAATTTCTGGTTCCCGAAACATTTCTGAAATTTTTGTTTTTGTGTGTAATTCTGGGAATTAAGTCGATTCAAGCGATGCTTACCTTGAAATAATACTAACAACAACAACAACAACAACAACAATAATAATGATAATAATAACAATGATAATAATAATAATAATAATAATAATAATAACAATAATAATAATAATAATAATAATAATAATAATAATAAAGGGCAAAAATATATAAATAAAGATCATAGAACAATTAATTCTGGCCCACGCAGTCTATTGTTTATGACATTTCTATTCAAATAATAATTTTGATCGTACTGAACAAACACAACATCTACTTATTAGAAATAGATAAATAATGATAATTCTCCACTCACCCTGTCGTCTTATCTCAGAAGCAAAGCAGGGTCAGGCCTGGTTACTACTTGAATAGGAGGCTGCCTGGGAAGACGAGGTGCTGGGGAGGTGTAAGGAAAAGACGGGGCAACCTGCCCTGTAAAAAAGTGTTCTGATAGCAGGTCTCTTATGACCCCAGTGCAGATAACTGGGTAATCAAAGGCCGGCCATGCCTCTTACTTTCTCTAATGGGAGGCATGAGGCAAGAGTAGGCTGCATAGACGTCACAGTGTTTCTGCCCTGCGATGTCCTGACGAGCTGTCCAGGATATACTTTGCCCTTGCCCAGACTAGGCTGAGATGGGCTGCAGCCTTACTATGAGCCTATTTAGAATGAAGTGGTTCCGAAAATGAATGAATGAATGAATAATAAACTATTTCGCTAGCTAGTGCTCATGGAACCAGCTGTTCAGTGAGACACTTGTAAGTGGGAAACATGTCTCGTACTTGGACAGGAGAGCTCCTCAGAATACCAGGTGCTTGGAAGAATTATGAAAAAAGACCTGGCAACCTTTCCTATAAAAAAAAAAAAAAGTACATACAGTGATCCCTCGCTACGACCCCATAAACCCTTTAAAGATTATAAAAGCATACCTTTTAAGACTTCCTTCAGCTTCAATATCATACCGATGGTAGACGGGTATGGCCATATTCCTTTGTGATATCACTCGAGCCCGTTTCTTCTTCTCGCTAGCACCGGAAATCACATGCACGTGTGTGTGTGTGTGTGTGTGTGTTGACCATGTCTTCTTAGCAGAGTTATAATCTTACAAATGTTTATAGAAGGTTAAAAGCCTGAGTCAAGAAATAAAGCATAAAACAACAGTAACTCTGTCCTTTATACGAAAAGCATCATGGTAGCTGGGAAGAAGCTGCGTCATCCCTCCTAGCCAATGAGAGGCCAGCGGGGCGGGATGTTTGAACGTCATTGATCGGAGAGCAGCTCGTGCATTATTTGAATGGTGTGTTTTAATGTTTGAATGGCGCGTTTGATTTTTTAAGATGGCGCTTTCGTAATGTGACCTTGTTTTGTATCCAGATACAAAAATTTTAGGAAAATGTGTTTCGTAACCTGCATTTTAATTTGGTGAGACTTTCGTAAAGTGAGGTACCACTGTATTAGGATTTTTTTAATTCTTGAGAGCATTAGTATCACTTTCATATAAATATTGTATGACCGGACTTACAGAGCCGACTTATTGTTGCAACAACAGATGTACAACACCTGAGCACAACTACATAGTTTACAAATCTACCTCAACCAAAATTTGTATCGGTGTTGTTGAGAAGGTAGAAATCTATCGTTTGGATTTTACATTTGAGCCTAAACCTGGATGGGATGCTAATCTATCACGGGTCACCCTTTCAGAATTTTTTACTGGTACCCATTTATACTGCTAGGTGGACAGTAATACATTTTTAGTTGACACCTTGTCCAGGAGTCTTAGCACGTTGGGGGTTTAATGAGGATTCTTGATCATGAGCCCAGCACCCTATACATAAAAAATACAATGACATTTATTTACATTTTTAATTGTAATGTGACAATCTGGACAAGTTCAAGGGGAATGAATACTTCAGCAAGTCACAGTGTAACTGTGTGTGTAGTACGGTTGGGCATGCCACAAGACATTCGGTAAAAGTAGGACTTGTCTACCGACGCATGCGAAGACTGGGTCCGGCTGATTGTGTGGTTCAGCTGAACAAACCGGTTCAGCAAACAAGAATGTGGACCCAGAAAAGCGTCGTGGAGCACAACCAGGCCACAGTGAGACACACAGGACATTGCCGGCCATCCATTGCATCCTGACCTATCTCCTGCCGTCTCGACTATGTAGTGCCACTGGACTCAGATCGACCGGAACGAGAGAGTGAGGCTGACGATCCGCGCAACTCTCCCTCACTTAAATCTAAGTCAAGCACAAGTCATGACTTCACCCAAACCACAGATCATCGATCTGATATGCAGTCATGGTCATTCTCAACCTTGAAGGACAAACAATAACAACACTGTTGTGCTTCCACTGCATGCGCATCATATCCCCTTTACACTGATTGGTTCCAAGGCACTACACCCCACCCCCACCCTTTGTATTGGTAATTTGTATTACCAATAAATATATAAATAAATAAATTGTCCGGTTTTTTTGTGTGTGTGTGTGTGAAAGGAACTTAAAGTAATTAATATTTTGCACACACTGTATACAACTGTTTCTTAGTATTGCAATACTAGAAGCCTTATAATCATTCCGATGAAATATCGCCTTAAATAGTTTTATGTTAGCGTTATCTACCCCATATAACCTCAAATGACGCTGACTGATTCAGGAAATCAAGGTCTCATGAAACCTTTGTATTTGACTGCCCGGATCATAAAGATTGAGACAATTTGGGTTCGAGAGGCAGTGGTGGTCTAGTGGTATGGGGTGCTGGATCGCTGATTCAAAGGTTGGGGGTTCAAGTCCCACTCTCCACAAGGTTGTCACCCCCCCCCCCCCCCCCCCCCCCCAGTGCAGCTAACTGAGTTATCCAAGGCCGGCCATGTCTCTCATTGTCTGTGGTGAGAGGTTCATGTAAAAGAACCATTGCTGACTTTCGACAAGAGTCGCTTGAAAGTCGTCAGCATGTTTCCGCCCTGCGATGGCCTGGGGAGCTGTCCAGGGTGTACTCTGCCCTCGTCCGAAGTTGGCTGGGATGGGCGCCAGCCACCTCGCGACCCTAGTTAGGATTAAGCGGTTACAGAAAATGAACTGATGAACAGTTTGGGTTGGTTTGAACAGTAGAACTTTCAGCAGGACTTTCAGTCATTTAAAGCTGTCGCCTCTTGTTTGTGTGTCACAGCCACAGTATTGGTTACTCCATTGAACAGAGGTTTAAAATCTCTTTAAGGAATAGATAAATGCAAAAAAAGAAGGAAAAAAAACAACAAGAACCGTGGCCCTGGATTGGTGTGACGTTTCAGTATGTTATGAGTTTGGGTACAGGGCCAAAAAAGGAGGCACAAGCTATTCAAGGCCCAGCACCACCTCATCTATAGATCTATCTATAGATCTATGAGAAATACACACAATTGCTGCATTTTATCAGACTCTTTAAAGCACCCCATCCAGCACCCTAAATAAGTCTTTGGTTTGTGCCTCAAGGGAACTGCTAACCATCTGAAGATCTCTTGAGGAACTTCTAAGCTTGTACAGTGCCATCTGTTCGATTATTTTTTCTCATTAGGAGTCAGTGTTTAACACAGATACACAGCACAACATGGGTTTATATTCGTCAACATCAAGCAAGTTTACTTAAGAGAAACATTCACTTATCATTATTCAATATTCTATTCCTCAGGAATAAAAGACACCAGATGTTAAAAAGAAACTGATCCCAGATCAGCCCCTTTTCTATCGACTCTGAGACAATTACGTAATATTGTCTACAGCTGCATTTGATGTGAGGCTCCATGGAGATTCTGACACTTTCTTTTTCTCTCTCTCTCTCTCTCTCCCACCACAGCAAGTAAGGCACCCCATCTGGACTAATGATCCGTAGCCATGTACACAGTTTATCAGTAACAATAATGAGCAAGGAGTCGCTCTATTCAGCTGGCCTGCCAGGCCAAAAGATCCCATTACCAGGTAAACGGTGCAGTCCACCTTGTCTCTTTTTTCAATCAGAGTCTTTGGTAACACCTTTAACACACTGCTGTTTCCCTAATGCCTCTTTCTCACTGACACAACTTGATCCGTGGAAGTTGGCGAAAATGCCTCTGCGGAATACCACAAAGCAACACACCAATGTCGTCGTGTGTATCACAAGTTTCCACAGAAAACCCTCAGCACCACAGGTTTCGGCAGGTAGATGTTTCTGCAGAAAGACCAAAAACATGTAATTTCATCGTGACGTGACTCCACCGCCAGCAGAATATGACCACCATGAACAATGTGTGAACATCGCCAAGCACTAGAGGAACCATACGATGCTCATGGTGATTATACGCTTCTTCTTCTTCTTCTTCTTCTTCTTCTTCTTCTTCTTCTTGGGTATAAAAGGCTGTGAATCTTCACCTCAACCACTGTTGCAGAATCATGCCCTCCATGGGAAGAGAGCTTTTCCGCATCTACACCATGGGGTGTTCGTCCTCGAGGTACCGCAGGCATCCGCATGAAAGTTGTAATGGTGAGAAAGTGGTATAAGAATGTCATATTGCTCCGATTTGGGAGATTTTTATGTCTCGGAATCACACTTTGTTCCCCAGCAAACCTGTGCGCTTGTGACCCTGAGCTCTTTAATTCTGTCTACCCAGCACAATATACTGTATGTAGATGGCAAGCTTGTTTGTGTACCAGTTTCAGCAGGCCTGTAAAGCGAGGACTGAATTCCTTTTTATATAACGGGTCATAAATGAAGCTTACTACTCCATGGTGACCTTTCCTTTTGGGTGGAGAATGAAGATAAGGCTATCCATCTCAGGGAGCATTACATCGAGCTCGGCTGATGAGGAACGTGCCTCCTCTGCTCTCCACAATTCAAGGGCTGTAAATATTACTGTCTCCACCCCCACCCCCAACCCCAACCTCAAACCCCCCCACCCCCCACCCCACTATCCACATTCGCATCTGAGCATCTCTTTTGGCGCACATAAGGATTGATCATGTATGATACTCCAGCCTTTTCATCAGGTGTCTGCGAGCATATTCCAGCAGCCATCACAGGGTCGGGGAAAGATGGTGGGGCCGCTAAGCAGGATTCATCATCTTCTGTCACACACTACTGGTCCACATACTGCAACGTGATGGGCTCCACAATCACACTCTGGATATTCACATGCAGCATGGGTAATAATAAGCAAATGGCCACTGCATGATGAATAGGATTGACTGTTTTTACAGCTCCTATTTACTTTATAAAATTGAACACAGAGATTTAGATGACAATTACATGGCTATAGAAAATATAATTGCTATCACTGGCATATATTAAGTATTAAGTATTAAGGAATAAAACATGATGTGTTGCACTGTTAAAGTAAACCATCCTGAAACAATTTCACATCAATTTTAAAAATGTAAACTTGTGAATGAAAAACATACTGCACAGATTGTGGTTAACATGTCCACCAGACAGAAAAAAAGGGCCTTGGTTCAAGTCCCCTGGGCTCAGGGGTGTTTTTGTGCAGTTTGCATGTTCTCCGTGTGCTTGGGTGGGTTTCTTCGCACAGTCCATAGACAGGGCAGTGGTGGCCGAGTGGTATAGAGCAGTGGTCCCCAACCCTCAGGCCATGGACCGGTACCGGTCCGTGGATCAATTGGTACCGGCCGCACAATAAATAATTATTCATTTATGTTTTATTTATTATCTGAGTCTGAACGATCTTTTATTTTTGAAAAAACTTTTATTTTGAAAAATGACTGGATTCTCTCTTTTACATGTCTATCATTTGAGCGCTAAAATGGAACCCACAAGGGGACGGCACATGAACAGAGGCGAGTTAGTTGGACATGTTTCGAACAATAGTGGACATTAAGGGTGAGCCTGAGCCTTCATTCTCCCAGCCAGTGCATCATCACCTGTGTTATTTATTTTTTTTAAAAGTTCGAGCTCGATTAAAAATGTAACGCTTAATCCTGATTTTGAAGGCTGGCGCACATCTCAGCCGACTCTGAGCAAGGGCAGGGTATTATATTTACAATATAAACCCCCCGGGCCGCGGTAAAATTGTCAAGCGTTGACCGGTCCGCGGTGATAAAAAGGTTTGTGACCACTACTATAGAGCGCTGGAACGCTGATCCAAACATTGGGGATTCGAGTCCCGCTCTCCACAAGGTTATCACTGTCCTCCCCAGTGCAGCTAACTGGGTTATCAAAGGCCGGCCATGTCTCTCACTGTCTATGGTGTGAGGTTCATGTAAAAGAACGTTTGCTGACTTTCGACGAGAGTAGGCTGCAAAGCCGTCGGTGTGTTTCCACCCTGCGATGGCCTGGCGAGCTGTCCAGGGTGTACTCTCCCCTCGCCCGGAGTTGGCAGGGATGGGCACCAGCCTCCCCGCGACCCTAATTAGGATGAAGCGGTTACAGAAAATGATGATGAACAATTGCATGAGGCGTCACAGTGGTGTAGTGGTATGCACTCTCGCTTCACAGAACCCTCCCAAAAAAACCCCCCAAAAAAACAGGTCGTGGGTTAAAGACCCGGGCTCGGCGTGGGTGTTTCTGTGTGGAATTTGCATATTCTGTCTGTACTTGTGTGGGTTTTCTCCAAGCACTATGGTTTCCTCCAACAGTCCAAAAACATGCACACAGGACTAATTGGCTGTTCCAAATTGCCCTTCAGGGTTTCAAGCCCCACTCATCACAGCTTGTCACTGTCTCCCAGTGCAGCTAACTGGGTTATCAAAGGCCGGCCATGTCTCTCACTGTCTATTTTGAGAGGTTCATGTAAAAGAACCATTGCTGACTTTTGACAAGAGTAGCTGTAAAGCCGTCAGCGTGTTTCCTCCCTGCAATGGCCTGGCGAGCTGTCCATGGTGTACTCTGCACTCGCCCGGAGTCGGCTGGGATGGGCGCCAGCCTCCCCGCGACTCTAATTAGGATTAAGCGGTTACAGAAAATGAACTGAACTGAAATTGCCCCTTGGTGTGAATGTCAGTAAATATGGTTGTATGTGTGTTAACCCTATGATGGTCTGTCATGCTGATCAGGGTGTACCCAGCCTTGCACAGAGTTAAAGTCTCCAGCCTGCCTGCACCCCTAGTTGGTATAAAGGTAAAGTCCTTTGGGATTTTTACACCTGAGCCTAGAGGCTCATCAGGCTGGTGCTTATCTCCGGTGTTCGTAGCGTGAAGCAACTAGGAGTACAACTCCTCCTGGATGGGACGCTAGTCCATCGCAGGTTACCTCCCCAGTATATTTTTACTGGTTCCCATTTATACTGCTGGGTGAACAGAGGCACACTTGGGGTTAAGACCTTGCCCAGGGCTCTAAGCACAGTGGGGGTCTAACTGGGATTTGAATTCACAACCTCCCGATCATGAGCACAACACCCGAATCACTACGCCACCAGCCCCAGTCTAGTTGGTATAAGCAGTTTGGCAAATGGAGAGACCGGTGGAACAATTACACTCTGAAGGTAATGGTTATGTCACTGAATATTCAATTTCGCAGCATCTATTGAGTCTGAGGTGCATAACTGCGAATATACTTTATAGCAACATATATCAAAGAAGCTCCATGAACACACAACGAACAGGTGCACAAGCTCTGCTTAATGATGTCTTTTTAAGTCTGGTTAAAGTTTAGGTACATACTACATGAAAACACAACAATGCAAACTAAAATGATATGTTTATAGTTTATATTTACAGATATTGACCATGACATAGACAGGTCGTGTGAGGTCTGGGCTTTGAGCGAGATAAGTGCTACATATCTTATGGAGTCATTCTCATCGTTTAGTACAGAGTACATTGAATCGAAACTATATGTATACAGGGATCCCTCACTTTCCGTGGTTAATGGGGACTGAGACCCCCCCCCCGGTGACCACCAATTTCCGTGAAGTAGGATCGACACCACTGACTGATGTATATGTACTTGTATATGTGTATATAAAGTCAATAAGTATGTATTCAATGCTATAAATGCTTATAATAACAACTAAACATTCAAAAATAATGCATAAAATGTAAATATAAACACACACAGACGCGCGCAGCACATGCACTCAGATGCGCCTCTCAAATAAAAATATAAGTAGTTTTGTTTGGGGGGAGGTTGTTTTTTTTTTTTTTTTTGTGGGTTTTTTTTTTTTTTTTGCATAATTGGCCTTGTTTTGAGTCATTTTCCTGAACTTTTTCCTTATTTTTCCTTAATTTTCTTATTTTTAAAAAATTTCCATGAATATTTTTGAAAAACCCGCGATGCACTGAAGCCGCAGAAACTGAAGTATGAAGTAGCGAGGGATCACTATGTGTATATATATATATATATATATATATATATATATATATATATATATAATGCAGCCGTGAGGAAGGGGGGGGGCACAAACCAGTGTCTCTCCCTCACGCCGGTCCCAAGCCCGGATAAATGCAGAGGGTTGCATCAGGAAAAGGCATCCGGCGTAAAACAAATGCCAAATAAAATATGCGAGTCACTACAAAGAATGTCATACCGGATCGGTCGAGGCCCAGGTTAACAACGACCGCCAATCAGTGCTGTTAACCAACAGGGTGCTGGTGGAAATTGGACTACTGTTAGTCGAAGATGTCGAAGAAGGAGAGGCGGGAGGCGTGTCTGTAGGCAGAGAGAGAAGAGGAAAGGCATCAGTCTAGGACTGAAAGTAGGGACTTTGAATGTTGGAACTATGGCAGGAAAAGGTAGAGAGCTGGCTGACATGATGCAGAGGAGGAAGGTGGACATACTGTGTGTTCAGGAGACCAGGTGGAAAGGTAGCAAGGCTAGAACCTTAGGAACAGGGTTTAAGCTGTTTTTTCATGGTGTGGATGGGAAGAGAAATGGAGTAGGAGTCATCTTGAAGGAGGAGTTTGTCAGGAATGTTCTAGAAGTGAAAAGAGTGTCAGACAGAGTGATGAGTCTCAAGTTAGAAATTCAATGTTGTTAGTGCTAATGCCCCACAGGCAGGATGTGAGCTAGAAGAGAAGGAGAGATTCTGGAGTGACTTAGATGAAGTGATGCAGAGTACCCCCAGAGGTGAAAGAGTGGTCA
Organism: Plotosus lineatus; assembly: GCA_024760905.1. Lineage (NCBI taxonomy): Eukaryota > Metazoa > Chordata > Actinopteri > Siluriformes > Plotosidae > Plotosus > Plotosus lineatus. The sequence continues at coordinate 73,696,148 of CM045729.1, forward strand.
TTGGTGCAGACTTCAATGGACATGTTGGTGCAGGAAACAGAGGGGACGAGGAAGTGATGGGCAGGTTTGGTATCCAGGACAGGAATGCAGAAGGACAGATGTTGGTAGATTTTGCAAAAAGGATGGAAATGGCTGTGGTAAATACTTTCTTCCAGAAGAGACAGGAGCATAGGGTGACTTATAAAAGCGGAGGTAGGAGCAGGGGATGTAATTTGAAGGAAGTCAGTGACTGCAAAGTAGTAGTGGGTGAGAGTGTTGCCAAACAGCATAGGTTGGTGGTGTGCAGGATGGTACTGATGGTGAGGAAGGCGAAGAAGACAAAGGCAGTGCAGAAGACAAAGTGGTGGAAGCTGAAAAAGGAAGAGTGTCATGTTGTCTTCAAGGAAGAGTTGAAACAGGCTTTGGGTGGCCAGGAAGTGCTTCCAGATGACTGGACAACTACAGCAAATGTGATTAGGGAGACAGGTAGGAGAGTACTTGGTGTGTCATCTGGAAGGAGAGTAGATAAGGAGACTTGGTGGTGGAATGAGGAAGTGCAGGAGTGTGTACAAAGGAAGAGGTTAGCTAAGAAGAAGTGGAACATTGAGAGGACCGAAGAGAGTAAACAGGAGTACAGGGAGACACAGCATAAGGCGAAGGTAGCGGTGTCAAAGGCCAAACAGAGGGTGTATGATGACTTGTATGCTCGGTTGGAAAGTAAAGAGGGAGAAAATGATCTATACAGGTTGGCACAGGAGAGAAATAGAGATGGGAAGGACGTGCAGCAAGTTAGAGTGATTAAGGACAGAGAGGGAAATGTATTGACTGATGACAGAAGTGTGCTGGGAAGATGGAAAGAGTACTTTGAAGAGCTGATGAATGAAGAAAATAAGAGAGAAAAAAGAGTAGAAGAGGTGACTGTTGAGGACCAGGAAGTAGCAAAGATTAGTAAGGGTGAAGTTAGGAGGGCATTGAAGAGGATGAATAATGGAAAGGCAGTTGGCCCTGATGACATTCCGGTGGAGGTATGGAAGTGTCTAGGAGAGGAAGCAGTAGATTTCCTGACAAGAACATTCAACAGGGCCTTAGAGAGTGAGAGGATGCCAGAGGAATGGAGGAGAAGTGTGCTGGTGCCCATTTTTAAGAACAAGGGAGACGTGCAGAGTTGTGGCAACTTCAGAGAGATAAAGTTGATGAGCCATACGATGAAGTTATGGGAAAGAATAGTGGAAGCTAGACAAAGGGCAGAGGTCAGCATTTGTGCACAACAGTTTGGTTTCATGCCAAGAAAGAGCACCACAGATGCAGTGTTTGCCTTAAGGATGTTAATCGAGAAGTACAGAGAAGGTCAGACGGAGCTGCATTGTGCCTTTGTGGATGGAGAAAGCATATGACAGGGTACCGAGAGAGGAACTGTGGTATTGTATGTGGAAGTCTGGAGTATGTTAGAGTGGTGCAGGACATGTATCAGTGATGTAAGACAGTGGTGAGGTGTGCTGTCGATGTGACAGAAAAGTTCAAGGTGGAGGTAGGACTGCATCAAGGGTCAGCTCTGAGCCCCTTCTTGTTTGCTATGGTGATGGACAGGCTGACAGACGAGGTTAAGCAAGAATGTCCATGGACTATGATGTTTGCAGATGACATTGTGATCTGTATTGAGAGCAGAGAACAAGTGCAGGAAAATCTAGAGAGGTGGAGGTATGCCCTGGAAAGGAGGGCAATGAAGGTAGCCTCAGTAAAACAGAATACATGTGTGTGAATGACAAGGACCCAAGAGGAACGGTGAGGTTACAGGGAGCAGCGATAAGGAAGGTAGAGGATTTTACGTACTTCGGCTCAACAATCCAGAGCAATGGAGAGTGTGGAAAAGAGGTGAAGAAGTGTGTGCAGGCAGGTTGGAATGGTTGAAGAAAAGTGTCCGGAGTGATGTGTGATAGGAGGGTATCGGCAAGAATGAAAGGAAAAGTGTACAAGACGGTGTTGCGGCCATCGATGTTGTATGGTTTAGAAACAGTGGCCCTGGGGAAAAGACAGGAGGCAGAGCTGGAGGTAGCAGAGATGAAAATGTTGAGGTTCTCTTTGGGAGTAACGAGGATGGATAGGATCAGGAATGAGCACATCAGAGGGACAGCACATGTAAGACATTTTGGAGACAAAGTCAGAGAGGCTAGATTGAGATGGTTTGGACATGTACAGAGGAGGGATAGTGAGTATATCGGTAGTAGGATGCTGAGGTTGGAACTACCAGGCAGAAGGCCCAGAGGAAGACCAAAGAGATGATCCATGGATGTGGTTAAATACAAGAAAAACAGAGCAAAAGCAGATTCCTCTGATTAGTTTTCCATCTTAAAACATGATAATAATGACATCGTCTGCTCCATGTGATAGATGCCGCTATGTGGCCGTTCAGTGGAGTATACAGTTTCTAAAGGAGAATTGATTCTCAAACATTTTATCTAGTAAAATAAAGGAAAAATAAAATAAATAAAAATAGAAACAGTATTTAGACATAGATTTTGTGGCGCATCCAGCATACAGTGCAAAACACCACAAAAGAATTACTTAGCCCCGTTTTATTTCAGACTTCATATGTGTTTTCAGGGGAAAGAAGCCTTCTGTTCTATCACTTTCTCTCTGTGGTACACAGCATTTCTTTTCTACTGCCTCGATACAAATGTCCAAGACTCGACATACACTCTAATGTTATTTTATTGAAAATAATGGCATAAAGTACTACAACTGATTTAGCTTTAATAGAGATGTAAGAAATACATCAGCTGAGGACCAGGGAGAGCTGCTACAGTGCTATTGCATATGAAACAGTAAAATGAATCTGACACTTTCACTTTGTGCTTTCTTCTGTTTTTTTTTTTTGTTTTGTTTTTTTTCCACTGGTTTCACAGCACACATGCATTGATGGGCCCAAGTGCATTCTGATACGCATCCTTGCTGTCAACATTTGCCTGTGAGGTTCCCCAGCGGTTCCCACAGTATCGCTAATGGAAGACACCAAAACGAGGTAATTAGGGAAGCGAATAATGCTGCACTTAGACAACCACTGGGAGGGGATGTGTGTGTGTGTGTGTGTGTGTGTGTGTGTGTGTGTGTGTGTGTGTGTGTGTGTGTGTGTGTGTGTGTGTTGGTGGGGCCCAATCCTGGGGACATTTGGCTTTTCTTTTTTAAACTACAGCATTTATCTTTATAAAAAAAAAAAAAAAAAGAAGAAAAAAAAAACCCTAAAAGCGTTTTTCTTTTGTTTAATGAGGCTAAAATTTGGGTGAGATTTAGCTGTAGGCATAGCTGTGTATTATCTGCATTAATAATTACATCAGTAGAAACTTAGGTCCCCGTAAGGATGGTAAAACCACTGCATGTGTTTATTTGTGCATGAGAGAAATGTGTGTGTGTGTGTGTGTGTGTGTGTGTGTGTGGGTGTGTGTGTGTGTGTGTGTGTGTGTGTGTGTGTGTGTGTGTGTGTGTGTGTGTGTGTAGGGTGTTTGGTAGTTGTTGAGAGAGAATGGGAACCGGATTAACTGATCTGATTTAAAGGGATTAGCAAATCCCACCGAATACAAGTAGCCGGCAGAATCCCCCACTGCATGCTCCTCACTCTGTAATCCCTCTCAAGTGAGCCGTGGAATTGTGTCTCCCTGTAATCTGCGGGATTCAATCGATGAGACCCAATAAATTTGACAGGCACTGGGCTGGGGGTGGGGGTGGGGATTGGGGCTGAAAAACAATAAGAGTAAAATAGGCTCAGCCAAATCTGGATTATGGCGGGAACAAGTGGTCGACTGTTGCTCACATTAAACACGGACTCTCTAGAGATGCCGGCTTCTTGCTCTGAGCCACCACAGCTGAGCTGCTGAACAGTTTAGATGAGCTCTTACTGGTACACAGAAGCCAAGAGGGAGGTGATATAATGTCTGAGAAAGAGACTTTCTCTGATTGCGTCCCCATTTCCATTCCCATGCCTTATGTCCATGCTAAGAAGAAGGGAAACGAATTCATGCTAATGTCTTCCATCCATCATGAGGTTATTAAATTGCAACTGCCGCTTGGAAGAGGAGCCTAAATATGATTGCAACCACTTAGGAAACAAAGGAAATGTGCAGACATAAAAAAAATATATAATAATAATAAAATAGACCAGGGCTACATATGATCACAAAAGATGGCTTGCCGAATTGAATTACAAGAGTTTTGTGTCCTCGGAGTAACAGAGGAACTGTGGTACTGTTCCCCACCCCCCTTCCCATCAACACCCTTGACTGGAGGGAATGCTGGCGATTGGTAGGCTTATTAAGCTAGTGGAGTGGCAGGTATGTCTTTAATGTGATGGGCTGGAAGAACTGGTGGTGACTGTGATGGAAGTGGTAATTATTTTGCCGGTTATTCTAATGGGAACTGGGTGGCACGGCAACAGTAATTAAAGTTTGCCTGATGGATCCTGTGACTTCCTGCTCTGGGCAGGCTTAAGGGGAAACTGAAGAATAACTGCTTTATCTCCTGAGAGAGACAGAGAGACAGAGTGAGAGAGTGAGAGTGTGTGTGTGTGTGTGTGTGTGTGTGTGTGTGTGTGTGTGTGTGTGTGTGTGAGAGAGAGAGAGAGAGAGAGAGAGAGAGAAAGCTTGGACCCCTAAAATATCCTGTATAGATAAGTATTCTGTGGAACCCTTCAACCGATTTCCATACAGCACAGCAATTAAAGATGATAAACCAGAAATAACTGTGAAGAGGTGGTGTAACTGCCTGTGTACTTCTGTTCACAACTTTCAAGGAACTGGCACAGTGCGTTCATTTATAACTTCTATACCACTTCCAGGTTCTTTATTTTTATGTACATGGACAAAAGACGGTCTCATCCGACTACATACAGAATTCATTCATCCATCCATTCGTTTTCTGAACCGCTCTCTCTCCGAATTAGCGTCACACAGAGGCTGGCACCCAGTTCAGCTGACTCCGGGCGAGGGTGGGGTAGACCCTGGACAGCTCACAAGGTTATCGTAGGGCCAACACTACATACATAATTGTGTTAGTCATAAATAAATCCAAACCAAGGAAAAGCCAGTTAGTCACTCTCTCACTCGCTTGCTCGCTCACCCACTCACTCACCCACCCACTCTCCCACTCACTCACCCACTCACTCACTCTTTCATGAACATAACCACTAACTCACTCACCCACCCACTTACTCACTCACTCACTCACTCACTCACTCACTCACTCACTCACACACACACCCACTCACCCACTCACTCACTCACTCACTCACTCACCCACCCACACACCCACTCACACACACACTCACTCACCCACCCACCCACCTAGTCACCCACTCACCCACCCACTCACTCACTCACTCCTCACTCACTCACCACCACCACTCACTCACCCGCTCTCCAGCTCACCCACCCACTCACCCACTCACTCACTCACTCACTCACTCACTCACCCGCTCTCTATCTCACTCGCTCACTCACTCACACACTCACTCACCCACCCACCCACCCACCCACCTAGTCACCCACTCACCCACCCACCCACTCACTCACTCACTCACCCACTCACTGACTCACTCACTCACCCACTCACCCGCTCTCCAGCTCACTCGCTCACTCACTCACCCACCCACCCACTCACTCACTCACTCACTCATTCACTTAATTATTCGCTAAAGTGTTTAATCCTACTCTTAGAGTTGTGGGTAGACTTGTGTTTTTCTCAGCTGGCTCTTGGTGAATGTGGGGTACACCCTGAACAGCACACCAGGCCATCACAGGACCAAAGCCAGTGTGCATTCCATAAATTAATTAATGCAGGCAAGCTCATTTATCATTGGCTGCGCATGTTTAAGCATTCAAGCTTGAGCTGTAGGATTTCTGTCATGTTAGCACAATTTACACATTTCTCGCTGAATCCTGCACTCACGTAAACACACGTGTTTTCTTTCTCTCTCGGGCACATGAATGCGAGTGTTGTGATGTGTACCCATGCCTTGTCCAGACAACGTGTATTTCCTAGCATCCTTGATGGTATATTATTGCTTTTGTTTGAGTTGTTTGAGTTGGTTTTTTTTTTGTTTGAGTTGTTTGCTTTTTGTTTGAGTTGCATGCTTCATGTTAGTTTTTAAAAAAAATAATTGCTTTTTTATTTTTAGCAAATTAAGATAAATATTAGCGAAGCAAACTAACTACGTTCAGCATATAAACGACATGAAGCAGCAGCCTTAACAGCATCCAGTGCTTCCGTCCAAGCTTTTGGAAGGAATAATTTAAGACAATCACTCGGACTTCTAGTTTTGCTTAAGCCTCAGACTCACTCCGCTGGAATGGCTTTACGTGACGGTGGATTTTTAATTTTTTTCTTTGTTACCTTTTTTGCTAACATTATTCTGTAGGTGCTCCACACACACTTTTGTAAGAATATGTGAGTGTTGAGGAGCCACCTTGAGAACTAGGAGGGTGTTGTTTTCATTCAAAGAAAGTTTGGAAGTGTTAAAAATTACAATGTTTCAAGCGCCGGATCAGTCCAACTTTTGTGAACATGAAGACAACAGTGAGACATACATGCCTTTCCTGATGTCACTGTAGATTTCATCCGAGGAAAACATGGAACAGGGACATCCATGTATTCATCTCAGTCACTGTCAATAGATATGACTGCTGTGACGTATGCAGCACAGATACTCATGTCTCTCAAGCAAGTGTATATTTCCATCAATCATATTTTTTGACAGACCACCTCTAAAATCCATCGGAATGGTTACAGAATAGCTACGGTCATGGTTCCAGTAAAGGTCCACGTCTCTCTGTCTGTCTGTCTGTATGTATGTCTGTCTGTCTGTTCATCCATTCATCTATAGTGCTGGTCAAAGATTTTTGCCCCCTGGCCAATCGCTGACATTTTTTGCACGTTTGTCACTGTCATCTATTTCAGATCAAGCAAACCCACATATTATACAACGATACAACACAAGTAAACACTAAACGCCATTTTCAGTGCCAATTGCATTTAATAAGGGGAAAAAAGCAAACATCTGAACCTATAAGGTCTTCTTTTCCTTTCGGCTTTTCCCTTCAGGGGTCGCCACAGCGAATCATCTGCCTCCATCTCACCCTATCCTTTGCATCTTCTACTCTTACACCAACGACCTTCATGTCCTCCTTCACCACATCCATGAATCGTCTCTTTGGTCTTCCTCTAGGCCTTTTGCCTGGTAGTTCCAGCCTCAGCATCCTATTACCAATATACTCACTATCCCTCCTCTGTACATGTCCAAACCATCTAAATCTAGCCTCTCTGACTTTGTCTCCAAAACTTCTTACATGTGCTGTCCCTCTGATGTGCTCATTCCTAATCCTATCCATCCTCGTTACTCCCAAAGAGAACCTCAACATTTTCATCTCTGCTACCTCCAGCTCTGCCTCCTGTCTTTTCCCCAGGGCCACTGTTTCTAACCCATACAACATCGTTGGCCTCAACACCGTCTTGTACACTTTTATCTGAACCTATAAGGTATGCATAAGTAATTGCCCCCTAAACCTAATAGCTGGTTGAACCACATTTTGCAGCAATAACTGCAGTCAAGCATTTGCGATAAGAGGCAATGAGTCTTTCAAATTCGCTGTGATGGGATTTTGGCCCAGTCTTCTCTGCAGAATTGTTTAAGATCAACCAGATTGGATGGTTTTTGGGCATGAACAGCCTTTTTAAAGTCATGGCACAGCATCTCAATAGGGTTCAGGTTGGGACTTTGACTAGGCCACTCCAAAGCCCTCATTTTGTTCTTTTTTAGCCATCCAGAACTGTCTGCAGAACTCAGGTGCGCTTTAGCTTGAGGTCTCGAACAGATGGACAAACATTCTTCACCAGGATTTCTTGGTAGCGAGCATAATTCATGGTTCCATCAATTATGACAAGTCACCCAGATCCTGAAGCAGCAAAGATGTCCCAGATCATCACACTTCCATCACCATGGTTCACTGTTAGCACAATGTTCTTTTTATCAAATGCAGTGTTCCTTTTGTGCCAGATGTAACTGGATGCATTTCAAAAAGTTCAACTTTAGTTTCATCAGTCCAGAGGACATTATCCCAAAAGCTCTGGGGATGATCAAGATGATTCTTGGCAAACGTGAGTTGTGCCTTAACATTCTTTTTTGTCAACAGTGGTTTTCGCCTCAGAACTCTTCCATGGATTCCATTTTTGCTTCTGAAGGTGGAATCATGAACATTGACATTAACTGAGGCAAGTGACGCTTGTAGTTGTTCAGAAGTGGTTTTTGGATCCTTTGTGACTTTTCCGGTTAGTCTGCGCCATGATCTTGGAGTAATTTTATTAGGTCGGCCATTCCTGGGAAGGGTCACCACTGTGCCATGCTCTCTCCATTTATGGATAATGGCTCAGATAATGGTCTGCTGGAGTCCCAAAGATTTACCAACGACTTTGTACTGAGACAACTGAGACATCGCTATAATATTCTTTCTTGTTTGCTCTTGAAGCTCACTGGATCGTGGCATGATGATGCGTGTTCAATATGGCCTACCTCACCTTGTCAGACAGGTTTTATGTTAGGGATCTCCTGATTGATAATGTCTGGCAGCAATCAGACCTGGGTGTGGCCATGACATTGAACCCAGTTTTCCCCTCTAACAGGATTAATCACAATTACCTCATCATTTAACAAGGGGCAATTACTTTTTCACAGAGGTTCATGTAGGTTTGTATACGATTTTTTTTCTGAACAAATAAAATCACAACAGGAAAACTACATTTTTTAAATACAGTACTTGGGTTATCTTTGTCTAATGTTTACATTTGTTTGATGATCTGAAAAAATTAAGTTATTTATATATATATGTGTATGTATGTATGTATGTATATTCCAAATGTGTTTGCATGTATGTGGATTCCAAAAAAGTTGGGACACCATGCAAGTTGTGAATAAAACCTGAATGCAAGGATGTGGAAGTGCCATATTTCAATAATTTATTCCAAATAGAACATAGATGACAGAGTCAAAAGTTTAAACTAAGAAAATGTATAATTTTAAGGGGAAAAAAATATTTTGATTTTAAATTTCATGGTGTCAACAAATCTCAAAAAAGTTGGGACAGGTAGCAATAAGAGGCTGGAAAAGTCAATTGCACTTATAACGAACAGCTGGAAGACCAATTACCACTAATGAGGTCCGTTGGCAACATGACTGAGTATAAAAAGAGCTTCTCAGAGTGGCAGTGTCTCTAAGAAGCGAAGATGGGTAGAGGATCACCAATTCCCCCAATGTTGTGTAGAAAGATAGTGGAGCAATATCAGAAAGGTGTTTCCCAGCAAAAATTGCAAAGAGTTTGAAGTTATCATCACCTACAGTGCAGAACATCATCCAAACATTCAGAAAATCTGTAACACTAATTTGGCACTTCCAAGTTATTGCATTCAGTTTTTATTGACAATTTATATAGTGTCCCAATTTTTTTGGAATCCATTGAATACACACACATACACACACACACACACACACACACACACACACACACACACATACACACACACACACACACACACAGTATATTATTTGGGAAGGCTATCTTTATTTAGCAACTATCAATCAAATACTGTATATGAAAGAAGCTCCTGAAAATGATCTCTCTGTTGCTCTGTATATGAGCTCCAAGCAAGGTCTTTGACTTTAGCTGTAAAAGTATCTATATGCATATGCATATCTAATGTATTTTATCAATTAATTTTGACTGAATACACAGGGTTCCTAGTGGCACAGTGGTGTCGTGATTAACACATCTGCCCCACAGCAATAAGTGTCATGGGGTTCGAGTCCCAAGTTCAGGTATTTCTGTGTGGAGTTACCATGTTGTCCTTGGTCTTCAGGTCATGCTTTTGAGCTACACCGTTTAAGTCTCTGGCGACACAGTGGTGTAGTGAGTCCGTCTCGCAGTAAGATGGTCTTCGGTTAGTACGCTCGCCCCGTGCTTGCATGGGTTTCCTTCAGGTACTTTGGTTTCCTCCAACAGTCTAAAACATACACATTAGGCTAATCGGCTGTTCAAAATTGAGTGTAGATGTGGGTATGGTTGTGTGTATTGGCCCTGCAAGGTAGAGATGAGAGTTGGTTTGGTAAATGAGGGCGTCTGTCTGTCTTCCTTTCGGCTCTTTCCCTTTTACTCAGGTCAGGAGTCGCCACAGCGAATCATCTGATTCGCACGTTTGATTTGGCAGAGGTTTTTACGTCGGATGCCCTTCCTGTCACAACCCTTTTTAGCAAGGGACAGAAACACGCTGACGGCTTTGCAGCTACTCTTTACGAAAGTCAGCAATGGTTCTTTTACATGCCTCTCACCATAGACAGTGAGAGACATGGCCCGCCTTTGATAACCCAGTTAGCCGCACTGAGAGGGACAGTGACAACCTTGTGGAGAGTGGGACTTGAACCCCCAACCAAGCATCAGATCAGCATTCCAGCGCCCTATACCACTAGACCACCACTGCCCTGGTAAATGAGGGAGTGAGTGATCAAAATCAACTCGCCTCATGTGCTTAGTATCTTATATTCTCTAATCTCTTGTTTTGGTTCTGTATCTGTTTCTAATTGCAATAACAAGAATGTGTGACTGAAGGAAGGTTCTTGCCCATTAGTGATAACTTGGCAATACAGCAGTGATTTGCAGAAAGTACGAAAGTCAGTGATAAAGTGTTCTGCCATCTTCATCACCTCAAGATGGCCTCTTTTTCTTGCCTCAAGAGACCATGCCATTTCCGTAAGATGCCGATGGTTACTAATATCACTGTGCGTGGTGTAGGGGTCATTGACAATCACATACTAGAGTAGAAAAATGGTTTCAGAATGACATCACAGCTGATTCCATTTTTTATTTCCAAGAGCTCACACTGTATTTCATGTCTATTTACTAATCCTGGAAAGTGAATAAGCACCTTTAGGCTGCAAGCAAGGAAGTAAATCGGAAGCCGGCTGCTCCAGTATCCTTGTAATATTCCTGGATGCCTTCCTTTAGTTTGTTTCCCTTGAAATCAATTTAATTCACATGCTCCCCAGGTTGTCTAAATAAATAGGAATGGGTTCTGTCCATTCGTCCGGTATGTCTTTAGTTTCTGGACATGGACTTCACGTGTGCTACAGCTGGGACTTTCAAGTTTGGTATGCTGCGTTACGACTATGGGTGTGAGGATGAGTTTATGTATGAGTGACCTTGTCCTACTTTTCAAGATCACAGAAGCAAAACTGTATATTAAGTTTAAAAATTTTGGACATTTACTTGCCGCACGCCGAAGCTGGGGCTTTCTAACTTGATATGCTTGTTTCAAATTGGCACATTATGAAATGGTCCTTTTGGCTGGAGTGTGTTTGTAAAACTCAACTTTTTATATGTGATGTTTTTTTTTTTTTTTTTTTTTTTTTTTTAAACTTCTGTGTATTGACACAGCATTTGTTGTACATTTTCTTCCTAAACATCTGCTACCCGCTTTGTATTACTTTAGGCTAGAAAATCACATTACGTCTGGATCTTTAAGAGACTTCTGCTATTTCCACACCTCTCATGACTGCAGACAAAGTGAAGTACGAGACGTGGGTTTAATGATCTAACGTTTCTACTTGGCTATTAGTTTTTAAATGCCACAACTTGCAAATTCTGCCCTTTCTGTCAGCAGCAGTATGAGAATATATGCATTTGTTTATGTGTGTGTGTGTGTGTGTGTGTGTGTGTATGTGTTTGTGTGAGTGCACACTATTGCGGCAACGTTGGCCAAGATTTTAACGCACTGATTTATTTATATATATATATATATATATATATATATATATATATATATATATATATATATATATATATATATATATATATATATATATATATAATTTATTTTAGATCATTGATATCAGAAAGGTATCCAGCTTTTGTGTTTGTACTTATTGCCCTTAAAACATTACATAATGCCACCAGCTTCACAGAAGCGTGGCGTTACCCTCAGAGCCTCAATACGATCCTGAGTTCAGGTTCCTGTCTTTGCAGAGGTTCTGCATATGTGGATTTCCTCCATGTGTTTTCCTCCCACCACACAAAAGCAGGCATGTAGGTGGACAGGCTTTAATTGCTACGAGGTGTGAATGTCGCTATTTTGGGACTGGATCATTATGACCCTGACTAGGGTAAAGAACTCACTGATGATGAGCAAATGAATGATGCTTTTCATGGCCATGTCTTTATTAGTGAGTTAAAAGATAAACCAGGTTCCCCCGTAATGGAAAACTTAAATGAGTCTAGCAACTTTACTTGGGAGAAAAATACATGAATCACCTCCAGTGGGGGGGTAGACTGGAGCCTATCCAACCAACACTGGGAGAACACTGAGTGATGGCAGGGTACACCCTGAACCAGCTTTCCGGATGATTGTAGGGCCAACACATATACACCCATTCAAACTATTATCTGCGCCTAGGGGCAATCTGGAACAGCCAATTAGCCCACTGTGAGGCGGCATGGTGGCGTAGTAGTTAGCATGTCTGCCTCACAGCGAGAAGGCCTGGGTTCGATTCCAGGCCAGGGCGTTTCTGTGTGGAGTTTGCATGTTCTCCCCGTGCTTCTGCGAGTTTCATCTGGGCGCTCCGGTTTCCTCCCACAGTCTAAAAACATGCACAGTAGGTCAATTGGCTGTTCCAAATCACCTGTAGATGTGAGTGGGCCCGTATGTGGCCTGGCGAACCATACGGTAGATCATTGTGATCACAGCCATGACAATCCCTGTATGAGCATCATTCAAACTTCAGGGATCGACATCCATTCCTCGTGATTGGATGTAGACGTAGAAAGAGAGAGAGAGCCTAATATGCATGTCTTTGTACTATGAGAGAAAACCTGTTCACCTGGAGGAAACCCATGCAGGCACAGCGAAAACGTGCAAACCCAGGACCTTCTCGTCTCATGAGACGGAGCCCCTTTAACAATATAGCTCAAAACCATGACCTGTCCTAGACACTTTCTGGCTTTACTGTATGCACTAAACAAATGTCTGTTCATTCGTGGCGCACTGGGACTCTTTGGAAAAGCATCCTGGGGACAGACAGAAATCAGTGTCTCTTTGATGAATGTGTCTTCCCTGTTTCCGAAGCTCGAAATGCCAGCAGAGAAGAAAGTTTTCCTTAAAGTGATGTCTGCATGGAGCCCTGCACCACTGATAGGTAATGAGCATTTATGTAAACCAAGAAAGCTGGAGCTCTGGAACGCAGAGCTTTGGCAGATGCTTAGCATTGCGGGCTATTAGGATTACAGTGTTTGGCCTTAAATTAAATTTTGATTATTCGATTATGTCAGAGATCACATTGACACCATTTTGTCACAACTACCAACAGAGACGCTTAGAATAGATATGAAGGAGTCTACACTTATTATAGGGGCAGTGGTGGTCTAGTGGTATAAGGCACCGGATCGCTGATCCAAAGGTTGGGGGTTCGAGTCCCACTCTCCACAAGGTTGTCACCGTCCCCTCCAGTGCAGCTAACTGGGTTGTCAAAGGCCGGTCATGTCTGTCACTGTCTATGGTGTGAAGCATGTAAAAGAACCATTGCTGACTTTCGACAAGAGTAGGCTGAAAAGCCGTCAGCGTGTTTCCGCCCTGCGATGGCCTGGCGAGCTGTCCAGGGTGTACTCTTCCCTCGCCCTGAGTTGGCTGGGATGGGCACCAGCCTCCCCGCGACCCTAATTAGGATGAAGCGGTTACAGAAAATGAACTGAACAGAAATGAACTTATTATAAACATTGAATACCATGGAGCATTGGCTCGCTTTCACTAGAGGAGTTGGTTTGAGTATTTCTATAACTGCACATCCTCTGGGATTTTCACACACAACTGTCCAGAGAGTTTACTTAAAATGGTGAAAAAAAAAAGAAAAAAAAAAATCCAGTGAGCAGCAGTTGTGTGGACAGAAATGTCTTCCTGATGAGAGACGTCCATGAATGAAGAGTGGAGTGGCCAGACTGGTTTGAGTTAAAAGAGAGAGGATACAGTAACTCAAATAATCACTCTGAAGGATTGGGAAAAGGAAAGAATCTCAGAATGCGAAGAGCATCAAACGTTGAGGCAGATGGGCTAAGATCATGTTGAATTGCACTTGTATCAGCCAAGAACAGAAAGCTGAGGCTACAGTGAGCGAAGACTCATCAAAACTGGACAGTTAAAGACTGGAAAAACGTAGTCTGGTCTGATGAATCTTGATTTCCCTTGAGGCACACAGATGGTAGGATCAGAATTTAAACAGCATGGATTCAAGGACCCAACCTGTCTTGTGCCAAGAGTCTATGCTAGTGGAGGTGGGGTAATGATGTGGGGAATGTTTCCTTGGCACATTTTTGAGTCTGTTACTATCAATCATTGCTTGAATGCCACAGGCTATTTGAGTATTATTGCTGACCATGTGCGTACCGTCATGATGACAATTTACAGACCTTTGAATGGCTATTTTCAGCCTGATAATGTACCGTGTCCCAAAGCAGAAGTCTTCTCAACCTTTTCTAATGAGCATTAATAATGAGTCCAGTGTTGTTCAGTGGCTTTCACAGTCCCAGGATCTGATTTCAGTAGAACACATTTCGGGTGTGATAAAACAAGAGACACACAGCGCTAATGTGAATTATTTGACACAATCATGGCAGCAATAACCAGAAACTGAAACGAGTCTTTTGAGCATCTTCTAACATTTCTTCTCAACTGCTTAATTCTACTAGGTTGCGGGGCTGGGGCCTATCTCAGCCAAAACACTAGGCAGCAGAGATTTACACCCTGAACAGCTTGCCAGAGAATCACAGGGCCGCTCACACACAACCATTCACACACTTTTACATCCAGGGGCCATTTGGAGCAACTGCTTAATCTGTCTGGCTTTGGACTGTGGGAAGAAACCACAGTACCGAGAGAAAACCTTCATAAGCACAGCGAGGACATGCAAGCTCAACACAAAAATGCCCCTGGTGAGTCTGGGATTCAAACCCAAGAGCTTCTTGCTGTGAGAGAGATGTGCTAACTACTACACCACCATGCCGCCCATCTTTCAACATAATACAATATAAAATAATAATATAATGTACAATCTGGGCAGGGGCAGTGGTGGTCTAGTGGTATAAGGTACTGGATCGCTAATCCAAAGCTTGGGGGTTCAAGTCCCACTCTCCACAAGGTTGTCACTGTCCCCCCCCCCCCCAGTGCAGCTAACTGGGTTATCAAAGGCCGGCCATGTCTCTCGCTGTCTATGGTGAGAGGCATGTAAAATAACCATTGCTGACTTTCGACAAGAGTAGGCTGCAAAGCCGTCGGCTTGTTTCCGCCCTGCGATGGCCTGGCGAGCTGTCCAGGGTGTACTCTGCCCTCGCCCGGAGTTGGCTGGGATGGGCACCAGCCTCCCCGTGACCCTAATTAGGATGAAGCGGTAACAGAAAATGAACTGATGAACAATCTGGGCAGTGGTGGCCTGGTGGTAAAGGTGTTGGATCACTGATCCTAAGGTTGGGGATTCAAGCCCCACTGTCAACAGATTGTCACTGTCTCCACAGTGCAGCTAACTGGGTTAACAAAGGCCGCCCATGCCTCTCACTGTCTATGGTCTGAGGCATGTAAAAGAACCATTGCTGACCTTCGTCAAGAGTAGGCCGTCAGCGTGTTTCTTCCCTGCGATGACCTGGCGAGCTGTCCAGGGTGTACTTTGCTCTCACCCGGAGTCGATTGGGATGGCAGGCAGCCTCCCCACGACCCTAATTGGGATTACACGGTGACAGAAAATGAATGGATGAATATACAATGTACAACACAGCCTAAAATCTAGTCTGGGTGTATACTGTTAAGAAGCGGGTAAAATTATCTACATTATTTACGCAAGTCATGCTTTGTATGAGGGTGGTTCTGACATAAATTGACTGGGCAAAATATGACGCCAGTGTCGCAAAACAATAGGGTAGGTTCGAAAGTGGTTCAGCACACTTTAACATGACAGTGGTGTGGAAAAACATTTGTGAGGAGTAGATGAAAACACAGTGTAAATAGGTTTTAATGGGGTTGCACCAAATAGTTACAACAAAGCAGCTACAAGACAGCTGGACTCTGATACACGGTTTAAGGCCGGGGTCGGGAACCTTTTCGACTGAGAGAGCCAAAAAAACATATTTTAAATTCTAATCTTCTGAGAGCCATATCTATATTTTAATACTGAATACAACTAAATGGGAAAAGAAAACCGACAATTTGAGGGTATAATAAGACTCTGAATTTATTTTAAACAACATTGTCATAACAAAGTTATTTATGAACAAGAAACGTACTTTTTACTATTAACGCGACTTCTGGTGCTGCATGGTTTTGCTGATGGCTTTGTAGTCTGGTTGATATGTGCTGTGGTTCAGCTTCATGCAGGCGTTTAGGCTTCCATCTATTACACGTGACCGAAAGTTGGTCTTGATACTTTTCAGGTGTGAGAAGGACTTCTCGCCCGCATATGTGGAGCCAAACATGGTCAATACGACAGGACTCACACTCTGCAGTGTTTATGTGACAGGAAGCGCGCCCCAAGTTTTGACAATCAGCTGGTTTGCAGGTTGAAGTTTTTCCATGTCTGTCCATTTTCTGTATTGCTTGCCAGCTCTGCTTGGTTTCTTGCGCATGAGCTGATCAAAAACAAGGGAAATTTACTTATTGACCCAAAAACAACTCGCACAGGCTGTTGCATATAATCCAATAAAATTAGAGTCTAAAGCAGGGGTGTCAAACTCGTGCCACAAAGGGTCATGTGGCTGCAGGTTTTTGTATCAACTAAGCAACAGCACACCTGACTTTGCTCATTTAATCAACTGATCTGAGTGTTCAGGCAGTTGATTGGTCAGTCTCTGTACAGAGCACACCAATTGACCAATCAGCTGCCGGAAGACCCAGCTCTGATGATTAAATGATCCATGTCAGGTGTGCTGCTGCTCGGTTAATACAAAAACCTGTAGCCACATGGCCCTTTGTGGCACGAGTTTGACACCCCTGGTCTAAAGGTATCGGCCACGCCCACACACTGGAGTACAGAAAGAAATGGCTCTCTGCTGTGCGCCACAGTGACAAGTGACATTGAAAATAGATGTATAGATTGAAATGCGTGATATTCATTTATGTTTTTGTTTTATTTGATGGCTTTTTACTGTATTTTTTTAAATGACAGTGAAATTATGTATTAGTTATTCTGTTAAGAAAGGCCACCTGATTTATCTGAGAGCCAGATACAGTCATCAAAGAGCCACGTCTGGCTTGTGAGCCATAGGTTCCCGACCCCTGGTTTAAGAACTCAAACATTTTAAAAATGTTATGATTTATGTTATTTAGTGCCTGTCAATGGAGAAACCATCACAGTGTCAAGACGATGTCATTGTGATCCAACACAGTTTGGAACGACGCTCATCCACTGTCAGTACAGTCCTATGTGAGACATGGTGAACACAAGAATCTATTTTTACCCATTCATAAAAAAGTAAACTTAAGTAGTTGAGGAGATATTGTACAAATGATTTCCATACTTTCTATAGGCGGCTGTGAAGCTATATAAAAGGAATGTTTCAGTTGCAAACATGTTTACCAGAGCAACCAAATCCCGTTTTCTAAAAGCCTGTCAAAGACCTTTCATATGAACCTAACATCAACTCTCGATTATAAGTGGTTGTGAAAATATACGGGGATCCCTCGCTACTTCGCGCTTCAATTTATGTGGCTTCAGTGCATCACGATTTAAAAAAAAAAAAAATGCATCTAATTAAAAAATAAGGAAATTAAGGAAGAATAGGGAAAAAAGTTAAAGAAAATGCCACAAAACAAGGCCAATTATGCAAAAAAACCCCCCCAAAAACCCAAACAAACAAAAACGAAAATCAATCCCAAACCCCCCCATCAAAATTACATTTCTTTCATGAAAATTACATTTTTTTTTGTAGCGTGCGCATCTGAGTGCATGCACGTGCATCTGTGTCCGCACGTGTCTGTATATGAGATTTCCTTTTGGCTTTTCCCCTTTTTCAGGGGTCGCCACAGCGAATGATTCACAAGTTTGATTTGGCATTGGTTTTTACGTCGGATGCCCTTCCTGACACAACCCTTTAGCAAGGGACAGAAACACGCTGACGGCTTTGGGCTTTGCAGCTACTCTTTACAAAAGTCAGCAATGGTTCTTTTACATGAACCTCTCACCATAGACAGTGAGAGACATGGCCGGCCTTTGATAACCCAGTTAGCTGCACTGGATTGGGGGGGGCAATGACAACCTTGTGGAGAGTGGCACTCAAAGCCCCAACCTTAGGATCAGCGATCCAGATGTCCTATACCACCAGGCCACCACTGCCCCATGCGCACGTCTGTATTTATGTGTATTTATATTTTATTTACATCTTGTGCATAATTTTTGAATGTTTAATTTTTATGAGCATTTACAGTATAGCATTCAATATGTATTTATTGATATTATATACACATATACATGTACATTTACGTTAGTCACGGGGGGTCGATCCTACTTCGTGTAATTCGACTAGCGTGGGGGGGATTTTGGTCTCAAATAACAGCGGAAAGTGAGGGATTTTATATTTTATATACTAGTATATATATATATATATATATATATATATATATATATATACATATATATATATACATATATATATATATATATATATATATATATATATATATATATATATATATGGGGCAGTGGTGGTCTAGTGGTATAGGGCGCTGGATCGCTGATCCAAAGGTTGGGGGTTCGAGTCCCACTCTCCACAAGGTTGTCACTGTCCCCCCAGTGCAGCTAACTGGGTTATCAAAGGCGGGCCATGTCTCTCACTGTCTATGATGAGAGGCATGTAAAAGAACCATCTTTCGTAAAGAGTAGCTGCAAAGTCGTCAGTTTCTGTCCCTTGCTAAAAAGGGTTGTGTCAGGAAGGGCATCCGACGTAAAACCCTCTGCCAAATCAAATCGTGCGAATCAGATGAAAAAGCCGAAAGGAAGACCATATATATATATATATATTTTAAAGGGGATCTCTCAGTAGCATCTATGGTTACCATAGCAACCAAATCTATTTTCTCTGAAAGCCTGTCCAATGACCATTTATATGAACTTAACATCAAATCTTGGTCATGTTTGTGAAGATACATTTACAAAAAAGGAACATTAAGTTAGCATCTATGGTTACCATAGCAACCAAATTCACTTTTTTTCTAAAAGTCTGTCCAAAGTCCTTTCATATAAATCAAACATCAAATCTCGGTTATATAACTGGTTGTGACGATTCGTCTTAAGAACCGCAAAGGGTATAGCAGAACATCGTGACAGAGGGGAAACAAGAACACAGAGGCTGGCTGCTGAGTATCCTGCTTCGTGGTCTGCCCGTTACATGGGATAGATATCCCACAATAATCGTACATTATACCATCTGCCCAGTACGAAATAATTTCTGTTATAAATTTTCCATCCGGCCTTCTGTTGTTTTAGCACCACAACGACTGATATTTTAAATCTTTTTTATTTTAATTCTCACTCCATGCTTCCATGGATGTGAATAAAAATTCTTCATTTATAAGTAAAGACCAGCGTAACGTTCATTCGCACCTGAAGAGCAGAAATCGTGGTTGCCTAATTGAATTTACTGTTCCCAGTGCAGTTAAAGTTCCCTACTTGATTACAAGTCACACGCCAAGCCAAATTATATCGAACGTGTATAATATTAATTAGCACAAGGTTAGAGTTCCCGAAGTTATGAGATGGGATCTGGTAGAAATGCATATTTTCCATCAATACTTTTAATCAGTAACACGGTTGAGTGTTTAATAGTCAGTGAAAGAATTATGTAGTAAATTTAAATATTTAATTACACTATTTCACATTAATTATGACATTATATTAGTAGGCCAGTAAGTTAATGAACTGTTTCCTATGTGTTTTTAATAGATTTTTTTTTTTTTCATTTTCGAGTAATTTTATTCATAGTTAATATACACAGAAAATAACTTGTCAACTTGTTGACCCAATTAATTATCATTTGTTTATGATTGTAAAATATAGCCAATAACATGTACATGTAAATTAGCATTTAACAGGTTTAAGGAAAAATGCTGGAGTCTCGGCTGACTAAAAAATGGCAGCAGACAGCTTCTTTGCTGTTGGGCTATGAAGGCGCTCAGCCTGGTCAAAGTGATATACAGTAACAGAGGCCAGTAATGTCCCATATTTTACAGTGCCCATTGCTTTCTTCGACACCACAATTATGGAGATGAGATTCTCACTAGTGCATTTCAAATTGCCCGACTGTGTCTTTGTATTACCATCGTATTGATCTCAAATTGTCGGAGCATGTTACTCAGCCAGATACATTATAGCCATCATCGCCCCATTATCGCTGTGATGGTATCATCTCCGAGCTCAGATTCATCAGAGTGGGAGAGGGTTCACAGCACCAGCTGCGGGCCTACTGTGTGCTAGTCATGCGGCCATTTTGAGACGGATATTGCTCTTGGAAATTAGCAATTTACATTGAGGTTGGACACCATAATTATAATAACATTTTGCTGTCATAGCTTAGATTAGTTGAAAGGGGAGGTGGAGTGTGTTGATTTTTTGAGAACTGCGATCAATTTGTTTGAGACATGTAGTCAGTTACACGGTTCTGTTTAATGCATGTGATGTCAGATGGTTTTACAAAACCTCAGCAGAATTTCTGCGGTGCTGTTTTCAATCTGCCATCTTCCCCACAGAAACTGAGGGATGCCGTCAAAATCAATTGAGACACGAAGACATAAATGTGGTTTGACACTGCTGAGCTTTGGAGCATGCAGCCAAAACATTTGAGTTGTATGCAAAGACTCCATGCAGCCTAATTATGTTGGGCTTCACATCTGCTTGTGTGGCTTACTTGATACTTACCAATACCTCTTACTAACTTTATTGAACCTTGGAGGCTCTCGCCTTTTCTAAAGAATCCATCCACCCACTCTCTCTCTCTCTCTCTCTCTCTCTCTCTCTCTCACACACACACACACACACACACACACACACCGACACACAAAATAATGAGATGCTCTCTATGAGAGTGAAAAAAATGTGGCAAACTACCCACAGCCCCTGCAACTATCCTCGCTGTTCACTGGCAGAATTCTACCAAACTGCAATCCGCCCCCTCGCCTCCTGTCTTTCTGCAGTGCAGACTTTCCCAGACTCCCCATCATCCCGTGCCCCCGCCCCCACTTTATATGCTGTAAACTCTTCCCACATTGGTTCTGGGAACTGGAACTTATGAAAACCTCCTGACATCCCTGGAGAAGAGAGAGACAAACAGAAGGAGAGCTAATAGTATTTTGAAGCCTGCTTTGGGGAGTGTGAAGAAATAGATGGGAGACAGCATCCAACTGGGGCTCAGCTGTTCCCCTGAGGGCTGACGGAGGGTTTTCAGAGGAAGACGAAGAAGAGTCTCGGTTTTCATGCGAGTGAGAGAGAGAGAGAAAGAGAGAAAGAGAGGGGGAGAATGAATGAGTGAATGGGGTGGAGGGGTGGGGTGGGGGTGGGGTATATATCCATGCTGTCACTTACCGACAGCACAAATTGATGGTGTTTTGTCATGGCCACGATCCGTGTTCAAAGCCAAGATGAATTTGTGTCCAGAGTTCTCATGCTTCCATTAGCCAGCCTCATGAGGAAGAGGCTAAAGCACGTGCTTCTGAGAGAAAAGAGAACTTGTGCCAAGCTCCACTACTCACTATCACACAGCTGAATGATCTGGTTCAAATGAAGAATGCATGCGGACTGTTCCTGCTCCCATGCTCCATTACACCTGGATCAACCTATTAAGAAGCTGCTCGTTATCCAATGACTTAAATCAAGTGTTAGAGATTGAAAAACCCAAAAGTATGCAGTCCTGTGACCTTCCAGAACTGAATAAAGAACCATGCTTGAACAATTTAAGCAATTTAAAACATAGCAGTGCCATAGTGGCGTAGCGGATAGCACATCTTCACAGCAATAACATTCTGGGTTCAAATCTAGAGCTTATCAGGGACGTTTCTGTGTGGATATTGCATGTACTTCACATGCCTTTAGGCCAGTGCTTCTCAATTATTTTCTGTGACGACCCCTCTAGGAAGAACCCCCCCCCCCTCCCCCAGGAGCGACTATAAATAGTATTACACTGATACCTCACCTTATGATAGTCCCAGCAAACGAAAAATCCAGGTTACGAAAAACATTTTCCAAATTTTTTTTGTCTCTCTTTACGAAACGCGCCATTCAAACACTAAAACTCGCTATTCAAGCATTCAAACAACGCATGACTCTTGACTATCTCCCAACATCCCGCACCACTGGCCTCCCATTGGCTAGGAGGGATGATGCAGCTCCCTCCCATTGGGTATCTCCCAACATCCCGCCACACTTGGCCTCCCATTGGCTTATAGGGATGACGCAGCTCCCTTGAGCAGAAGCTTGTTTCATGAGTTTTTCAAGTGTGATCATTGCAACTTTATTTTTTGGCTCAGGCTTTTAACCTTGCATAAACATTTGTAAGATTATAACTTTGCTAAGAAGACATGGTCAACACAAAGTAAGTACCTTTTATATGTAAAATGTGGTTCTACTTATGAAAAATCCAGTTTATGAAAAAGGCTCTGGAACAGATACATTTCGTATGGTGAGGTACCACTGTATTCATCTGCAAAATTATTAATACACCTCGGTATAACATTGTGTCTTTATTAGCATTAAAAACAAAAAAATAATTGTTTTTTAATCTGTAACAGTAAATATTTAAAGTGTACCAACATGCCTGAAATTATACAACAAAACATCCTTATTTAACTCATTTAACTTATTTATGTCTTACTATCTCTCTCTCTCTCTCTCTCTCTCTCTCTCCACCTTTCTCTTCATTCCTGTTAAATTTTTCTGTGTTGTTTCTTGAGGGTTTGTTTACTGCACTTCATATCCTTTGCTTATGCAAAAAAAGCTACACCATAGTGCGACAATGAGAGCGCTACTGCCAACTACTGAAGTGGAGGTGCAATTACACTCATTTCTCGTACACTATTCCAGAAAAGCATGTTCCCCAGGGTCAAACCCCCCACCCCCCACCCCCTGGCATCACACCATGCCCCCCCCCCCCCCACACACCCCACTATTTGAGAAGCACTACTTTAGACAAACATTAGGCTAATTGGTTGTTCCAAGTTGCCCCAAGCCTGTGGTCTGCTTGAAATATTAATGGTACCAGAAGTCCAACATTGTTTTCTTTTTGTTTTGTTTTTTTTCAGACTGAGAATATACAGTATGTCACAAATTGCATTAGGATGATGAACATTTTCCTCAGTAATCCTAATGTCATTAAGTTAGCCAGCACACACCCAGAGTAATAACACCTCTGACGGCATGGACTTCTGGTCACCTTTGGCCATCAAAGCATCTAAATGTCATTTCCAATCATTTTTACATGATCTCAGGAAGCCGTCACATGGCTTAACTTTGTCATGTTGCTTGGTATGGACTCTGCATGGCCTATATCAGTTTGACGTCCATCACAGTTCTGTACCAGAATATGCCACAGCTCAATTTCATTTCTGCAAATGAGATATCTGCAATGGCGTGACCGGAAACTGACAGATGAGCATTAGAGCACACTGCTGCCACTCAGATAACAACCAAATCTCCTTCACCCAATCCAACCCACCTACATTTGATCCCTTACTGAGATCGAATAGGGCAATGATGGCCCGGTGGTAGGGTGATGGATTACCGATCCCAAGGTCGGTGGTTCAAGCCCCACTATCAACAGTTAGTACTGCTGTCCCCCCAGTGCAGCAAACTGGGTTATCAAACGCTGGCCATGTCTCTCACGGTCTATGGTAAAAGGTTCCTGTAAAAGAACCATTGCTGACTTTTGTCAAGAGTAGCTGCATAGCCGTCAGTGTGTTTCTGCCCTGTGACGCTCTGGCGAGCTGTCCAGGGTGTACTCTGCTCTTGGCTGACATGGGCACCAGCCTCCCTGCAACCCTAAATAGGATTAAGTAGTTCATAAAATGAATAAATGATATTGAATAGTTTCCGGACGCCACTTACAAGGTGTGACTAGGTTCTCCTTTGCTCATTTCGACACACCTGGGAATTGCTTTGAGTCTAAATGGCATTGGTTTCATCTGTAGCTATATACAGTGGTACCTCAATTTACGAAATTAATCCGTTCCGGAAGTGGTTTCGTAACCTAGATTTTTTGTAAGTTGAACCGAATTTTACATGTAAAATGTGTGATTCATTTCAAGGCCCCCAATACTACCCCCTAAACCCTTTAAAAATTATAAAGCATACCTTTTAATACCTCCTTCTGCTTCAATATCGTACCGATGGTAGACGGGTTTGGCCATATTCCTTTGTGTTCACTCAACCACATGCCACAAGCCCACTTCTTCTTTTCACTCGCACTGGAAATCACACGCGCGCGTGTGTGTGTGTGTGTGTTTATGCGCGCATGTGTGTTGACCATGTCTTCTTAGCAGAGTTATAATCTTACAAATGTTCATGCAAGGTTAAAAGCCTGAGCCAAAAAATAAAGTTGCAATGAGCACACTCGAAAAACTCATGAAACAACAGTAACGCTATCCTTTACATGAAAAGCATTATGCATGCTCCATAATAGCCAATGGGAGGGAGCTGCGTCATCCCTTCTAGCCAATGTGAGGCCAGCAGGGTGGGATATTGGGAGATGTAGTCAATGGAAGAGCAACTCGTGCATTGTTTGAATTTTTTTGAGATGGTGCTTTCGTAATGTGAACTTGTTTCGTATCCAGAGACAAAAATTTTAAGAAAATGTTTTTCGTAACCTGGATTTTTCGTTTGTTGGGGCTTTCGTAAGTTGAGGTTCCACTGTATGTCTATATCTTATATGTTCACTACCTTGTTAAACAGGTTTCAATCTTATAATTCTAGATCCATTTCTATTTTACAATTTTCGGGATTGCTCTTATCTTCCATGGCTTATAGAGACATCACATGCTGGTCTCGCAATCACTTTTTATGTGTGCCATGTGCTCATTAATCGTCATAGTGACTGGTATGTTGTGTATAGACAGCTGAGACCACAATGTGGTATTTTGCTGTTTTATTTAATTTTCTGTACCTATTAATCCTTTTTTAGGGTCTGAGGAGTCTGGCGTCTGGAGACCATCCTAACCGACACTGGGTGAAAGCGGGCTACACCCTCAAGAGCTTTGGTAGCCCATCACAGTATCAACACAGACACACACAACCATTTCCGCTGACACTCACATCTTGGGGAAATACCCAATTAGCCTAACACATATGTCTTTGGACTGTGGGACACCAGAGTACTCAGAAGAAACCCAGACAAACACAGGAAGAACATGAAAACTCCACACAGAAACGTCCCATCAAATCCAGAACCTTCGTGCTGTGAGGTGGACATCTTATCCATGATGCTATTACCCTGCACAATGTGGGATGGTTTTAAGTGGGGGAAAAAAAAAAAACAGTAAATGGTAGCCAGTTAATAGCTCATTAATGTCCTATTGGAAGTTTCCCCAGCTTATATTAGAAGAGCTTTAAAGATTTAATCTTTAAAGTAAAATTGTAAATTCAGTCAAAGATTCATGAAACATAACATCGATAACATTAGCAAACAGTCTATGTGTATTCTCACGGAAGCGAGAACTCAGATAAAATTAACATTAAAAAGAGTTTTGATCGATTAGATCTACTTTATAATAATTAGTAATAATTCTTCAGTTAACACAGAGAATCCAAAAAAGAGAACAAAATCACCTTTGTTCTCATTTTGTACAGACTGATTAGAATGAAATGAAAATCCTCTTTATTTTACATAATTAGGTGTAATGCTGTGCTGGCAGGCTCAAGGATTAATTTATTCTTTCCCAAATGTTCTTCCCAGTCATGGTTTTTTTTTTTTGAGGATGTTTCTGTTGATTCAAGGAGACAGAAAATTCAGTTCTGGTTTTATTTGTGATCTTGACTGAGCATCTTGGGTCTTGGAGAGCTGAAATACAAGCTGATTGGCTATACTCAAAATTAGAGGACAAGGAAGGAATAAAAAGCATGAAGAAGACCTCACAGTATAAAATTGCGTCCACACAGGAAGCAACAAGAAACTTTGCAAAGTCAGTGAACGCCAGTGAAATGATTGATGAAAAGCAGCATTTTTTCAGGCAGTGTGAAGTTGGAGGGTACGGAGTTCAACTGAGCCAAACATTCCGCATCCGTGCAACCCAAATTAGGATTAAGCGGTTCAGAAAATGAATGAATGAATGAATGAATGAATGAGTGAAGGATGAAATCAGGGCTTCGAGAAAAGCTCATTATTTTTGTGTGCTTTACGACTAGTACATTTTGCAAGGCGAATAACTACAAAGGTTATTCTTGGGTTCACATTTCCAAAATGCTCTGTGCTTCCCATAAGCATATATTTATATTTATTAACTCTTTCTAGTCCATGACATACAAGAATACTTGTACTATACTTGCTGTGCGATAATAATAATAATAATGATGATGATAATTATAAACGGTGAACCATTGCTGACTTTCGTCAAGAGTAGCTGCACAGCCATCAGCGTGTTTCTGTCCTGCGATGGCCTGGCGAGCTGTCCAGGGTGTACTCTGCCCTTGCCTAGAGTTGGTTGAGATGGGCGCTAGTCTCCCCGTGATCCTAATTAGGATTAGGTGATTCCAGAAAATGACCTGAACTGAACAGTTCAGAAAACAAACGAATTAATAAATAATAACAATAAACAATTTAGCGAGCTAGATAGTGCTCATGGAACCAGCTGTTCAGTGAGACACTTGTAAGTGGGAAACATGCATGAAGATTACTTAGGCAACCGAAGCCAGCCGTGAGCAGGATTCACATGTCGCGAGGCGATTTATCACTTTATCGCTTTCTGTGTGGAAGTTTCTTAAGGATTTTAATTTGATCTAGTTCAAGTATACAAACGAACCCTCTACACATGCCTTGGTCACACTGGTACGGTGATGGAGAAATGTTGTCGATCCCCTGCAGAGTGGCATCCGGGCTAAACAGATTCAGGAGTAATCTCGCTCTGGGGGACACTTCACACAAAATATTGAAGGCGTGGTATTCTAGTGTCACAGAAGCCACAGGGGACATTCATGCGCAACATGAAAGAAAAAAGCTTTATCGGATGTGACAGGGAAAGGAAATTAAATTAAAAACCAGTATCACATGCTTGACCATTTCTTTCGCCTGTTCTCGTGACTTACATACACAGGTGTGTTCTAAAAACAGCCCAGTCGTAGAACACATGCTGGGAACAGACAAAAGGATGCACTGCTTATAACCGGGGACACACAACAAGTGAGAGATTCATAGACAAGTGTGATTTCTGCCTTCAGGTCCTGTAGTTGGAGCCTGATCCCCTACTGACCTGTGGGTGTCTAGAGCGTACATACACACCCTTCCATTTTTTTCTCCATTCTCACTCCATCCACAGGGGTGAGGTGGGTGGATGGGGGGTGGGGGGGGGGTGGGGAGAGAGAGAGAGAGAGAGAGGAGGGATGAACGTCTCGTGAATAATTGATCCCACGTCTGTGCCTGTCTGCTAATGTGTAGCCAGGCAGACAGAAGACGAAGAAGCAATCATGGCACCAAGTATGACCATTCACAACAAGCAGTGACCCACTAGAGCATCATAGAGGAGGGCACGAGTGTAGGAATAAACTACACGATGTACTTTAATTTGGCTACTGATAACACACTTCTACACCTGTGACTAACTAAATGTGGGTCAGGTGTATGTGTGCTAGACAGCCCTGGCATCCATCTTGACTCTTTTCTATTCCTGCCACTCCAGTGAGGAAATCAAGGTCAACCTGCCCCCCTACAGGGTGATAAAAAGCCTGTGCTTGCTCAACACTCAGTGCGAGCCAAAGGCATGGATGTTAATAAGGTCTGATATTTTCCTCATTCTTCCTCTTCCCTTTTCACAACTAAAAATTTTGGTGACCACACTGTTGTATCACCTGTAAAATTAAATCTTACTCGGTTTTGCTGATGGGGAGCGGGATGACAGAATCTGTTTTACTGAAGCACCCATTAATGACGAGAGTGTTCAGCTAGGACGGGCTTCAAAGCAGAATGAGATATGGCATGTGGAACAGAGAATGTAATCAGATTACTGTATCCAGTCCTGCCAGGGAGTGAGGAGAGCCAGTGGTACCGACGATGATGACTAAGCTTCTATTCAGCAAACAGGCGGTCTCACTGTGTGCTGAACAATGCTGAGGGAATGTTGGTGCAGTCAGGTGTTAATTAAAAAGTGGGAAGGCTCTCAGATTCTAGCCTGGGTCCAGCTCTAGCAGACAGAATTTGAGTGGTTCTTTAATGCGGTCCCTCTTACTTCAAAGTCCAGTGACAGAGTCTGTCTGGCTGATGCCATGCATGGGAAACCTGGTCCAGGAGTTATTCATTGAATTGTGAGAGGAACAAAGGAAAAGGAGGCGCCGAGAGTCTTTGTAATGCAGTAAAATGGTTGGTAAATTCAAGTAAATTCAAACTAAACTTGCATACAGACACCGAATGGGCAAAACAGTTTATTGATGCTTCGGGTACAATTCTCTCCCTGACATTTTCATTAATCTCCTTTTAAATACTTAACCAGCCACTGCATGCCTATTTACACTTAGAGACAAGTGATAAATAGAATGCATAAATCATTAATGTGACATAATGATTCCAGTACATTAGGAAAGACTAGTGTTCAAGGTGGGAGATGGATTATAAGGTTGCCTGGTATAATGGATACCGGAGATAGCACTGAAGAAATATGTCCATGCCGCTCTGCAATGCTTATACTGCTGTCAGTAGTCATAATGCTGGTATGCCTCATGTTAAAAGCACAGTAATCTAAGCACTATCCGTCACCTCAAAAATCAGTCCAGGCTTGGTGACATGTGATTCTCTCTTCCTTGAAGGAGGCCAGCAGGAGATGCTATATTGCATTACCAAGCCAGCTGTGGAGGAGAATGCTCTCCAAATAATTCAATTATTTGAGGTGTGTGGAATCCATTCATCTAGCAGGAGAATCTGGCAGAGTGCCTATATTGGGCAAGGCAGAGACCACTAGTCTTCCTGCATCACACAGACACCATATTTGTCTACCTCATGCACAAAGAAACTCATATTACCTTTTGCCCACCCAAAATGACCCATAACCACAAGCGACAGGTCTTAGGTACAGTAGATATGAATGAAAGATTATGGTGTCCTTTCTCCATTTTGTCAAATTGACCCTACTGTATGAGATAATTGCACTGATGTTTTGGCAGTCGGTGGATAAAGGGACAGAACAGACCATTACAAAGGACCATATTGGTAGAATGCAGAAAGTGCGCCATTGGTGGCCATTTACCCATTTTGTCCTCCATTTCTACTTCCTGCCTTTTTAAGCTCGTCCAGCAGGACAGGGGCTAGCATAGCATAAGTGTGGGGATGTGAGGATGAGCGCCGGCACTCCACCTCCTCCTCTACCTCCACCTCACTCCATTACCAGAGCCTTCTCTGCTGGCAGCAGCTGTGGGGTAGGGCAGCTTTCCATGCTGGTATTGATCAGGCCAGAACTCACCTCCATTAGTGCCCCTACCTTCCCCCCCCCAAAGGAGGCAGACAGTCTGCGGGAAGCTATCACTGCCAATAAATTACCATACAGGCCCTGTCACAAGAACAGTGTGTCACTGTGCAAGGAACCACACACATGCACACACACACACACACACACACACACACGCGCACACACACACACACACACACACACAGCACCTGCAAAAGAGAGTAGATCTACAGTATCTTAGGGTCTCCTGAAAGCTAATGCTAATTAGTACAAGTGCATACCTGATAGCACTGAATAGTGTTTGTGTATGCTTGTTATGGGATGTTTTGCACCAGCGGTTGGATGATGACTGGATACTAGGCACACATCCATGCTGTACATCCATACGCACAGCTGGAGTGAGCCAGAGTTGAAGGCTCATTAACATTTTATAACCTTCCTCCCTCTGAAGTTCTTTTTTTAATGGAGCCTAATTACTACACGCCTATTGATTCAGTACTCCCTCTGCACTTTCTAGCTTTAGTATCATCTCAGAAAATCAAATCAAACCAGCTTCGCAATCCGCTGCTCAGTCTCATCACAATCGTCTTTTCATTCTCCTTTCTTAAGACCCCAAGAGCGTGAAATGCAGCCTCAAAGAAGCTCGAAGTAAGTGTGTGAATTTGTGTGCTATTCAAATGAGTGAACGTTAATGCTTTTGTGAGCAAAAAAAATATGAAAACAGCTGGAGTAAATAAGGATTAAGGGCTAAAGGGATAAAACCATTGCCAACCACTTGATTTCCGTAAAAACGAATGTGCTGGAAATTAATGCGCAGTGTCAGAAAAGCATTATAATTGACACTTAACCAGAGAAAACCAGGCACCCATAAAATCTACAGGCTTGGAATCATAGATAAGGAAAGCTGTCTGAGGAATGTCTCGGGCGGCATTTATATGCATACTAAACTCAATTCGAAATTATAATCTTCTACAATAAATGGGAAGCACACAGAGACATGTACCAATCTTTGCGAGGACCTTCTACGAATATAGCTAACGCAGCTAATTAAAGGTATGATTATACTATACCTCTATGTAGTCCTAACTTTAATATAATCTCATCTCACTTATTCATTTGCCAAACTACTTCCCCCTACCACAAGGATCGCGGGGAGGTTGGAGCCTATCTTAGCCAAAACTGGGTGAACCACTGGCTAACCACTACGCCACCATGCCACCCTTTACCCTAGTAACTTTACCCTAGCAGAGAAAGGTTTAACTCTTTATTATTACAATTATTTTAAATTACTCTACTTATTAATCCATTCATTTATCTAATACCCCATCTTACTGAACTATGGAATGCAAGGATCTTAGCGGAAAGGCGCGGAACGCAGTCTACAGAAGAGCTTCGGCATTTTTACACGGAAAATGGATGAAAATCCTACGAAAAAGTGGAAATTCTTATACTCTCGGAACATTCACAGTATGTGCGGAACAGGTACGGCGAAGTACACCAAAGTGACCCCACGGAACACTCACAGAATTTTTTCCCGTGAAAGTGCTTTTGAACATGTGAATATTTTTACCTGCCAGAAGCATATGGAAGTGGAGGAAGACTTGAGGAATAGCTACAGAATCCCACAGAATGACATAGAAGATGAGGGAATAATTGCGGAACGTTTGCGGAGGATGACATTTTTGCTTCCGTACGTCTGCTGTGCTCCATTTCACTGGAGCGAGGAATGCAATGATCATGGCAGAAAAGTGCAGAACACACTCTATGGAGGAGCTTCAGCATTTTTACATGGAAAATGGGTCAAAAACCTATGGAAAATTGTACCTTCGGAACGTTCATGGAATGTGCGGAAAAGACACGGAAAGACCGTGGTACAATGTCGGAATACATGCGTAAAAGCGCTCGGATTACCTTCGGAACCAGTGTAGATTGTAAAGGAAGACCTTCGGATAATTCATTGAACGTTCATGGAAAGCAAGGAACACTTGAGGAATAACTACGGCACTACTCCATTTTAGAAGGAAGAGCTATGGAATGATTGCGGAACAGGCAGAATGAAGGCGGAACGTTCACCTTCAGCATGGAATGACTAAGGAATGACTGAGGAATACCCGACATAATCACGTTTCAACAAAGAAAAATCGGCAAAGATCAGAGAGATTCCACCTATAAATACATGAATTTGGCCAAGGAGGCTCATTCTCTCATTCATACTAAATGTTTATAATTTATAATATGTTTATAATGCACAATCAATTTAAAATTTAACATATGTTTGTAATTTACCATATGTTTCTAATGGGTAATATGTTTAGAATTTACAATAAATTTAAAATTTGACATATGTTAATATGTTCCTTTTATTTGCACCGCAATAAATCATTCCAGACTAGAAACCATGCACACAAGTCCAAACCACAGTGATTATAACTTTTAAACTTTATTACATGAACAGGAAAACAGAAAAAATAAAGTGAACGGACTGGAATAATTTATAGTGGAAGTGACTTCCTTGTGTGTTCCGCAAATCTTCCGTGTTATCCGCAACCATTCCTCAAACGTTCCGCATGTATTCTGCAAACCATCCGTGAGCATTCTGGGTGGATTGTGTGGCCGCTTTTGACCATCCGGAAGAAGGGGGAAGGCTCGCGGAATGGTCAAGGAACACTGGCGAAATAAAAGTAACGATCACGGAATGTTTGAGAAAATGACGGAACATTTGCGGAATGACTGAGGAACCTAAGGGAACACTGTCGGAAGAATTTTCCATGACCGTGCTTTTGAAAATGTTCAAAAGCACGCTTGCACAAGATTTTGGCCTGCCGGAAGCGGAGGAATACATTCGGAATCATACAGAAGGACAAGGAAGATGACGGAATGACTGAGGAACGTTGGAGGATGACGACATTCTTTTTCTTCCCGTGGGTTTGCCGCGCTTCAGTGAAATGGGGGTATGAGCTACTTCATTCTGATTAGGGTTGCCGGAAGGCTGGACCCTATTTCTGCCAACTCCTGGCAAAGGTGGGGTATACCTGGAACAACCATTGCAGTGCTGATACACACAACCATCCAAACTCACACCTAGGAGCAATTTGGAAAAGTCAGCTAGCCTACTGTGTTTGGTTTTGAACTGTGGGAGGACACTGGAGTACCCGGAGGAAGCCCACACAAGCACAGGGAGAACAAACCTCCGACTGTCTTTCTGTGAGGCGGACATGATAACCACTGTGTCAATGTGCCACTAATAATAATAATAATAATAATAATAATAATAATAATAATTGTTATTATTAAATTTAACATAATAATCTAAATTATTTTAGAAGTGCATACACAGTATGTGTGTTGCTTGTATTATTTATCCACAAAAGAATATGTTGCTATGGGCATTGCTTTCTGTCTTTCCTCTCTTGGAGTGAGAACAAGTTACTCATTCACAGTTCAAAGTCTCTTCTATCTGTCCTCCCCCACTGGTCCCTCGAGAGAACTGGGACGCTTCTTCAGCTGACATCATCAAGTCCATTATAGATCTAAACTCCACTATTACTGCCTCCAGCCATGGCACTACCCCCTCAGTGGGACTGCTCCTAGGGAGCATTAGGGATTGGAGGTGTGGAAAAGAAGATGGAAAGACTGCAGAAAGTCTATGAGCTGATGGGACATAAGGTTTTGAGGGTCCCATAAATTTCATCAAATGAAACCATAAGCTCTGCTATTTCTTCCCCTGAGTCCCTCATGCTCAGTGGAGCTTTATTCTCCTGCAGCATGAATAATGAGTGACACTCACTGGGAACTCAATTTCTGTAGCATTATGAGTATGTGTTGTGTGTACGCTAAGGTTTGGCAGCTAGAGAGAGAGTTTTGTGGGAGGGCTGAGAGGCATTGAGTACTGGATTACACTATTGAAGACGTAGCTTGTGAATTGGGGAGACGGAGAATGTAAAGACCCAAAAGAGTGCGTGCAAGAGAGTGAATTGCTTCAAATACTTTCCCGACCCTCTCTACCACCAGCAGCCTCCATCAGTGAAGACTTTGCCTTGAACGAAGGTAATTGCTTCCCTCCCAACATATCCCCATACCTCAAAACCCCACCTTTCCCCTCTGCCACCCTCAATCTCGAGTTTGCACAAAGAACAGCGGTGGAATAATGTGCCGCAGATGTCATCCCGCTTATCAGCATGTTGGCACCGGGGCTGAGGAATCAGCCGGCGCTTTCATACATAACAACCCTTCAGAATCAGACAGAGGGATCTTTCGGCCTCCAAGCCATGGAATTTGACAGGCTCCTGTCAGATGGATGGATTTTCCCCATTCTCCGGCATTGCAACGGGAGCAGCATGTGAAAGCAAAAGAAGAAGAAGAGAGAAATTACAGAGTTCTTTCCCCCTTGTTTGTTCCTGAATCCTGGGTGAAAGCTTGTAATCCATTTGCTGCGCATCTTTATTTATTTTTTTCCCCCCACAGTGCAAAATGAACATAATTATACAGTAATGAGAAGGTACAATGGACTGCGTTTTTCTATTACAGCACCGTCGGTGCCAACTGAGTGCAGAGGGCTGGGGGGCACAGTCTATGAATGGGCGTGAATGCAAACACTCACAGCTTATTAAAATGCAATGGAGGAAAATGCAGAGGAGAGCATGGATGCTAGCATGCCATGAACTCTGAAAGACAGATCAGGGCACGGTGAGGTAGAGTAGGGGTGTACGGAGTGGTTATTGTCAGGTGGTCTATAAATATAAATCATATGCAGCAACAGCCAGTCGAAGTTCTCATCGTACCTATGCTCATCGGAAGGACCTTGATGGACTTCATACATACACGGCACGCATTCAAAGTAATTGTATCTACAGTAAGTCAATTGATGTATGATTTTTGTAGATCAAAGATGGAAGAAAAATCTTAGACGGGGGTTTCCCGTCCATTTCTTTGGAGGTTGGGGGTAAGGGTTTGGAATATAATCTGTGCTGAAGATCAAAGGGTGTAAGGTTACTATGTAATGGCAAAAGCATACGGCGGTAAGAGGCAGCCCTTTCATTTCTGGTGGCTTTGTGGCTTGCTGTTAGTAATATTTTAAGCTAGGAGGCCCACAATGAAACTGGCGAAGGCCTGAGGATAACAGGGGGTGGTGGTGGTGGTGGTGGTGGTGGTGGTGGTGGTGGTATAGCACCTGCTTTCAAAATGATAAAACAAGGCGGATTGCCTGGACTTAGTCACACAATGATCACATAACTAGAGAAGTGCAGAGTCATGTAAAACAATCTGGCATTCTGCCCAAATATGATCATGACTCAGACTTCACATCCTTGGAGTGTTGCTTTAGGATCAACGGTATGTTTGCTGTATATATGATGCTGAATTTCATTCACATACAACATGTTCCATACCTATTGTGTAGGGACATTGCATATTTTCTGACAATGACATTTCTAAAAAAAGTCTATAGCAGTGGTCCCCAAACTACTGCCCGCGGGCTGGATACGGCCCGTGGGCCGGATACGGCTCGCCTCCACATTAGGCCCGGCCCCCTGAACAATACCAGAGATGCATTATGATTATTTTATTTTTAGTGTGGCCACACGATCAAGACTAATACACATCCAGAACATAACATTCTACTCTGCCCTTCTGCCGTCTGTGCCCCAACTGAACCCCCCCCCCCCCCCCAATATCTGGTTAAGCGTGGCTTACTGGAAAACAATAAATGTAAACAATAAACATCACACTTTTTCTGTTACAAACTGACCCCGGCACTCCCATCAGAGAAGGGAAAAGTTATGTGGCCCTCGCAGGAAAACATTTGGGGGCCCCTGGTCTATAGCAACAAGAAAAGAAAAATAAAATAATATTTTGTTAAAGTGCCTTTCGCCTTGATTTTAGTGCATAATCATCATGGCGTTGTTCCCTCAAACTTAAGCAACGACATCACAGCATTTATCGCCATCCAGAGTTGGGTTAATTTTTCACAGCCATCTTGACTTAATGATGGGGAAATTCAACCCAGTCCATAAAGTCTTCCCAAGCACTTCCCAAAGACTTTCAATAGGTTTCAGGTCAGGACTCTGTGGTGGCAATATAAGTGTGAAAATGATTCCTCACGCTCCCTGAACCACTCTTTCACTATTCTGCCAAGGGAAGAAAAAGTATTAATAGGATCACCTGGTCATCTGCTGACTTCACTTTATTGCCACATTATGTTGTGCTGAGCCTCACCCTAAAGAGTTGAAGCAACAGCATCATGGCGGTTACACACAAGAACTTATGTGTATGGCTTTACTAATGGAACCACAAATTGGAACTACTTCTTCTTTTCCTTTCAGCTGTTCCTTTCAGGGGTCACCACAGCCATTCATCTGCTTCCATCTTTGTGGAAGTAATACTAATGATTCGCATGTTTAATTCAGCATAGGTTTTTACATCAGATGCCCTTCCTGATACAACCCTTTATCAACGGGCAGAAACACACGGACGGCTATGCAGGCTACTCTTTATGAAAGTCAGCACTGGTGCTTTTACATGAACCTCTCACCATAGACAGTGAGAGACATGGCCGGCCTTTGATAACCCAGTTAGCTGCACTTGGGGGGGTGGGGGTGGACGACAGTGACAACCTTGTGGAGAGTGAGGTGAGACTTGAACCCCCAACCTTAGGATCAGTGATCCAGCACCTTTTACCACCAGGCCACCACTGCCCTGGAACCACAAATTGGAACATCTAGTCAAAATTTTCAGGTAAAATAAAACAAGATCTAAATCATGGCAGTAGATATCCGAAACCACCCCTCCAATGATACACAGGTTTTATGGCCAAACTATATGAATTAGCAGGATTTAGTCTGCTCAGAAATTTTGCGTTTCATGGTGTTCAGCTGCACAAAGGTTTTTGGAAAGCACAAAATTTTGGGACATGTGAATGTTGAACAGATTGAAATTTGTTCAGTCTGCTGGAAGTATTCTGTAGCGTATGCAAAATCCCAAATCTCATCTCCAAAGGGATAGATTTAGAGGGTGTTTCTGTATGGACACCAAATCTCACATAAACTAGTGTTCCATTAGTGAAGCTACACACACACACACACACACACACACACACACACACACACACACACACACGTGAAAGATTTAGGACACCTCATTTACATAGTCAATGCTTTGTTAAGAAATGTCCACATGACAACGTCCAATCTTGTTTTTAATGTATTTCTGTAAGAGAAAGTGATTTAATTGTAATTAAACAGCACAAATTCACACTTTTTTTTACTCATCAAACAAAAGAGATGAATAACAGTCCATATTTCAATTGGGCTGAAATACCATCAGCAAGATGACATCGATCTGAGTATAGGTTGCCGAGGTCCTCAGTGAAGAATTCTTTCAGCTGTGAGATGTTTCAGGGGTTTCTTGCATGTACATCCCGTTTCAAGTCAAATCACAGCATCTCAATGGGATTCACATGAAGATTGTCATGTTGGAGTGTCCAGTTCCACTTCAGCTTGAGGTTTTTACAGATGGTTTCACATGTTTTTCAAGCACCACCTGATACACAGTAGAATTCATGGTGGATTCAATGGTGGTGAGCTGGCCAGGTCCTGCTGCAGCAAAGCATTCCCAAACCATGACATTTCCACCTCCATACTTCACAGTTGGTATGAGGTTCTTTCCCTGGAATACTGTATTTGGTTTCCGCCAAACATGTCTTCTGTTCCGGTGCCCAAGTAATTCAACTTTAGACTCATTTGTCCAAAGAACATTATTCCAGAAGACTTGGTCTTTGTCCATGATCTATCTGGCAAGCTTGATTCTGGCATACATGTTCTTTTTTAGAACCCAAAGTTTTTCTTCTTGCACACCTCACATCAAGGTCACTTCATTTGTCACCAACTTGTGTGGTCTCTTTCTAATAGTAGAGTCGTGCACTTTCACATCAACACTCGTCAGAGCCTGCTGTAGCTCCCGTGATGATATTTTAGGACTTTTGATGACTGCTATTAGCATCTTACGGTCTGCTCTGGGGGGTGAATTTGCTTGGACGGTCCTGGCTTTGAGTTCCGGACCTCGGCGTTTCTGTGTGGAGTTTGCACGTTCGTCCTGTGCTTGTGTGGTTTTTCCCAGAGTACCCTGGGATAATGCATATTGGGCTAACTGGCTGTTCCAAAATCCCCCCTAGTGGTGGATGTGAATGTGAATGGTTGTGTATGTGTTGGCGAGCTGTTCAAGGCGTACCTCGTCTTCACCCAGTGTTGGCTGAGATAAGTTCCAGCCTCAAAATGACCCTAATAGTAGAATTATGCAGTCTGGAAGGTAAGTGGATGAGTGAATGCTTTTTTCCCAGTATTTGTCGTATTTCACACAGCAGATGTGCTTCACAATGTACTGCCTGAATAGATCTGAATAACAACACTGTCTGTTCTATCATTCCCCCATTACAGGCTCATTTCACTGATTTGTTATAGGTTAACGCTGATTAGTCATGATGGACTTTTACTTAAAAAAAGGTTTAATATGTAGAGGTTTTTTTTCAGTAGTTACCGTTCACACCTTTGTCATTTAATTTAATGCAAACGTTTGGGCAGATTGAGATATATCCATAATCCCTCCCTGAGGCTGACTGTTATAGCCTGTGCAGGAGGAAATCCCTCCCATTTCACATCCTCACTTATGTCTATGCGTCCTTCAGGAGAGATTTGAACACCTGGGCTTCTTTCGCTCTCCCTCACTTACACTGTCTTTCTTCTGTCTGGTGGCCCTTCATGTACTCTTCACCTCACTGACAGTCACCTGTCACCTCTGTACCTGTCTCCTCACTGCTGGACCCCAATTTGTTTGACAAGCTGTTCTTTTACCAAAGTTTCCAGACCTGCAAATAGAATCAGACCAGTGGGATTTATTTTCTGTCCTGTTTTGTGTGGTCTGGAGTTGGGCAGAATTTGGCCTCAAAGTGTCAAGTGCTGCATATTCTGCCGTTTTCTTGGCTCGGCCCTTAACTACAAATCTCTCAACAAAACAATCTGCAAATGAAGCTCAATAAAGAAGTTGTGGGGTGAGACAGTGGTCTAGTGGTTAGCTTCACAGCAAGAAGGTCCTGGATTCATGTCCTGGGCTCGGCGAGGACGTTTCTGTGTGGCGTTTGCTTGTTCTCCATTGTGCTTGTGTGGGTTTTCTCTAGGTTCTCCAGTTTCCTCTCGCAGTCCGTAAACATCCACGTTGGGCTGTACGCTTGTTCCATATTTCTCATAGGAGTGAGGGTGAGTAGTTGAGTTGTTTCAAGTGAGCACTGGCATCGTCTATGGGACTTTCGAATACATGTTTGTGCGCGATGGGACCCTTTGCACACTGATGCTTACTACAGTTTCTGTTTATTGGTTCAGCTATGGCCCAGGGTCGCGATTTCTTGCATGCGACGACTAAATGGTGGCTGTCAGTTAGCATTTCTTATCCCGTTTGTCACAGTTTTCTCTCCTTTTATTACTTCGCTCCTTCAGCACATTATTCTGCCTTTCTGCATCTCCACGTGTCCATGTGCAGAGACTACTCGAGGTGATAAACACTGCGACTGCTATTTTAGCCCCATATCACATGGATTACAGTTATTCTCAGACTGTTTTGAGGCGAGAGGACTGGCAGGCCTTAGCGGCTTAATCGCATGAGAGACAGAGAGGCAGTCTGCACTTCATTTCACCACTCTACCTGTTAAGGGAGCTATAAGGTAGAGAGAACTCAGCAGAGAGGACAATATTGTCCTCTCTCCTCAGGCTTACATCTCCAGATTCCCCGCTGTTCAGGATTTGGCCATAGCAAATGCAGTAGCTTGCCTCAGGATAACTGTAATGAATGGTTGCTCTCAGGATAAAGTGGAGTTGCCTATGATTGTGCTTCAATGATTTGAGCCTGATTGCAAATGTACGTCCTGTGTGACGCATCTCTCTCTGTCTCTCTTGCTCTCTATCTCTCGCTCTCGCTCTCTATCTCTCCTCAGAGCAGACACAGGTAGAGGAGAAATTTTCCCTGCAGATTGAGCCTGGTATCAGTATCCATTTATCCTACTCTAAATGTCTCTGGGTTATGTTCATTTGTCTTCCGGGTATCGGACTTGTTCCCTCCCCCCCAGAGTTTCCTGCTTAACTTTGCAATTCTCAAAGTATACATCGCAAGCAATTTCCTCACGCATTTTATCTCAATTTGTTGCTTGACAGTGAGGCTTTGTCCAACTCTTGCCACTTGGACATTTGTGGCAAATCATCTTGAATTCACTTCTTAGCACAGTGTCTAAAGTGTGCCAGTCAGTCCGATTTTTACAGCCCACAGACTCGCTTGGCTCCCACAGAAGCTGGCGTTCCAAGTGCAACTCAGTTCCAATTTTCCTTTCAGCAGACTGTTAAATGTATTAAACTGATTGAGCTCATTGTGATACTATGATTCAATGCTGACTTTAAACCTTATTTAGTTAAATAATCATTTAATGCTAATCGAAATTGCCCACTGTAAAGCTTCTCGGCTCGACTATGGGTCCATTGAGATTGCATGCTTTGTCCTGATGATATATTGTAAACCCTCCAGTGAATAACTGCTTTCTTTATTCATGCGTAAAGATCAAACCCCATGACCATATCCTTCCTCTTTTGTGCACTTTCCATCAAGGCCTTCACTCCCTTGCAGCTAATTTTTGGCAGTTTTCCAAATTATATGGAGCTTCGTTTCAAATAAAATCTATCAGCTATTTCCCTCAAGAGGCTGCTTGGCCTCCAGACTCCACTAAACACATGTAAACCACTTTGCTGACAAATGCCGCCTTGGATGAGTGTACCTCATAAATGGCCTCTTGTGTACGGCCCTGTTCCTCAGCCTTCCAGAACTGACACAAGTTTAGCCAGGGAATGAGACTGAGTAAAGTCTCTTGGGCCAATTTACTGGCCTTCCTAATGCTGCTCTGCACTGTGATCCGTCAGCTGGTCACATGATGTGTTCTAGTGACAGACAGATGAGCGTTCCACTCGAACCACTTCCATGACAGAGACCAAATTAAAGAGAGTCTTTTTGGAGGCAGCCGCTCGCCTCTCTCTCATCCTATCTGTCTGTCCTCGCTACACTTCATGATCATGTCTAGTGCTGAGCTGGTGGAAGCTGGTGGAATGGACTTACACTTCTTCATTAAATTGAGCGCAAGGGGGCTAATCCTAGGCTGAGCAGTGGCGGATTTGTGCTTTCGGCAAAAGTCTGAGCTCATGACTCCAAATTTTAAATATCCTTGTAGAAAATTCTTTCCTGTGGTGTAGTCAGGAAGTAGAAGAAGGTGCTGAAAGACTTACTGCTGTTGGCATTGCCAGGGCTTGAGTTTGTCCTTGGCCCAGTGAGGAGCTGACACATCACTCGGCTGAGAGCCATGCAAGTAGCTTGTGTCTATACTGTATTTATGAGCGGTGACAGAAGAGTGGTGACATTGTAACACAAAAACTTTGAATGGGCCTTATGTCCACATCCAAATACACCCATCCACACGTTCATGCACATACACAGTATTCATATATGTATCTCAATATATTAGAATATATAGTACATCACCTCATAATGATAATAATAATAATAATAATATTCATTCATTCATTTTCTCAATCGCTTCATCCAAATTAAATTCGCAGGGAGACTGGCGCCCATCTCAGGTAACACTGGGTGAGGACAGAGTACACCCAGGACAAATTGCCAGGCCATCGCAGGACAGAAACATGCTGATGACAAACCAGTGGTCTACTCTTTTTGAATGACAGCAATGGCTTTTCTACATACGGTAATAATATTATTATATTATAATTATAATTATTATACTAAAATAATACTCGGGCAGTGGTGGTCTAGTGGTATAAGGCGCCGGATTGCTGATCCAAAGGTTGGGGGTTCGAGTCCCACTCTCCACAAGGTTGTCACTGTCCCCCCCAGTGCAGCTAACTGGGTTATCAAAGGCCGGCCATGTCTCTCACTGTCTATGGTGAGAGTCATGTAAAAGAACCATTGCTGACTTTCGACAAGAGTAGGCTGAAAAGCCGTCAGCGTGTTTCTGCCCTGCGATGGCCTGGCGAGCTGTCCAGGGTGTACTCTGCCCTCGCCCTGAGTTGGCTGGGATGGGCACCAGCCTCCCCGTGACCCTAGTTAGGATGAAGCGGTTACAGAAAATGAACTAATACTCATTTGTCAAACTGCTTAATCCTACTGAGGCCATGTGGAGGCTGGTTCCTATCTTAACCAACAGTAGCCGAAGGAAGGCTATCACAGGACCAACACACACACACACACACACACACACACACACACACACACAACCATTCACACCTCGGGGAAACCTGGAACAGTCAATTAGTTTAATGTGCATGTTTTTAGGCTATAAGAGGAAACTGGAGTCCCCAGAGAAGACCCATGCAAGCATGGCGATAACAAGCAACACAGAAACAGCAACGCCCTGGCTGAGCCCAGGACTTGAACTGTAGACCTTCTTGTTGTGAGGCGGCATGCTATCCACTACACCATTGTGCTGCTGCATAATGATATAATTAATAATAATTTGAAATTGCAAGCACCCCATTGCAGCTAACTGGGTTATTATAGGCTGGCCATGTCTCTCACTGTCTATGGTGATAGGATGTACAAAAGAACCATTGCTGACTTTCAACAAGAGTAGCTGCATAGCCATTAGCGTGTTTCTGCCCTGCGATGGACTGGTGATCTATCCACGGTGTACTATACTCTCATCCAAAGTCAGCTGAAATGGGCACCAGCCTCCCGGCGACCCTAATTAGGATTAAGGTAGGTAAAGTCCTTTGAGCTTTTTACACCTGAGTCTAGTGGTTCATCAGGCCGGTGCTTATGCCCGGTTTCCGTAGCATGAAGCGACTAGGAGTACAACCCCTCCTGGATGGGACGCTAGTCCATCGTAGGTTAACTTCCCAGTATATTTTACTGGGAGCCATTTATACTGCTGGGTGAATAGAGACACACTTGAGGTTGAGACCTTGCCCAGGGGTCTTAGCATAGTGGGGGTCTAACTGGGATTTGAACACACAACCTCCCGATCATGAGCACAGCACTTTAACCACTACACCACCGGCCCCTAATAGGATTAAGTGGTTCAGAAAATGAATAAATGAAATTGCAAGCACAGTTACTGCTGTTTCATCTTTGAGTGTTTGGCAAAAATCTAGTAAGTCATTTCAGCAGTGCTTTGAAAAAGTGAGTGATGGAAAACCCTCAACAGGCTGCTGGAAACCTGTTCATTCACTACTTTATCCCCGGAAGAAAATATGTGTAAATATGCATTTCTTCTTCTTCTTCTTCTTCTTCTTCTTCTTCTTCTTCTTCTTCTTTTATAATTCAAATACATTGCAGTCTGGAAGAACCTAATTGCCCCATTTCGCACACTTCCACCCAAAATTGAACTGAACAGCGTTTTGCTAATTGGCTGATAACCGAATGTTCGATACCTTGAACATATCACTAGCAGTACGGATGATGTGTGATAAAAGTGAATTCCCTGATAGTTGAAAAAAAATCATTTTTTTTTCAGGATTAAAGAATCTACAGCGTCTGAAAAATCAAGGACCATTGGGAATGCCTTGCACTAACACGACAAGCTGAATACATTTGGCAAAATGCACAAAGGCATGATACAACAGCTGAGAAAATGCTTACCGCAGGAGTGCCCATTCCTATTCCTGGTGATCTACTTTCCTGAGTACGTTCACTCCAACCCTAATTATGCCCACTTGACCATTCAATCTTCTCATCAAGACTTAAGACTGAAAGCAAAGGTTGGATTTGTCAGATGGGCCCAATTAGGGATAGAGTTAAATGGTTGGATGGGCCCAATTAGGGTTGAAGTTAGATGGTTGGATGGGCCCAATTAGGGTTGAAGTTAGATGGTTGGATGGGCCCAATTAGGGTTGGAGTTAAAATCCTTACAAAGGTAGATCATCTAGAACAGGACTGGGCACCCCTGGTTTCCAGCACGACGATGAACGTGAAGAACATACATTGTAAGTGATAAATACATAATTGTTGAATGATTATATTGAATAATAAGTAGGCCAGAGTAGTTTTTTTATGACATTTTAGTCACCCTGTATTAGAAAGTGGGGCCGGTAGTGTAGTGGTTAGAGTGCTGGGCTCATGATTGAGAGGTTGTGTGTTCAAATCCCAGTTAGACCCCCCCCCACTGTATTAA
Organism: Plotosus lineatus; assembly: GCA_024760905.1. NCBI lineage: Eukaryota > Metazoa > Chordata > Actinopteri > Siluriformes > Plotosidae > Plotosus > Plotosus lineatus. The sequence continues at coordinate 73,740,009 of CM045729.1, forward strand.
GACCCCTGGGCAAGGTCTTAACCACAAGTGTTCCTCTGTTTACCAAGTATAAATGGGTACCAGTAAAATATACTGGGCCGGTAACCTGCGATGGACTAGCGTCCCATCCAGGAGGAGTTGAACTCCTAATTGCTTCATGCTACAGATACTGGGAATAAGCACCGGCATGATGAGCCACCATGGCTCAGGCGTAAAAAGCCCAAGTACTGTATTAGTGAGCTACCTGTGGAAATAAAAGGGGGTGTGTTTTAAGTAAAGGCATCACTGGGGTAAGGATTTTAAACGGCAATAAGCAATTTAGGACCTCACAGTGCATAGTGGTTAGCACTTGTACCTCACAGCAAGAGCGCCCTGGGTTTTGAGGTCAAGGGCGTTTCTTTGTGGGGTTTGTATGTTGTACTCTGTGCCTGTGTGAGTTTCCTCTGGGTACCCCAGTTTCCTCCCATCATCCAAAGCCCTGCATATTAGGTAAACTGGATATTCTTGTTTGCTCCTGGGTCTGCATGTGACTGTGAATGGTGGTGGTGGTGGTGGTGGTGGTGTGTGTGTGTGTATGTTTGTGTGTGTGTGTGTGTGTGTGTGTGTGTGTGTGTGTGTTTTAATCATGCAATGGTCTGGCAAGCTGTTTAGGGTATACCCCGCCTTCACTGGCAGTTGGCAGAGATGTGCTCCAACCTCAACATGACCCTAATGAAAAGTAAAGTAGTTTGGAAAATGAATGAAATGAAATATGTAGTTCATGCTGCTATGCGGCTTGTAGTGGCCACATGTTCTTTTTTATCTTAAAAGAGATTTCTACCGCCGCAAACCTTGGTCACTCTTGTTGCATCCAAGGTCATATGTTTATAATATATATATATATACCCATTCATCTGACCTAGATTTCCTGTATTCCCCCCACACACCCCCATACACAGTTGTGAGGAATGTTTCAGCATCCTTCGTAGGCACCACTAAGCTTACACTGGCAAGTGAAGTAGAAAATGTGAGCCTACCTATTTCACCCCCTCCCTCCCCTCCCCCACCATCCTATCCCATCCACAACCCTCCCCCCGAATCACCCCAGAATACCCCAGCATCAGGCCGGGTGCCAGACATGGAAGCTGGTATGAACGAGCAAAAATACTCCGTGCCAAACTAACCTACTGGCTACCGAATACTAATGTGGCACATCATCCTCATCCTTGAATCACTGCTCACTGTTACACTTACACAAATACAACTCAGTGAATTATCCTTCTGGAACGATTCATCTTTCTTTTAATGCTTTGTCTATTTATAAATGGCAGTTATGGATAATTCTGTCAATTTTGTGCCTACACAGAAAGGCTTCATCTCAAGTTTATTGCTTTATGTACATACTGTGAGCATCAGCACGAAGGAAAGACGGCATAGCCACAGAACCCTTTTACACATGCAAGGGCGCAGCAAGAACATTGTGAAACTCACCCTTCAGCTGCTGCATCTCAGTCCAAAAAAAATTACATGGAGAATGCACAACCTCTGTGCTCCGACGCCCCCTCATCCAGCTTTATCTGCTGAGGGGAGACAGCGCTCATGTGTGTGTGTGTGTGTGTGTGTGTGTGTGTGTGTGTATAATACTGAAGGCCTTTGCGGCTATGCAGACCCCGGCATTCTTCACATACCCGTGTGTATCTGTGAGAAACAGAAAATGAACGGGAGTGTGGACATGTGTGTACTGGAGGTTTTCTTGCAGTGTGTGTGTGTGTGTGTGTGTGTGTGTGTGTGTGTGTGTGTGTGTGTGTGTGTGGGTATGCATGTGTTGGAGTATGCCCAGAATCCCACTCAAGCTCATGTGCATTTTTTTCCAGACATTGTAGGTTTGTAGGTTTGGGGTTGAGGTTTATGCAAGAGAAATGCATGTGATTTCCAGTGTGTGTTTTCTCTCAGCTCAACCCAAAGGGTTGAATAGAAGACGTGGATAAGGTGGTACGTAGGTGCCAGGCGAAGTGGGGGTGGGGGGAGTAAACCAAAAAGCCATCACAGCATTCCAATCTGCCTCCCACCAGAATGTGAATAGACCTCTGGTGATTTTGCACAACAAGTGAAAAAGTCACATGGGTTCACGTTTGTTACTCTTTTGTGAGTATTTCCTTTCTCCCTCCGTTAACGAGTCAGAAGTACATGTTGAGAAAGAACCTGCTCACCTTGGCACAGCTCAGTATGATGGCACACATTTTTGCTGGAAGAACACCAATGCGAGAAGCCGTCAGCGAGAAATTCATCCTGTCTGGATTTCTTCATCTCATTTATGAGCTGCAGTGGTACAGGGCGAGGTGTAGTTTGGATATGACAGGAAGAAAGGATAGATACTGGAAGTTAGTTGAAAATAGGCTTTTCAGCACTATATGATTTATAACGCAGAGGGATTCGCTATAAGTCTCCAAACAGCAATAACTTAGATAACCCTGGATCAGAACCGTGTAATGTGAGACATGTACGGTCTCGGGAGAAGCAATTCTCCTAATTCTCCATTAATGCCCATAATAATCTGAATAATCATTAAGATGATTATAAACAGTGATCCCGCGGTACTTTTTGATACAGTTTCTGCGGCTTCAGTGCATCGCGGGTTTTTCAAAAATATTCATCGAAAAATTAAAAAACAAGGAAAAATAGGGAAAAAAGTTAAGGAAAATGCCACAAAACAAGACCAATTATGCCAAAAAAAACCCCAAAAACAAACAAACAAACAAAAAAACCAACCCAAACAACAACAAAAAAACAACCCAAAACCCCCCAACAAAACTACTTACATTTTTATATGAGGTGCACATCTTGTGTGTGTGTATACGTATTTATATTTTATTTACATCTTATGCATTATTTTTGAATGTTTAATTGTTATTATAATCATTTATAGCGTTGAATATGAATTTATTGTTATTATATACACATACAGTGATACCTCAGCTCACGAACATAATTGGTTCCCAGAAAGTGTGTGTAAGGCGAAAAGTTCGTCTTCCGAACATTTATTTCCCATAAGAAACCATTAAAATGAGAATAATCCGTTCCCAGGTCCCCATAAAACATAATTTTCTACTAAATAAGCCTTAAAACTACACAAAAATGTACCTTATTTTATGTATAATAAATGTGCTATTGTATTGTAATTAAAGAAATAAACTGTACTGTATAATAAAGTGGTTTTATTTACCTTTGTGATGGTAGTTGATGGCTTGATGGAATGGAGTGGGAGGAGGAGGGAGGGAGGGACTTACTGTTTGGAAGGAGTGTTTGGAAACGCCTACTGTTTGGAAACACCCTTAGCCACACACGCACCCTTAATAGCTTCCTTGTTCTTAAGGATGGGAGCAATGGTAGACTTAGCGTACTGGTACTGGGACGCCGAGTCACACAAACGCACACCTCGTTCGTGTTTTTCAATGATCTCCGCCTGTGGTGGCGTCTTTTTCGGTCCCATAATAGCAAAAGTACACTCAATATGGTCCAAAATGTCTATCAAACACAAACCACTTCCGCACTCAAAGAAAGGGGGTGATGAACTGTGACGCCGTGAGCGTGCGTCAGCTTCTCGTGGCCGCCACCGTGGCGCTGTTCGACCGCGTGGTATGATTCGTCCGCCGAAAACTAGTTCGTCAGCAGAGACTATATGCTCGCAAATTTAATGTTCTTGAGGTGAAAAGTTCGTGATCTTAAGCGCTCGTCAGCGGAGGTTTTACTGTATATGTATACATCAGTCGGGGGGGAGTCGATCCTACTTCGCAGAAATTGGCGGTCGCGGTGTTCTATTAGCACGTGTGCTTCACAGCAGGAAGGTTCTGGGTTTCAGTACCAGGCTCGACAAGGGCTTTTCTGTGTGAAGCTTGCATGTTCTCCGCGTGCTGGTGTGGGTTTCCTCCGGGTACTCTGGTTTCCTCCCACAGTCCAAAGACATGCAGATTAGGCTGATTGGTTGTTCCAGATTCCCCCCCCCCCCCCCCCCCCCGAGGTGTTAATGGTTCTGTGCTTGTTTAGCCCTGTGATAGGCCTCAGATTCCCACAACCCTAAGGACTAAGTGTTTTGGCAAATGAGTGAGGAAAGTGTACATGATATACCTAACAAATTTCGCTCATTGAAAAACTGTGTGTGTCATAACTTGAGATGATTTCACGAGTGTAGCAAATCAAGTCAGTTTGACTAATTAAAACATTTATCTTATCTAAAGCAACCAATGCATCCTAATTATCAGCATGATAAGCTTTTCATTGAGTTATAACTCCCTGGCAGGCCTCCCATATGCACTGTAGCATGCACCCTGAAGGTGATAACATATTCATATTTCATATTCAAGTATAATACTATGCAAAAATCTTAGCATGCAAAGCTGCCTTCAAAAGTAATGAAATGTATACTTATCAGTCTTATCAAAATTTTTAATAAACATTTTTAATTAAAAATAAATAAAATAAAATTTGCCTAAATTCTCTGAATTCGCTGAGCAAAAAACTTATAGTAACAAACTCCACATATATTTATATACAGGGATCCCGCACTTTCCACGGTTAATTGGGACCGAGATCCCCCCGCGACCACTGAATTCCACAAAGTAGGATCAACCCCCCCAACCCCCCGACTGATATATACGTACATGTATATGTGTATATAATATCAATAAATACATATTCAATGCTATAAATGCTGATAATAACAATTAAACATTAAAAAATAATGCATAAGATGTAAATAAAATATAAATACACACACATATAGACGTGCGTGTGTACACGCATGCAGATGCGCGTGCACTCACTCAGATGTGCACCTCACAACATTGTAAGTAGTTTTGATTGTGGGTTTTGGGTTGTTTTTTGTTTTGTGTTTGTTTTGTTTGTTTGTTTGTTTGTTTGGTTGGTTGGTTGGTTGGTTTTTCGCATAATTGGCCTTGTTTTTGTGGCATTTTCCTTAACTTTTTCACCTATTCTTCCTTAATTTCCTCATTTTTTTAATTCGATGAATATTTTTTCAAAAAAAAAACCATGATGCACTGAAGCTGCATGAATTGAAGTGCGGAGTAGCGAGGGATCCCTGTAGTTAATCCATACGTCTGCTAAACCACTTAATCCTTTATTGGGGTTGCAGGGAGGCTGGCGACCATCTCAGCCAACTCTGGGCAAAAGCAGGGTACACCCTGAACAACTTGCTAGTTCATCACATGGCAAACACACACACAACCATTCATACTCTCATTAACAACTGGGGCAAAGAGCCAATTAGCCAAATATGCATGTTTTTGGACTGTGGGAGAAAACTGGATTTCCAAGAGGAAACTAATAGAAGTACAGGGAGGAAATGCAGACTCCACCCAGAAACACACTTGCCAAGCCCAGGACTAGAACCCAGAATCTTCTTGCCATGAGGCAGACATGCTAACCACCACACCACCCTTTGCATGCATACATAGTGGATACTGTGTACAGTATCATACAGCAGGGCTATTCAATTAATTCATAATGAGGGTCAGGTCATGATGGTAATCCTGAGTGGGAGGCTGAGGAAATATGGCCAGAAAAATGAGTAATCACATTAAGCACTACAGACAAAGTAAAGTGCATTTTATTATATCAGGACATATAGGCCCAAAGCATTTCTACATTCAAATGGAAGTATACACCACACTGAGAAATCAATCCAGGTGAGCCATGTCACAAATATTTAGAATTTAGAACTTTAACAGACAACATCCACTTTACACAACTGCACCAACAAAAAAACAGGAGTGTACGATGGAATTAAATACAACTATAACAACATGCAAGTGAATAGTGATATTATTATTCAGAATAATAATAATAATAATAATAATAATAATAATAATAATAATATGAAGAAGAAGACGGGGCAGTGGTGGTCTAGTGGTATAAGGCGCCGGATCGCTGATTCAAAGGTTGGGGGTTCGAGTCCCACTCTCCACAAGGTTGTCACTGTCCCCCCAGTGCAGCTAACTGGGTTATCAAAGGCTGGCCATGTCTCTCACTGTCTATGGTGTGAGGCATGTAAAAGAACCATTGCTGACTTTCGACAAGAGTAGGCTGCAAAGCCGTCAGCGTGCCTCTGCGATGGCCTGGCGAGCTGTCCAGGGTGTACTCTGCCCTCACCCTGAGTTGGCTGGGATGGGCACCAGCCTCCCCGCGACCCTAATTAGGATGAAGCGGTTACAGAAAATGATGATGATGATGATGAAGAAGAAGAAGAAGATGATGACAATGAAGATGATGATGAAGAATAAGAATAAGAAGAAGAGGAAGAAGAAGAAGATGATGGAGATGATGAAGAAGATGATGATGAAGAAGAAAAAGATGATGATGAAGATGAGGAAGAAGAAGAACATGAAGAAGAAGAAGATGATGAAGAAGATGAGGAAGAAGAAGAAGAATAATATGATGAAGAAGAAAAATATGATGATGAAGAAGAAGACGATGAAGAAGAAGATGAAGAAGAAGATGATGAAGAAGATGAAGAAGAAGATGATGAAGAAGAAGATGAGGAAGAAGAATAAGAATATGATGATGAAGAAGAAGATGATGATGATGAAGAAGAAGAAAAAGAAGAAAAAGAAGATGATGAAGAAAAAAATGATGATAATCAAGATGAAGAAGAAGATGATGATGAAGAAGATGAGTAAGAAGATGAAGAAGAAGAAGATGATGATGAAAAAGAAGACGATGAAGAAGAAGATGATGATGATGATGATGATGACGACGATGATGATGATGATGACGATGAAGAAGAAGAAGAAGAGAATTAAGTCAACACCAAGAAAGAAAATCAGGGCTATGAATTATACCAATACTAAGAGAAAGCGGAAGAAGGAAAATAATAAGAACTTAATATCGAGACAGAAAGGTTCAGTTTAAAACATTATAATTAGAAAAAGATAATTTGAATAACAACACAAGGATAAAATACTTTAACTTCAGTATTCAACCTCTTCATTAATCAATTAAATAAAATCCTAATTACTAATTTGATGCACAGAACTGTTACAGGTCATATATAATTAGCGCAATGACATGTGTTCAATCAGTCTGCAGGGCAGTGATGGCTTAGTGGATGAGCCAATGGGCTGCTGATCCAAAGGTCAGTGGTTCAATCCCTACTATCACCACAGTTGGCCCTTGAGCAAGCCCACTAATTGCTCAGTTGTATAAAAATAGATAATTATAAGTCGCTCTGGATAAGAGCAAATACTGTAAATATGAATGTTTTTATTTTTTCTTATTTTGTAAGAGCATTGAAGTCAGGTGTATATACATTGTCAGAGCAGACGGTGTGCAGCATGTGTGGAGTGAGAGACGCATGATTATGAGTTCTAATGGTGTTCATGTTTGAACCAAAGCACGAGCACCACAATGTTCTGGTGGGGCATCAGAATCCAGTAGGACAATCGTGTCAGAGTTAGCATGGGGTTTATTAAAAAGCCTTATGTATTTATATTCCTTGCACACTAATATATGTTCTTTCACTGCACAACACATACACGGCTTTGAGCAGGCAGATGAAAACACTGCTCTGTCTATCCACCGTTAATCCGCCTGTTCTCCCAATCAACTTCTCGGTTTTTTATAGTACAAAAGGGATAATTATGTCCAAGTTACCAGGCTACTGTGCTAGCAACAATAAATGTATCAGCCTGAAAAGTGCGCAGAGGGAGGATACCTCAAACAGTTATTGGTTTGTGATAGCAGCTTGTGCTACAGTTAGGCGGGGATCATCTGACGAGAAAAAACTGTAACACAGAATCATCCAAAAATATATTGATTTCAGGTTTTTGTAAATTAATTATTCAATACGTTTTTTTACATGAAAAACAGAGCAGCCAACTTAAAGGGCCAGTGCAAAGTGTCTCACAGTGGATCTGTCCCACAGGCTACCAAATGAATAGATTATATTATAATAAAGTGTATGCAGCGTCTTAAATGAATATACTGTACTCTATTAAATATACACTCAGTACCCGAGTTATGGCGTACGCGAGTTATGACCACCCGTACTTATGACCACGTCTAACATATGCCTATTATGAGTTTACTGTATATGTCCGGCAGCGCAGCGTGTAAGATAGTTGTGGCAGCACAGCATCCCAGCATCTCACACTCACAGCATTCTACCCCAACACTCAGTAACTAGATACCGTAGCAGTAACATCTCTTTTACAGTACAATTTTACATTCATTTACTGTACACCGTTATCATGGTCCCCAAGAGGAAGTCCGATTCATCAGATGGCAATTCTATCACGAAAGCATGGAATGCACTGTCCTTGGAGATGAAGATGAAAATGGTAAAGCAGTATGAAGGAGGGAAAAAAAGTAAATTTCATCACTCGAGATCTCCATCTCTCCCACTCCACGGTGTCCACAATTTGAAGGACAAGGACCGCATTAAGGATGCAGTGAAAGCAGCAGCCCCAATTAAGTCAACTATCATCACAAAACAGTGTGAAGGACTGATTGCAAAGATGGAAAACTTGCTTTACATATGATTGGAAGATAATAGGCAAAGAAATGTGAAGGTGATGTTGCGAGCAGTGCAAAGTAAGGCTGCAAGTTTATTTCGCATGTTTAAAGAACGTGCAGGTAAAGAATATGCTTCATATGAATTCATAGTGAGTGCTGGGTGGTTTCGGTTTCGTTCTGTTAAATATCCGACTTACGAATCTGGAGAAAGCATATGACAGGGTGCCGAGAGAGGAACTGGGGTATTGCATGAGGAAGTCTGGAGTGGCAGAGAAGTATGTAAGAGTGGTGCAGGACATGTATGAGAAATGTAAGACAGTGGTGAAGTGTGCTGTTGGTGTGACAGACGAGTTCAAGGTGGAGGTGGGACTGCATCAAGGGTCAGCTCTGAGCCCCTTCTTGTTTGCTATGTTGATGGACAGGTTGACAGACGAGGTTAGACAACATTCCCCATGGACTATGATGTTTGCAGATGACACTTTGATCTATAGTGAGAGCAGAGAACAAGTGCAGGAAAATCTAGAGAGGTGGAGGTATGCCCTGGAAAGGAGGGGAATGAAGGTTAGCCTTAGTAAGACAGAATACATGTGTGTGAACGGCAAGGACCCAAGAGGAACAGTGAGGTTACAGGGAGCAGAGATAAAGAAGGTGCAGGATTTTAAGTACTTAGGCTCAACAATCCAGAGCAATGGAAAGTGTGGAAAAGAGGTGAAGAAGCGTGTGCAGGCAGGTTGGAATTGTTGGAGAAAAGTATCTGGTGTGATGTGTGATAGGAAGGTATCGGCAAGAATGAAAGGAAAAGTGTACAAGACGGTGATGAGGCCAGCGATGTTGTATTGTTTAGAAACAGTGGCCCTGGGGAAAAGACAGGAGGCAGAGCTGGAGGTAGCAGAGATGAAAATGTTGAGGTTCTCTTTGGGAGTAACGAGGATGGATAGGATCAGGAATGAGCACATCAGAGGGACAGCACATGTAAGAGGTTTTGGAGACAAAGTCAGAGAGGCTAGATTGAGATGGTTTGGATATGTACAGAGGAGGGATAGTGAATATATTGGTACTAGGATGCTGAGGTTGGAACTACCAGGCAGAAGGCCCAGAGGAAGACCAAAGAGACGATTCATGGATGTGGTGAAGGAGTACATGAAGGTAGTTGGAGTAAGGGTAGAAGATGCAGAGGATAGGGTGAGATGGAGGCAGATGATTCGCTGTGGCGACCCCTGAAGGTAGGAGCCGAAAGAAAAAAAGAAGAAGACAATCAATCGGAACCGATCTAGGTCGTAACTCTATCTTAGAGCAGCACAGCATAAACAGTAGAGTATCCTGGTACACAGAATACAGTTTTTTAGTATGAAGAGTACTGTACACAGTATATACACATATATAGTGTGTTATTATAGAGAGTATTGACAGTAATGCTGTCTCGTAGTGTAAAGAGTATACTGATTTAGCTTAGTATTTAGCTTTAGATGAATAGCAGTATCTCAGTATACACAGTAAACACTGCCATAGGAAAAATATACAGTGCTACCTCTGCTCACGAACATAATTGGTTCCCAGAAAGTGTGTGTGAGGCGAAAAGTTCGTCTTCCGAATATTTATTTCCCATAAGAAACCATTAAAATGAGAATAATCCATTCCCAGGTCCCCATAAAACATAATTTTCTACTAAATAAGCCTTAAAACTACACAAAAATATACCTTATTTTATGTATAATAAATGTGCTATTGTATTGTAATTAAAGAAATAAACTGTACTGTATAATAAAGTCGTTTTATTTACCTTTGTGATGGTAGTTGATGGCTTGATGGAATGGAGTGGGAGGAGGAGGGAGGGAGGGAGGGAGGGACTTACTGTTTGGAAGGAGTGTTTGGAAACGCCTACTGTTTGGAAACACCCTTAGCCACACACGCACCCTTAATAGCTTCCTTGTTCTTAAGGATGGTAGCAATGGTAGACTTAGCGTACTGGTACTGGGACGCTGAGTCACACAAACGCACACCTCGTTCGTGTTTTTCAATGATCTCCGCCTGTGGTGGGGTCTTTTTCGGTCCCATAATAGCAAAAGTACACTCAATATGGTCCAAAATGTCTAGCAAACACAAACCACTTCCGCATTCAAAGAAAGGGGTGTGACGAACTGTGACGCCGTGAGCGTGCGTCAGTTTCTAGTGGCCGCCACCGTGGCGCTATTCGACCACGTGGTTTGATTCGTCCGCCAAAAACTAGTTCGTCAGCAGAGACAATATGCTCGCAAATTTAATGTTCTTGAGGCGAAAAGTTCGTGAGCTTAAGCGTTCGTCAGCGGAGGTTTTACTGTATACTTATTATGCTTAAATAGTCCATATAGTAAACACTTCAGTTCAGAAATTTTACATTCTTTAGACCTCCTGTATATGTTTAGATATAAATTTCTACATGCAGACACACACACACACACACACACACACACACACACACACAGGGTTTCTTACAGTTTGGTATACTGTCACAAAGAGCCCAGCTAATTAAAGAGGAGAAATGAAAACAGAGCCCGTTGTGCAAACACAAAGCTGCTTCTCTTCACATCAGCTCTCAAGCAAGATATTTGAGTGCAGACTCTGAGTGAGCTTTGCACTGCAAGTAATCAGCTTTACCTTGCTGCAGTCAACCAAGATTTTTTTTTTTTTTATTCACTGTGTGTGCCCACACACACACACACACACACACACACACACACACACACACACACTTTTTACTGAATGTGGCGATAAACTGTGTAGCATGCAGTACCAGTCAAGTAATATTCTCTGTACCAATATGCAAATAGCACCACAGGGTCTTGTAAGAAGGATACCCTTGTGTTGTCATTCCCGCCTTCTGGCACGATGCTGGACCAGAAAGCAAACTCCCCAAGCAAAGGTGCGGCATTTGGTTTTCCTATAAATATACATGATTGGATGATGTGTGCTACATAGACAAGCAAAGATTAGAGTTTGTAAACTCAGATATTCTATGACAAATTTAGAACGGTTCCTCAAAAGGTTGCTTGTTGCCCCTGGCTGAGTTCCCATCTCCTTTTTTTTTTGGTAAGTAAAGGGGTGTTGTCAGTGTTACATCTGCTGCCACATTTACACCTTCAATTTGGGAGCTTGTTGACAAAAGTGACTCTGACTCCTTGTTTGTCTTGATACATGCAGCACACTCCTCAGTCACACAGGACAGAATGTGTGGCGCTTGTGTCGAATGTTAACACGAGTTACAGTACATATTACATGAAAGTGCATCCGAATCACTTCATCAGGCAAACAAAAGCATCGCGTTGTCACAGTAATGATGTCTCTGCACGTCTTCCCCGCCCGTTTCATTAATAAAGCATACGCAGGGAGGAAGACCATACTGCAGAGAGCGAGAGATCTACACAATCGCATACGCTATTCGAACAATGCAGTCAACAGCCACAGGCACTTTGAAGTGTCTCGGAGTTGGGTATGTGGTAGTAAACATCTGTCAGTCGCAAGTGCTACACATCCTCTGAATAGGGAAAATAATGCAATTGTAGTATAAATAATAGAAAGCACATTTGAACTCATGAAGCTCGGTTTATTTTAGATATAGTTTGGGGTGAAATGCTGAGGATTTACTGTTGGTTACCGCACTCATTATCTATTGAAAAATAATGCAATGTGCCAGTGTTGTTCTCGCCTGCTTGCTTGTTCTAGATTGCTGTTGTTGAACGATTCTGTTTACATACTTGTCAAGTAAATGTCTGACAGCCTTAACCACACCTGTCCGGATTACTGCTGAGGTCATCACACAAGCCCTTCTGATCCCACAGCAATAGCTTTAAACTGTATACAAGAAAGAAACTTCTTATTCGCCACATGGGAATTCATGCCATTGTACAAAGTATACAATAGGGATTACTCGCAACATCCTTGGCAGAGAAAATCTGCTGTGGACTGGAAAATTTCCAAAACTGTGGTAACTTATACTCTGAAGATGATAAAAAAAAAAAAAAAAGTAACTTATACTCTGAAGATGATAAAAAAAAAAAAAAAAAAAAAAAATGGGGCAGGTGTGGGTGTGGGTGGGGTGTGTGTGGGTGGGGTGTGTGTGTGTGTGTTTGTGGCGTTAGTCTCAGTAGTAGAGTTCCATCAGTGTTCAACTGTGCAAACATCCTCCACTGAATTGAATCCATAATGCCCCTGATCGCTGAGTACATATTTGTAGAAGGAAACAGCCTTTAGTGTGTGATAGCACATGCAGGAGGAGCTGTAGACAGATGGTGTGCGAATGGGGGTCAGCAGCCTATGTGGAAAAGATTGCCTTGTCAGAGAGGGTAGGGATGCATGCAGCGTCCTCTTGTTGCTGATATAACCATAGGGCGATGTCTGAACATCTGGCTCATGTCCGGACCTACAACAATCCGAAACACCCGCGAGTAAGAGTTTGTAACACAGAGCAGGACAGACCGGCTGAGTTCAGGATGCTTGTTTGTGTGGGCTTTGGAAGGCACACTTGCTCCAGAAGACACAACAGAAGATCAGGAAAGATGGGATGGCGACAAGACTTTGCAGTTCAGTGCTCCCATCTGCCATCATTGGCAGTCTCAGTCAGATTTAAAGCCACCGGAAAGTGCCAAAAAAAATAATAAAGCTAACTGAATACTGCAGCCAGCTAAAACATTAAAAGTGAATTAGCTCTCTGGAGATGTTTGCTTATTTCATATCATTGTAAGACCGACGTTAGAGAGGGTTAAGGCATAGATATAGCTTCCAGCTGACAAACATAATGAGTGATCTGCTACCAAACAATAAAAACCAAGCAGTTAGATGATACACATTTCAAATAAATTGGCAATGAGAAAGGATGTAGTTTTTTTAATGAGCTTCTCAATTGTTCCCTCAACTGGGTGCACAATAGGACATCCCTTCCTCGGCAGCATACTGCGCTCGGTTCCACTGTAAATCGTTATCAGAGAGACAGAGTGTGGCAACTGGGATACGAAATACTACATGTGGAAAAACAACCTCAGCACCATTGACAAGAGCTTCGTTCGATTTGTGTATTCTGATGGGCCCTCAAAGTTGCAAGAGACAACTTTCTCTTCTTAATGACTGCTTTGTTTCTCAGCTCTGCTGAAGAGCATCAAAGAGATGCAGAGCAGGGAGACGGGGGAACGCATTTTCGTCTAGGAACAAAAAGAAAAAAAATAGAGGGGGAGGAAGGAACTTCAGTAGTTCCCTCTTTCATGGTTGCCTGGTGCATCACATCTCCCTTCTCTCTCTCTCGCTCTCTCTCTCTCTCTCTCTCTCTCTCTCTTGTTCTGTCTCTCAGTTCTTAAAAAGTTATGAAAGAAACATTTGGACCACAGTTATGTCTGCATGGGGCCGGTGGTGTAGTGGTCAGGCTCATGATTGGGAGGTTGTGTGTTCAAATCCCAGTTGGACCTTCACTGTGCTAAGACCCCTGGGCAAGGTCTCAACCACAAGTGTGCCTCTGTTCACCCAGCAGTATCAATGGTTACCGGTAAAAATATACTGGGAAGGTAACCTGCGATGGACTAGCGTCCCATCCAGGAGGAGTTGAACTCCTAGTCGCTTCACGCTATGGAAACCGGGGGTAAGCACCGGTCCAGTGAGCCACTATGGCTCGGGTGTAAAAAGCCCAATGGACTTTACCTTTTTTTTTTTTGTTTACCTCCTCTCTCTCTCTCTCTCTCTCTCTCTCTCTCTCTCTCTCTCTCTCTCTCTCTCTCTCTTGTACTGTATCACAGTTCTTAAAAAGTTATGAAAGAAACATTTGGACCACAGTTGTGTCTGCATGGGGCCGGTGGTGTAGTGATCAGGGTGCTGGGCTCATAATCGTGAGGTTGCGTGTTCAAATCCCAGTTGGACCTCCACTGTGCTAAGACCCCTGGGCAAGGTCTCAACCACGTGTACCTCTGTTCACCCAGCAGTATAAATGGGTACCAGTAAAATATACTGGGAAGGTAACCTGTGATAGACTAGCGGCCCATCCAGGAGGAGTTGAACTCGTAGCCGCTTCGCGCTATGGAAACCGGGGATAAGCGCTGGTCCAATGAGCCATTGTGGCTTGGGTGTAAAAAGCCCAAAGGACTTTACCTATTTTTTTTTTTACCTCCTCTCTCTCTCTCTCTCTCTCTCTCTCTCTCTCTCTCTCTCTCTCTCTCTCTCTCTCTCTCTCTCTCGTTCAGTATGTCATTTCTAAAAAGTTATGAAAGAAGCATTTGGACCAACAGTCATGCTCTGGAATCTGCTTTGACCTTCCACCCGAGTTTCCAGTCTCTAAGATCTAATGCTTCTACATGGCACACCTGAGCCTATCTGTAGTATTTGCCAACCGAATACATCTGAGACAAATCCATATTTAATTTATTTTCTTGCATGGGGTGGGGTTCAGTGTTCTTTAAGCAGATCTACATAAGCATTGATGTTAAAGTGGCCAGACGCAGCTTTCAAGCATTTGAACAGAAGGAGCCATCCCTGGATCTCTGTATTTGGAGCTGAGTCCAGGTTTACGGTATATGAACAACATCTGGCTGTACCATGGAAGTGCCCACATGCTTCTGGCGAGAGTGGCTAAGATTCCATGCCAACTTTATTCATAATAAAAAAAATGAAAAGGGCATCATCTGTGACTTCAGCATGGACAGTTAAACATCAGAATATAAAAATGCTGCCCATCACTTCACCACAGGCAAATTATTCTCAGACTCCAAGCAGTGCTGCGTGAATATGAATCCGAGCACTCCTTCAGGTACAAACACACAATGTTTTTAGATATAATTTCTCACTCGGTATGCATGCTGATTGTCTCATCTAATTCATATTTGTTTAGTCAGGTATGCAAATGCACCTCTCATATGCATGGCATGTCTCAGTGGTGTGCAGACATGTGGGGATTTGACAGAAGTAAAAGCTAATGCTTTCTCGCTGCTGGAGGTTTCTGACTGAATGTAGGCCTAATACATTTTTAAAGACACAGAGCATGATTTGTATACAGTACCAGCCTGGACAAGCTCAGGACTATTGAAGGCACACTTTGACTGGAGGAACTTTTTCATAGTTCTTAGAATTGTTGGATATAGTACCCATATATTATACCCAGTATTTTCCATATATATTTGTATCACCTATATTCCTATACGGCTCTTTGTACTTTTTAAAAAATATTCTTTTTTAACCACAGCACAGTTGAAATAAGCATTTCACCTCACGTTGTACTGTGTATGATTTTGCCGACCTTTCTGTGGATCCACAATGTGGAAACTGAGCTTGATCATAGTTCTTAGAACACCATTTCCGGTACCTTTTTAGCTCCTACTTCACGGTAGATACTCTCCCAGAACAGGATGACATATGAATGAAGTAAATGTATAGTGATTGGTCCAGACATAAGTGTGTACTAATTAGTTCAATAAATGGACCAAGGCAGCACCATTAAAAAAAAAAAAATCTGTGTGATATGTCAGTTAAAATCAATGTAAATATTTGTAAAACTCTTAATCGTTCATTTTCTGATGAAACACTTAATCCGAATTAGGGTTGCAGGGAGGCTGGAGCCCATCTCAGCCAACTTTGGGCAAGACAGAGTACACCCTGAACGGCTCGCCAGGCTATCGCAGGGCAGAGACACGCTGATGGCTATACAGCTACTCTTGGTGAAAGTCAGCAATGGTTCTTTTACATGAACCTCACACCATAGACAGTGAGAGACATGGCCGGCCTTTGATAACCCAGTCAGCTGCACTGGCAGGCGGGAGGTGGAGGGGGGGGGGGCAGTGACAGCCCAATGAGAGTGGGGCTTGAACCTCCAACCTTCAGATCAGCGATCCAGCACCTTACCACCAAGCCAACACTACCCTGTTGACGTTCTTAATACTGGTGTTAAAAAAAAAAGGCACACAGACAATTTGACAGAATCCAGGTGTAATGAGCACATGTGAAAAAAAATATATATATAAATAAATAAAAATACAACATGTTTTTGATATGCAAATTTCAAAATATTAGAATTTGTATTTCACTGCATGTTCTTGTGCATGTACTCATCCATTTTTCTGAGCTGTCACATCAGTAACCCTGTTATAAAAACTAGACGGACACTGCTCAGCCAATTAGCTCCCATCTAGTCCCAATCAAAAATAACTGTGGCATTAACCCGGGTTTGAACTTGCGATCTCTGGGTCAACACTCACACACAACTAAGTATAACTTGAATGTTTACTTTAGAGTGATCTTGCTTTTCCTGAGTGACACACTGGTATTGTGCGTGACTCTTAACCTGAAGGATACAAGTTTGAATCCACATTGACACTCTGACTGGGAGCATATATATTTATATATATATATATATATATATATATATATATATATATATATATATATATATATATATATATATACACACACAAGAATAAAAGGACAGGACAAAGACTTTCTATTGAAACTCCATTTATCACTACAGATCTGTTTCGAGGGGTGGTGAAACCATCCTCTCTCTTCAGGTGATTATAGAATCTATAAAAAATAGAATCTATTCTTCTATAATCACCTGAAGAGAGAGGATGGTTTCACCACCCCTCGAAACAGATCTGTTGTGATAAATGGAGTTTCAATAGAAAGTCTTTGTCCTGTCCTTTTATTTTTGTTTATTTGCTCTACCAAAAAGTATTGAGCACTCTCCTACGGAAGGATCTACTCTACTCAGAAAATCCTATATATATATATATATATATATATATATATATATATATATATATATATATATATATATATATATATATATATATATATATATATATATATATATGTATGTATGTGTGTATGTATGTGTATGTATGTATATGTATATATATATATATATATATATATATATATATATATATATATATATATATATATATAAAATATACCTTTTGGAGAGTGAGACTCGAACCCCCAACCTTTGCAGCGCCCTATACCACTAGACCACCACTGCCCCTATATATATATATATGAATCGCTGATCCAAAGGTTGGGGGTTCGAGTCCCACTCTCCAAAAGGTTGTCACCGTCCCCCCCAGTGCGGCTAACTGGGTTATCAAAGGTGGGCCATGTCTGTCACTGTCTATGGTGAGAGGCATGTAAAAGAACCATTGCTGACTTTCGTAAAGAGTAGCTGCAAAGTTGTCAGCGTGTTTCTATCCCTTGCTAAAAGGGTTGTGACAGGAAGGGCATCCGACGTAAAAACCTCTGCCAAATCAAACGTGCGAATCAGATAATTCGCTGTGGCGACTCCCGAGTAAAAGGGAAAAAGCCGAAAGGAAGACAGACAGACTCTGACTGGGAGCAATGGGAGCTAATTGTCCTGAGATCTCCTGGGAGTAAGGAATTATATACGCAGGCACCAGCAGTCATGGATGTCTATGAGCTTATTTATTGAAATGGGTGGATAGCGCTTTCTGTCGAAGTATTTTAAGACTCCTCTGAGAGCGCATGCACAACAGTTTGTCGAGATACAGGTGGCAGCACTGCGTGTCACCAAAGGGACCCATACTTGCTTATGCCCCTCCCTGTTTGGTGACTGTTGTGTGTGATGAAGCAATACTTGACAAATGGGAATTGGATATGACTACAATCATGGGGAGAAGAAAATGAGGGTAGGGGTGGGTGTCGATTGGGAAATGGAACGGTTTGCACAGCAGAACACATTTTAAACATAAATGAAAGATATGGAAAATGATGACATGTCTGAAAAGTTTGTACAAAGCTAAACATCAGAGCTAAATATCAGTCAGTTGCTCAGTACATGTTCACATATGTTTGTATACATCGAGTTCCTTCCCCTATTAGTTATACAGTGATCCCTCGCTACTTCGTCTGCGGCTTCAGTGCATCGTGGGTTTTTCAAAAATATTCATAGAAAAATTTAAAAATAAGGAAATTCAGGAAAAATTGGGAGAAATTTAAGGAAAATACTGTCAAACAAGGACAATTATGCAAAACACCCCCAAACAAACAGAAACAAAAACAACCCAACAAAACTACTTACATTATTATGTGAGGTGCGCATCTGTGTGTGCACGCATCTGTACTTATATTTTACATTTTTATATTATATTTTACATCTTTTGCATTATTTTTGAATGTTTAATTGTTATGAGCACATGTAAGCAGCACATGTAAGACGTTTTGGAGACAAAGTCAGAGAGGCTAGATTGAGATGGTTTGGACATGTACAGAGGAGGGATAGTGAGTATATTGGTAATAGGATGCTGAAGCTGGAACTACCAGGCAGAAGGCCTAGAGGAAGACCAAAGAGACGATTCATGGATGTGGTGAAGGAGGACATGAAGGTCGTTGGTGTAAGAGAAGAAGATGCAAAGGATAGAGTGAGATGGAGGCGGATGATCTCGCTGTGGCGACCCCTGAAGGGAAAAGCCGAAAGGAAAAGAAGAAGAAGAAGAATTGTTATTATAAGCAATTATATCATTGAATATGTATTTATTGATATTATATACACATATACATGTACGTATACGTCAGTCAGGGAGGTCGATACTACATCCGTGGTTGCAGGGGGACTTAGTCCCCATTAACTGTGGAAAGTGAGGGATTCCTGTATACTACACCAAAAAACAGTTATTTGCCTCAGGCTCTGAGGATGTCGCTGAAATGAATATTTTCACCTATGTATAATCTTGAATGCTATACCGCGATATCCAGCTCACCTTCAACACATAACTGTTGAATAGATTTTTTAACTTATGGGAATGATAACAGTAAATGTGGTGGCGCAGTGGTAAGCACACTCACCTCACAGCAAGAAGGTCTTGGGTTTGATTCATTTCATTTACAGCATTTGATTGACACTTTTATCCAGAGTAACTTACAATTATCATTATTATACAACTGAGCAATTGAGAGTTAAGGGCCTTGCTCAAGGGCCCAACAGTAGGTAGATAGTGGGGATTGAACCGCTGACCTTTGGATCAGCAATTTTTTTTTTTTTTTTTTTTTTTTTTTGTTTTAGTCTGTTGGGTTTTTCCACTCGAGCCTCATGGCTCATCAGGCTGGTGCTTATCCCCGGTTTCCGTAGCATGAAGCGACCAGGAGTTCAACTTCCCCAGGATGGGACGCTAGTCCATCGCAGGTTACCTTCCCAGTATATTTTTACTGGTACCCATTTATACTGCTGGGTGAACAGAGGCACACTTGTGGTTGAGACCTCGCCCAGGGGTCTTAGCACAGTGAGGGTCTCAGTGGGATTTGAACTCACAACCTCCCGATCATGAGCGCAGCACCCTATCCACTACGCCACCGGCCCCACTTTGGATCAGTAATCCATCCCCTTTATCCACTAAGCCGCCACTGCCCACTTGATGTCCAGGCTCAGGGTGTTTTTGTGTGGAGTTTCCATGTCTGCATTGGCGAGTTTCCCCCGGATACTCAGGTTTTCCTCCCACAGTCCATAAACATGCAGAATATACTGACGGGGAGTTCCAAATTACCCCTAGGTGTGAGAGTATGTGTAAGTGGTTGTATGTGTGTTTGCCCTGTAATGGCCTGGTGAGCTGTACAGAGTTTACTCCGCCTGCACCCAGAGTTGGCTGAGACCCTGATTTGGATTAAGTGTGTCTTCGAAAATGAATGAATTACTGACTTGTAGGGAATGATACATTTTATAGAAACCTGCGATTATGGTTGGAAATATTTACAGAATCCTGCAGTTATACAAATTGAATCAATAGCTTCTGACCAATCAGATTTGAGTATTCAACAGCGCTATGCTGAAATGTAAAGAATATGACTGTGCAATTCTGATGTAAAAATGTGTAAAGAACAGCATTTTTATATAAGAAATAGTATTTTTGGGCAGAAATAGCCCAGTGGTAAGGGGCTAGATTACTGATCACAAGCTCTGGGGTTAAAGCCCCACTGTCATCGGATTGTCACTGTCGTCACCCCCCTGTGAAGCTAACTGGGTTATCAAAGGCCAGCCGTGTCTCTCACTGTCTATGGTTAGAGGTGTAAAAGAACCATTGCTGACTTTTGTCAAGAGTCGTCTGCATAGCCGTCAGCGTGTTTCTGCCCTGAGATATCCTGTCAAGCTGTCCGGGGTGTACTCTGCTCTCACTCCGTGTCCCCTGAGATGGGTGCCAGCCTCCTCATGACCCTAATTAGGATTACACATTTCAGCAAAAAGAATGAATGAAGGAATGGATAGAGTATCTATTTGATCTGTTAATACAATTGTAAATACAGTGGTACCTCACCTTACGAAATTAATCCATTCCAGAGCCTTTTTCGGAACCTGGATTTTTCGTAAATTGAACCGCATTTTACATGTAAAACATGTGATTCGTTCCAAGGCCCCCAAAACTACCCCCTAAACCCTTTAAAATTTATAAAAGCATACCTTTTAAGGCTTCCTTTTGCTTCGATATCATACCGATGGTAGACAGGTTTGGCCATATTCCTTTGCAATATCACTCAACCGCATGCCACGAGCCCACTTCTTCTTTTCACTCACACTGGGAATCACATGTGTGTGTGTGTGTGTGTGTGTGTGTGTGTGTGTGTGTGTGTGTGTGTGTGTGTGTGTGTGCGTGCATGTCTTCTTAGCAGAGTTATAATCTTACAAATGTTTATGCAAGGTTAAACACCTGTGTCAAAGGATAAAGTTGCAATGAGCACACTTGAAAAACTCATGAAACAACAGTAACTCTGTCCTTTACACGAAAAGCATTATGGGTGCTCTATAATAGCCAATGGGAGGGAGCTGCGTCATCCTTCCTAGCCAATGGGAGGCTAGTGGGGCAGGATGTTGGAAGATAGTCAATGGGAGAGCAGCTCGTGCATTGTTTGAATGTTTGAATGGCGCATTTGCCATGTTTTGTAAGGAGAACTTGTTTCGTATACAGAGACAAAAAAATTTGAAAAATGTTTTCGTAACCTGGATTTTTCGTTTGCTGGGACTATCGTAAGGTGAGGTACCACTGTATATAAATGAACATGATTGGTTCCTGAAGGAATTTGCCTAGTCCTCCTCTACATTCATATTTACATTTGTAGTATTTGTCATAGAATATGGTATACGCCCTCATCCAAAGTGTCTCACAGAGACTCTTACCCAGAGGAGGATTAGTTGCTCTTGTTGACCTTGTGTTTTAGTGAAAATGTGATTGATAAGCTGCAGCGGTCAGGACTGGAGGGTGTATTTATGGAGGTTGTGGCTCAAACAGTGTTTGGCTGCATTGAAAGTGACCCGTCACGCGAAAGATGCAGGCACCATGTGGCACGACTATGTCTGTCCTGCTGATGTGTGATGAGGACAATGGCGGCGGTGGCGGGGGGGTGGGGGGGTGGGGGGGTGCTTACAGAATCCTGCTCATGGGCATTAGCTTTCTCTGAGGTCAGTATTCTAAAGAATGAGAGCAGTGAGGATAGGAGAGTTGCAGGCAATGTAAAAGTAAGCCAGACCAAGTATAGGGAACAAGGGAAGGGTTAGCAGGGGATAGGGGTAATACCTAATCAAAAGCTCCAGGTAACAAATCTATCTGGGTGTTTTATGAGACTCACACATCACTCTCTTTATATTATTTGCTCTTGAGCCACATCCAATATCTGTTTTACTGGATTCGCCCTCATTTTCTCTTCACCTGGCCACGTGAGTTACGACCCTGGCCTTGATTACAGCTCCCGCGATGGTGTAAATAGATGCAGTGGTCAGTGCTGGGGATCCACACACTCCGAAGGGGAGCGTTGCCAGAGTGTACAAACCCTACCCCCGCATGACATGTCTGTAAATCTATGTTTTACGAGCTGAACTTGATGAAACCATTTCCCTTGACACCTTGTTTTTGCTGCATCCAATGTTGGTTTATTTCTCTTCAGCTGAGTGGTTTTATAGTGTGGTTTGGCCACTTGCTGACAGAAAGGCTGGTCAGGAGTGAAGGTTTTCATATAGTGTGATTCTTCTGGCTTGGATGACCAACCACCCTCTTTTTAAATCTTTCTTTAAAAGCTGCTCCTTCTTTTTCACTTTTTCACATTTTGACTTTTAAGGCTCATCTGTCACTTTTGAATTATACAGGAACAGGACGTCAAACGTAGAAAGCAGTGGAGCCACCATGTAAAGGTCTACCATAGCATTGCAAAGAATCCTTTGCTACACTGATTTTGAGAGGAATGCAACTCTATATAGCAGGAGGTTTTAATTATCCATATCCCCCTAATATGACATGTTCTAGAGAGTGTGTGCATGAAAAAATTAGTGGGCAAAAAACTCTCTCGCTGACGAATTTATGAGATTGTTGGGGTTTGATGTTTCAGGGTCACTCAAGGTCAAGACTAATTTTCTAATTTGGAAGTCCATATTCGTTCCTTCAATTTCTGAACCGCTTAACCTGAATTAGAGGCCGGTGCTGTAGTGGTTATAGTGCTGCACTCATGATCGGGAGGTTATGTGTTCAAATCCCAGTTAGACCCCCCACTGTGCTAAAACCCCTGGGCAAGGTCTTAGCCACAAGTGTGCCTCTGTTCACCTAGCAGTATAAATGGGTACCAGTAAAAATAATATACAGTAGGCCCCCATTCCGCCTCTTCCAGTGGATCCTGAAAATCCGTGAATTATTGACGAGGTTGTAAAACCCTATGTATGATATTACATGCGCTAAAATATGCTTCTTAAACTGACCTTCACCTTTGACCTCATTCCAAAATCAAATCATCTCTGAGGCTCTGGTGAGGTAGTGTTACCGCCAAGTTTGGTGAAAACTCATGCGTGGGTGTGGTCAGGATTTGGTTTACAGAAAAGCTGACACACTGACTCACAATCCCTGGAGATCACATACTGTTCTATTTGGAAATAACAAGTAGATGAGCTCACGATTAAATCGTACCGACAGGCCACTTTTATCTTGCTTTTATATTTTCTCATTGTTACTTGGTGTACTTGTCGGAACAAAAAAATTACCTCGTATTTTGCATCATTGTACAGGTTGTTCAATTTTAGAAGAGCTACAGACATGTACTTAAGTTTATTTCGGGAACAATTATACAAAATTAACTTATACACTCCACATAATGTTTATAAATTGCATTTCAATATAAGTTAAACTTATAACAATAATAATAATAATAATAATAATAATAATAATAATAATAATAATAATAATAATAATTTTCTGGCCCTCTGCTACAATTTTCTATGAGTAATTTTATGAGTAGTCTAGGCATATCCCTAGAAAGAGAGAGTCATTTGAAAAGATTTTGTGATTCTGAGATGAGATGATGAAATGAAGTTCTGGTTTTGACAAAGACAGATGTGAGCAGGTGGGAAGGAAAATGAGCAAATATAAGAGTGTAGAGAAAAAGCAGTAGCAGCTTAGACATGGCCATCGACTTTAAATTTGCCTCTGAATGTGAGGTGATGCAAAAAATGCCCCTCGTTGCCCCCCCCCCCCCCCCCCCCCCCACAAGAAAAAGTAGAAGGAAAAAAGTAAAAAAAATAGATAAAAATATCTATGATACACATGCACTGAATAAAGGAGGATAATCAGAAAGAGCAGTTCTCCTATCATTGACCCAGAGATGTAAAATAATGATGTGTGTAATTTCAAGCTGCTAGTCATCTGGACTGCGGCAGTGTGTGTGTGTGTGTGTGTGTGTGTGTGTGTGTGTGTGTGTGTGTGTGTGTGTGTTAGAGAGAGAGGTATTGCATGAAGCTTGGACCCCAATGCCATCTGATCTAGTCTGTATTCACTCTATTCATTACCCCCCCCCCCCGACACTCCCCCCTCTCTATATATCAGTATAACAGGAATTAATTCAGCCAGAACATGTAGGAACCACTCAACTGGCCATGAGTTTCTCGACATGATGATTGGATACAAAAAAAAAAAAGGATCAGAGATCTAAATAGATTTATGGAGATCAAAAGTACATTATTTTTGTAGGTAATCATATTCAATACCCTTATAGTTTAATCATTCAATACATGCTGTGTGGTGCATATGAAGTCTTATAGTGCACAAATACCAAATCTAACATATCATCATGATGTGAAAGTCAAGGACTGTGGGCTTGATAGTCCCAGAGAGGGTACACTTCAACTGATATCCATATATCCACATCCACTCAACCTTTTTTACTGTCAAAAGAGGGCCGTCTAATCTATAAATTATGGTCAATCAAACTGATGTGCCATGAGATTAGGTTACTATAAACATATGTGTAGTGTTTTTGCTCCAGTTCCATAACAGATTGCTTGCCATGCTGTGCAATATGCCGTGCAGATATCTGATACTCAGTTATCTGGTAATTTATGAGACTTCTATAACCAATATTTACAAGGTTCTCTATTGGGCCCTATTTAAAGACTGGTTGTGGTGGTAATTTATAAACGTCTAATCATTGAAAATGTAACCATTAGATTATACTTGGACAAGTCATTATTCACAGTGGGTCTGAGTTTGTTGGCAGCTGTGGGTCAATATCGTGAGGTGTTCTGCGATCATTTTCTAAAGAAGGTATTCTCACCTTGCTGCAAAATCATTTTATTCAAAAGATTTGCCTCCCGAGTGGTGTATCAACACGACTATCAACCTGGAGATCCTAGGTTTGAATCCAGGTTGCTGATGCCATAGCCATCTGTAATTGGGAGCCCATGGGTGCTAATCAGCCGAGCTCTCACAAGCTTCCTCCCCTATTTTCACTTCCCTGTCACTCACAGAGATCACCAGCCAATCATGGGTGTCTGTGAGCTCATTCGTACTGAGGAAATCAGTATGCACAGTAGTTCATAAAGAGGCGGGTAGTAGCACTGTATGTCACATAGAGGGTATGAGCATCTTTATGCTCCTTACTGGTTGGTGGTGGTCGTGTGATAGGGAAAGAAACATTTGATGAGTAGAAATTTTATACGACTAAAATTAAGGGATAAAATGATAGGGTTTCTAAAGACTTTAATTGGGGAAAACATGATGAAGACTCAAATGGTATTTCAGCATTGTAGTGGTTAGCACGATCGCCTCATAGCTGGAAGGTTCAATCATTCATTCATTTTCAGTAACTGCTTAATCCTAATTAGGATCACAGGGAGGCTGGTGCCAATCCCCGCCAACTCTGGGCAAGTACACCCTGGACAGCTCGCCAGGACGTCGCAGGACGGAAACACGCTGACGGCTATGCAGCTACTCTTGTCGAAAGTCAGCAATGGTTCTTTTACAGCCTCACACCATAGACAGTGAGAGACATGGCCGGCCTTTGATAACCCAGTTAGCTGCACTGGGGGTAGCTAGAAGGTTCTCAGTTCAACCCCCCTGATCTTTCGCCGTTTCCTTCTACAGTCTAAAGACTTGCATGTTATGCAACTGGCTACCATAAATTGCCCATCGATGTAGCCCTGCATTGGCATGTGAACCTGTTCAGTACCCTGCATCTGACTGAGCTTCTCTCATTATCATGCAGTATATAAGCACTATAGGAAACATATGATTGATGTAAGTTACCATGATTATAACATAATATGTACCACAATCTGCACCTACTGTTTTTTTTTTTGTTTTTTTTTCCGACGAAATATTTCCTGAGGTTGAGATTGAGAATTGAATTGAAATGTAGATGAACAGACATGGGAGTCTTGGTGACATATCACATAATGGAAAATCCTGAGCAGATAATAATACATGTGTATGCGTTAGAGGAAGACTGGATGAATTATTGGTGCATATACAGCTGCAATGCAATAATAATAATAATAATAATAATAAGAGGAAGAAGAAGAAGAAGAAGAAGAAGAAGAACAGTACACAATTAGTGTCTGTTGAATAAAACAACTGAAAGAAAGAACTTAAGTGAAGAAGATCCCAGAAGATGTCAGAAACTTGCTGTTCAGTCCAGTATGATTTGTGAACTAGAGGTCAGGTTACGCGAGCAGAAAAAGAATGAAAAAAAGCAGGCGAAAGAGTGAATTTATCCCACGTCCTCTCTGTCACAGGCCAGTTCACTTCATTTCATGCTATGTCTCCTTAAATCTCCTCTTACCTCTTTTCCCCTCTGAGATGCACAGAGGTTGGCTGGGCTCTTATTATTGACCAGATTCGACTTTTATATTTGACTAAACTAGGAAAAAACATCTGGAAGCCACTGAAGTGCTGCTACAGTTCGTTTTATTGAATCCAGCAATGTCATTTTGCTTCATGTTAAATTTAAGTAAAATTAACAATTATGCACTGAGGGCGGAGTTGATGCCGTCGATCTTTCCATGGGCATATTTATTTTTATGAAATCCAGTTAGTCTGGGATGCATAATTGTTTTGGTATATACAGGGATCCCTTGCTACTTCACTCTTTAATTTATGGGGCTTCAGTGCATCGCGGTTAAAAAAAATAAAAATAAATATTCATCAAATTTAAAAATAAGGAAATTAAGAAAGATTTGGGGAAAAAGTTAAGGAAAATGCCACGAAAACAAGGCCAATTATGCAAAAAACAACCCCCCCAACCCCCCCTCCAAAAAAACAAACAAACAAAAAAACCTAAACAAACACAAAACAACCCAAAATCTTCCATCAAAACTGAATACATTGTTGTGACGTGCTCATCTGAGAGTGCACGTGCATCTGCGTGCGCACGCACGTCTCTATGTGTGTGTATTTATAGTTTATTTACATTGTATGCATTATTTTTGAATGTTTTATTGTTATTATAAGCATTTATATATGTATTTTTTGATTTGATATACATATAGACAGCCGTGAGGGGGAGGCACAAACCAGTACAGGAAGGGCATCCGGCGTAAAACTTCTGCCACATTTATCATGCAAATGATCAAAGGTGGAGGTATGCCCTGGAAAGGACAGGAATGAAGGTTAGCCTCAGTAAGACAGAATACATGTGTGTGAACGACAAGGACCCAAGAGGAACGGTGATGTTACAGGGAGCAGAGATAAGGAAGGTGGAGGATTTTAAGTACTTAGGCTCAACAATCCAGAGCAATGGAGAGTGTGGAAAAGAGGTGAAGAAGCGTGTGCAGGCAGGCTGGAATGGATGGAGAAAAGTGTCCGGTGTGATGTGTGATAGGAGAGTATCGGCAAGAATGAAAGGAAAAGTGTACAAGACGGTGATGAGGCCAGCGATGTTGTATGATTTAGAAACAGTGGCACCGAGGAAAAGGCAGGAGGCAGAGCTGGGGGTCGCAGAGATGAAAATGTTGAGGTTCTCTTTGGGAGTAACGAGGATGGATAGGATCAGGAATGAGTACATCAGAGGAACAGCACATGTTAGATGTTTTGGAGACAAAGTCAGAGAGGCTAGATTGAGATGGTTTGGACATGTACAGAGGAGGGATAGTGAGTATATTGGTAGTAGGATGCTGAGGTTGGAACTACCAGGCAAAAGGCCCAGAGGAAGACCAAAGAGAAGATTTATGGATGTGGTGAAGGCGGACATGAAGGTAGTTGGAGTAAGAGTAGAAGATGCAGAGGATAGGGTGAGATGGAGGCAGATCATTTGCTGTGGCGACCCCTGAAGGAAACAGCCGAAAGGAAAAGAAGAAGAAGATACATGTACATATACGTCAGTCGTGGGGGGTGAGGGGTGGGGGATCCTACTTCACGGATTTCAATGGTCGCCGTGGGGATCGTGGTCTCAATTAATTGCATAAAGTGAGGGATCCCTGTACTGCATGGAAACTGAATGGCATGATGGCTTAGTGGTGAACATGTTCTCACAGCTGGATGGTCCTCAGGTGTTTCTCTATAGAATTTGCATACTCTTTCTGTATACCCACACACTCGCATAGATGTAAGTAGTTTTGTGTGTGTGTGTGTGTGTGTGTGTGTGTGTGTGTGTGTGTGTGTGTGTGTGTTGGCCCTGGTATGGACTGGTGAGCTGTTCAGGGTTTTTTTTTTGCATCTGTGCCCAGTGTCAGCTACAATAGCAACCGCAATAGGATTACATTGTTTAGAAAAATGAGTGCATACATTGTCTCCTACACAAAAAAATGTACATTGAATTGTTGTTAATGGTTTATACAAATAAATCAATAAATAAAAAATAAATAAAAGTCATGATAGACACAGGTGAGATCCTAGCATAGCCAGATACAAAGCCGAAGGTCTGTGTAATGGCATCTCTTTAAAACCTTTTCAGAGTTTTTCAGGGTACTTTGTAGACAGAAAATAATAATTAAACTTGAGATGTTTATTGTTAAGATTTACGTGTTATATCCGTGACAGAGACTGGTCAGGTGAGCTCTGTGCTTTTACAGCTGAGGTTATACGGGTTACGGCCTGTTTTTAGCATAGTTAGCAGGCGACGTTTTCAATGGAATTGAATTTTCACTGTTTGTTCACTCATTCAAAATTTTTGTATAAACTACACAGATTTATGAGAAAATTTGTTTAAAATGAAATGCTTTGTAATTTGAATTTACGTATGTTTTGTACAGGGCGGCATGGTGGCGTAGCGGTTAGCACGTTTACCTCACAACAAGAAATTCCAGGGTTCAGTCAACAGGCTTGGGGTGTTTCTGTGTGTTGCGTGGGTTTCCGCCCACAGTCCGAACACATGCACAGTCAGCTAATTGGCTGTTCCAAATCACCCCCAGGTGTGAGTGTTAATCCTGCGATGGCCTATCGTGCCATTTAAGGTGTGCCCTACCTTCGCACAAGTGTCAGCTGAGATGTGTGCCAGCCTCTTTGTGGTCCTAAATAGGATTAAGTGGCTTTCAGAAAGAATTCATGAATCTTTTATATTTAAAACTGAAACAGAGACTATTCAGTTTTTTTTTTTTTTTTTTTTTTGAGACAAGCTAATGGGGCAGAGCTCGGTATATCCTGTGGAGCTAACAGGACAGTTTTGATCCCTCTTATTCATAAGTTAGTCTATACTAGTCCTTCTCAAAAAATTAGCATATTGTGATAAAGTTCATTATTTTCTGTAATGTACTGATAAAAATTAAACTTTCATATATTTTAGATTCATTGCACACCAACTGAAATATTTCAGGTCTTCAATTGTTTTAATACTGATGATTTTGGCATACAGCTCATGAAAACCCAAAAGTCCCTATCTCAAAAAATTAGCATATTTCATCCGACCAATCAGAAAAAAGTGTTTTTAATACAAAAAAAGTCAGCCTTCAAGTAATTATGTTCAGTTATGCACTCAATACTTGGTCGGGAATCCTTTTGCAGAAATGACTGCTTCAGTGTGGCGTGGCATGGAGGCAATCAGCCTGTGGCACTGCTGAGGTGTTATGGAGGCCCAGGATGCTTCGATAGCGGCCTTAAGCTCATCCACAGTGTTGGGTCTGGTGTCTCTCAACTTTCTCTTCACAATATCCCACAGATTCTCTATGGGCTTCAGGTCAGGAGAGTCGGCAGGCCAATTGAGCACATTAATACCATGGTCAGTAAACCATTTAGCAGTGGTTTTGGCACTGTGAGCAGGTGCCAGGTCGTGCTGAAAAATGAAATATTCATCTCCATAAAGCTTTTCAGCAGATGGAAGCATGAAGTGCTCCAAAATCTCCTGATAGCGAGCTGCATTGACCCTGCCCTTGATAAAACACAGTGGACCAACACCAGCAGCTGACATGGCACCCCAGACCATCACTGACTGTGGGTACTTGACACTGGACTTCAGGCATTTTGGCATTTCCTTCTCCCCAGTCTTCCTCCAGACTCTGGCATCTTGATTTCCGAATGACATGCAAAATTTGCTTTCATCTGAAAAAAGTACTTTGGACCACTGAGCAACAGTCCAGTGCTGCTTCTCTGTAGCCCAGGTCAGGCGCTTCTGCTGCTGTTTCTGGTTCAAAAGTGGCTTGACCTGGGGAATGCGGCACCTGTAGCCCAGTCCACTGCTTCCACAGGTCCCCCAAGGTCTGGAATGGGCCCTTCTCCACAATCTTCCTCAGGGTCTGGTCACCTCTTCTGGTTGTGCAGCGTTTTCTGCCACACTTTTTCCTTCCCACAGACGTCCCACTGAGGTGGCTTGATAGAGCACTCTGGGAACAGCCTATTCGCTCAGAGATTTCTTTCTGTGTCTTACCCTCTTGCTTGAGGGTGTCAATGATGGCCTTCTGGACAGCAGTCAGGTCGGCAATCTTACCCATGATTACGGTTTTGAGGAATGAACCAGGCTGGGAGTTTTTAAAAGCCTCAGGAATCTTTTGCAGGTGTTTAGAGTTAATTGGTTGATTCAGATGATTAGGTTAATAGCTCGTTTAGACTACCTGAACATTATATGCTAATTTTTTGAGATAGGAATTTTGGGTTTTCATGAGCTGTATGCCAAAATCATCAGTATTAATACAATAAAAGACCTGAAATATTTCAGTTGGTGTGCAATGAATCTAAAATATATGAAAGTTTAATTTTTATCAGTACATTACAGAAAATAATGAACTTTATCATAATATGCTAATTTTTTGATAAGGACTAGTATATGGCAAAAACACAGAATAAACCATCTCTGTGAAAATGTGCTTGCACACTAATTCAAAATTTTGGTAAATGCTACAGGAGACACAAGAAAAACAAAATAAAATTTGATGATTATGGTTTATTTCCCTGTAATGTCCCAATGATGATGCAGCCTTCTGACATGCCTGTTACAAACTGAGAGTGCTTTTTATTTCGATTCAAACATTATCCAGGGGAAGTGGTGGGGGTTCAAGCCCCACTCACCACAGGTTGTCACTGTCCCCTCCAGTTCAGCTAACTGGGGTGTCCAAGGCCAGCCATGTCTCTCACTGTCTACGGTGTGAGGCCCATGTAAAAGAACCATTGCTGACTTTCGACATGAGTAGCTGCAATTGCCTGGCGAGCTGTCTAGGGTGTACTCTGCCCTCACTCGGGGTCGGCTGGGATGGGCGCCAGCCTCCCCGCAACTCTAGTTAGCATTAACGCCAGAAAATTAACATTATTCACTCAGAACGTTGAATTATAATCCTGAGACAGACGACCAATCAGATCGTGGCATTCCTGTGTAGTACAGTGATCCCTCACTTTTTGCGATGTGGACCGAGACACTCCACGAACGCTGAATTTCCACAAGGTGGCGACCCTCCTGACTGACATATACATACATGTGTATATCAAATCAATAAATACATATTTAAAGCTATAAAAGCTTATAATAACAATTAAACATTCAAAAATAATGCATAAGATGTAAATAAAATATAAATACACACACACACACACACACACACACACACACACACACACACACACACAGACACACACACACACACAAACGCACACCCAGATGCGCACCTCACATTAAAATGTAAGTCGTTTTGTTGGGTTGTTTTTTGTTTTTTATTTGTTTGTTTTTTGCATAATTGGCCTTGTTTGTGCCACTTTCCTTAACTTTCCCCATACTTTTCCTTAATTTCCTTATTTTTTTATTTTTCAATGAACATTTTTGAAAAACTCGCACTGAAGTTCACTGAAGCCGCAGAAACTGAAGCACGAAGTAGCGAGGGATCACTGTTTATGGTAATATTCAACAGATCACACCTCAGATGTATATTTAATTTTAAAGGACCTCAGCCATAATTAAAATAATGGTGCAAGAATGTAACCTTATTCGAGTGCAGAATCAGTTCAATCCAGAACCATAATGTCCAATCCCATCTCTCTCTCTCTCTCTCTCTCTCTCTCTCTCTCTCTCTCTCTCTCTCCCCCTCTGCTTCTTTCTGTGTTGTTTTCCACCGTAGAACAACTGGCAAGGTTTCAACAAGGTGATTTACTGTTTGTGTAAGTGGCAATTCCACTGAGGCCGACGCTCTGTTTCTCCTAATTGGGGCTCTCATTACCAACAAGTAACCTTCAGTTTCTAATGAAGCGGAACTTTTTGATTTGTCTAACGAAGGAGCCGAGTATCAGAAAGGTGAGAGTGATGGTAGGGTTTGGAATTAGATGGACTTGTGCAGAGTGAAGAATAAAAGACATGAGTTTATCGGACCAGTACCAATGCATCGGTGTGTTCATATTACGTTACCCTTTAGATCTACTATGCCTTAGAGCACTGCAGCCCTTTAATACCACCATATGCAGGAAACAGTGAAAGTTTGCAGTATAACAAAGAAGAGTTTTGTGCTCTATGACTATCCTTGAAAAAAAAGTGTAACTTAAAGTCTATTCTATAGCAGCCCTGAGGGTTTTATATATAAATACCATATTATACTAGCAGGCCCGACTGCGCTTGACAACTGTAATGACATTTGCCCATCCGGCCATATCAGATCTGCTCTGGTCACTAATATTTATTGCATGCGCTAGGTTCCTGTGTGTTTCCAGGCTTTTTAAATGGCTCTTGACCTTTTCCAGACAGTGACCAGCAAATGGGGTCTGTATTCATTGCCATTTTTATTGCAATGGCCATTTTCCTATCCTTTTATGAGCAGTTGACATTTGCTCATACCCTCCATAGGTCTGCTTGGGTGACAAGGTGAACCCCTGGTAAATTTAAAGCAATGGGTTCATGTGTAAAATGCTAGCTTTAGGGGGTTTTACTTTCATTTGTTTCAATCTACATGAAATATGTCCCTGGTACAATGAACAGAACTGATGGTCTCCAGTGTTGGTTCTATATATTTTTATTAACCCATATAACCCTCATTTACACAGAGGAAATGTCCTGTTATATTAGACTCAAAAGTTATGAAAAATATACAAATATAAACATCAACATCAATAAATGAAGCAAGATTAAATCCGAGCACAACAAAAAACACATAAAGACTAAAGCGCCGTCACATACGTCACACGGCGGGTACACAGCAGATTCGATAGAAAAATTGGAAGCATTTCCGGGAAAGTTGTGGGCATGTTGACTGAAACTTACTGGTTGTGTGGTGGAAAATGATGTCATTAAGCCTTTGTTGAGGAGTTTTGAACATGTTCAAGAATGATGTAATATCGTAGATTATTCTCAAAGTCAAGTTCGTTTCTTTGGTACATTGTATGATGATCCACAATGTCCTATGGCTGTGTTATAATATAATTAGATAATTTGCTGAACCGCTTAATCCTACTTCTAAGAACACGGGGAGGGAGGAGCCTAACTGAGTCTAACTGGCTGCTTTTTAATATGCAAGCTCCTCGCCGAGCCCGTGGATCTACTTGTTGTGAGGTGAACATGCTAGCCACTATGCCGCCATGCCGTATGGTGACATGACACATGAATTTCAAACACTTTTCTTATATTTTCTTACAATAGTCCCATTATTGCATGTAACGACAGTAACTCCACAGGACTTATATGACATTTTCATGACAGCGTTAGGTTGAGTGTATGTATGTCATGTAATGCATATCAGAATCAGAATTCTTTATTAATCCCGGAGCAAATTGTGTAATATACTGTGGTCACATGGCACCTGAGTATCACAGACATATTGTACATGGATGGGTTTTCTTCGGAACCTTCATATCAGTTTCCTATCAGGAATGTCCAATTTGACTTCCAGGTCTTATTCAGTTTCCCCATGATAGTACAAACTGGATTCCAAAAAAATTGGGACACCATATAAATTGTGAATAAAAACTAAATGCAATGTGAAAATGCAAATTTCAATATTTTATTCTGAATAGAACATAGGTGACAGGGTCAAAATTTAAACTGAGAAAATGTATCATTTTAAGAAAAAAATATGTTGATTATAAATTTCATGGTGTCAACAAATCTCAAAAAGTTGGGACAGGTAAAAATAAAAGTAAATTGCACTTATAACAAACAGCTGGAAGACGGATTACCACTAATGAGGTCCATTGGCAGCATGACTGAGTATAAAAAGAGCTTCTCAGAGTGGCAGTGTTTCTCAGAAGCGAAGATGGGTAGAGGATCACCAATTCCCCCAATGTTGCGCAGAAAGAATTGCATCTGAAGAATCTGGGACAATCTCTGTGCATAAGGCTGAAGGCCGAAAAACCATACTGGATGCCCGTGATCTTCGGGCGCTTAAATGGCACTGCACCACAAACAGGAAAGCTACCATAAGGGAAATCACAGAATGGGCTCAGCAATACTTTCAGAAACCATTGTCGGTGAACACAATCCACCGTGCCATCCACTGTTGCCAGCTGCAACTCTACAGTACACAGAAGAAGCCATTTCTAAACAGGACGCAAAAGCACAGGCATTTTCTATTGGCCAGAGGTCATTTAAAATGGAGTTTGACAAAGTGGAAAACTGTTCTGTAGTCAGACGAATCACGATTCGAAGTTCTTTATGGAAAACTGGGACATCATGTCATCCGAACTAAGAGGACAAGGACAACCCAAGCTGTTATCAGCGCTCAGTTCAGAAGCCTGCATCTGTGATGGTATGGGGTTGCATGAGTGCGTGTGGCATGGGCAGCTTGCACATCTGGAAAGGCACCGTCAATGCAGAAAGGTATATTCAGGTTCTAGAACACCATATGCTCCCATCCAGGCATCGTGTCTTTCAGAGAACACCTTGCATTTTTCAACATGATAATGCCAGACCACATGCTACTCCACATTAATTACAACATCTTGGCTGCGTAGGAAAAGGATCCGGGTATTGAAATGGCCAGCCTCAAGTCCAGATATTTCACATATAGAGAACATTTGGCGCATCATAAAGAGGAAGGTGCAACAAAGTAGGCCCAAGACAGTTGAACAGTTAGTAGCCGCATAGCCGTCAGCATGTTTCAGATTTGCGGTGGTCTGACGAGCTGTCCAGGGTGTACTCTACCTTCACCTGGATTCGCCTGGGATGGGCGTACAGAAAACGAATGAATGAATCAACATATCTAATAATAATATGTATTAATAATAGAATTATTATTATTATTCTTAAAACAACAACAACAATAATAATAATAATAATAATAATAATAATAATAATAATAATAATAATAATAATAAATATTGAAAGGTATTTAAAGTTTTTAAAGTGTCCGGTGATTTCAATGAATAATGGTGGTATTGTCAGTCGAAACCAACTGAGAACGCGGCTATATCAGGTACGTGTGAGTCAACTCATTTTCCATATTGAGTAATTCAACTGAGGCCGCGGGGAGGGTGGATCTCATCCCAGCCGACCATGGAACAAAGGCTGGGTATATTCAGAAGCGCCAGAGCCCAGAACTTGAACTGAGGACCTTCTATGCCAACTGTGTATGATCACAGGTGACAAATTCAAGAGATGCCAGTGACAATGTTGATGTATTTTACTGACTTTTACGATGTGTTCTACAGAAATAAAACACTGCTGTCCTGATGGGAGCAGACACTGAATGGTTTGATGAGGAGAATATGGATGTAAATCATATGCTATGACCTTCACAGTCACCAACACAATTGACCACTTATGGGAGATTTTGGAGTGATGTTTTGGATGCAATAGTGCTCTCCATCATCAGCGTCATGGTCATCAGTAAATCACCAACTGAGTGACTGGCTGCTGGTAGAATGGTGTTCAATACAGTTCCAATGACTGCTAGGATCAATGGCAAGTTGCACCGAAGCTGTTCTGTTGGCTTGGGGTGAATTTACTGCGTTTATGTTTAGTAATGCTTTCCATCTTAGCTCAGATAACTTGCTCCATCATTTAATAGATGAAATTTAAACTGGTGTAAATATCCGTCCTGCTTCAGAGCAAGTTACTTATACAGTGGTACCTCACCTTGCGATAGTCCCAGCAAACGAAAAATTAAGGTGACGAAAACATTTTCCAAAATTTTTTGTCTCTGTATACGAAACAAGTTCTCCTTACGAAATGCGCCAAACGTGCCATTCATTGACTATCTTCCAACATCCCACCCCGCTGGCCTCCCATTGGCTTGGAGGGATGATGCAGCTCCCTCCCATTGGCTATCTCCCATGTGCTATCTCACACGCACGTGTGATTCCCAGTGAGAGTGAAAAGAAGAAGCGGGCTTGTGGCATGCGGTTGAGTGATTTCGCCAAGGAATATGGCCAAACCCGTCTACCATTGGTACAATATTGAAGCAGAAGGAGGTCTTAAAAGGTATACTTTTATAATTTTTAAAGGGTTTAGGGGTAGTTTTGGGGGGCTTGGG
>CM045729.1:73781549-73786549 GCA_024760905.1 Plotosus lineatus
TGTCTATTTTCCATTTACATCTGTTTAATAGACTTTTGATGCAATAACATCTGTACCTGTACCGCTGTCTCTGCTTAATGGCCCACTATCTCTATCTCTAGAGTTAGAATATAAATTGTAACTTACAGCTCTGACAGACGACTACATCACTCAAATTCATAAATGGACTCAATTAAAGATTTTTAATTTTTTTTTTTTTTTTTTGGGGTGGGGGTGGGGGGGTGGGGGTACTTTTAAAGGATGTTATATGTTCCTGGATAGCCAGTGCCGCTATTTACACTCATATATACGAATATGACATCCCCATGGACAAACTGGCACCCAGGTGAATGTCGCCAAAAATGTTTTAAACACCCAAACCCTAATCATGCTTCTAATCAATAGCCAAATAATAACTATTATATTTCCATTGTGAGGCCGGCGGCATAGTGGTTAGGGTGCTGCGCTCATGAACAGGAGGTTGTGTGTTCAAATCCCAGTGAAACTCCCACTATGCTAAGACCCCTGGGCAAGGTCTCAACCACAAGTGTGCCTCTGTTCACCCAGCAGTATAAATGGGTACCAGTAAAATATACTGGGAAGGTAACCTGCGATGGACTAGCGTCCCATCCTGGAGGAGTTGTACTCCTGGTTGCTTCACGCTACGGAAACCAGGGATAAGCACCGGTCTGATAAGTCACTATGGCTCAGGTATAAAAGGCCCAAAGGATACTGCTGTTTTAATAAATAGCAAAAGTTAACCCGAGAATTAACCTATTAATGGCCAGATACGTGCCATACAGTTGTTTTACTCACGTTCTAATAGACAACACCACACACCCCTTTAAAAACCTGACTTAATTGTTATTATTTGTCTTTCTATCTGCCCACAATGTTTTCTAATTAATGTATTTAGGTTTATTTTCCAAAAATAGAAGCGTACTACTAATCTAATGAAAACCACCAGGATCCTGACCAGGCGGGTACTAAGGAGGTGATCACACTCGAGGTGCAATAGAAATGCGACCGACATAAACTGATATTTTTGTGAATTTTTTTGAAAATTTCTGTTTCTGGTGAATTTTGAAATTCAGATCAAGATATTTTGGGACTCTAACATGCAAGAGAATATTTTGCAGCTTAACTACGTATATTTTGTGAAAGGTGCGATTTGCGGGTAATTTGCAAATAATTAACTGATAGTTGATGAAAATAAATTAGCCTACTGTCATAAATCAGTCGTATTTTTGTTCACTTTTTGTTCTCTAACCATTTCCTTTTTATTCGTGCACATTATTAATGCAAACAGCCTGTGATTTGGAATGTTGACAAAATACACGAAATATAGCAAATGCCGGCAAGTCTCAAACTTTTTGGAAGACCACAACTTGTTACTTTCCCTTGAAATAATTTGAAAGCGAAACGACAACTTTGCGACCTTGTCATGACATATGCGGGCTGTTTGAGAAGAGCTTGAGACTGCTCCATGTTACAGCCTCGTTTTGCAACATTCACAGAAATTTTTGACATTTTTAAGTCATATTTAAGAGAAAGGTAACCAATATGCGATGCCGCGACTTTTGCGAGATTTCAGAATATGTTAAATCACACAGACTTTGCTTGTCCCACAAGCCTTATATCCAACCAGATGGCAGCCAAAATCTCCAAGATTGAAATACAAGGGCAGTCTGAAAAGTTTATAAGCTAACCGAATCAATTCGATTCAAATTCGACCAAATGTGATTCATTTTTCACGATCGTCACTGCTGCAGTCCACACACATTTTCCATCAGTGCAGCAGCATCAGATCCCCTTGGAATAGAAGCTCAGATCCTGATGGTGAGACAAATTACTTCTTCTTAGTTGGCCACTGAACTTTTTCACTCAACCCCATATATCAATGTTGTTGAATATTATTGCTGCATCTGACACACCCACTATCCATTTGGACAAATCCGACGTTCAGTAGTTTTATGCAATAGAGCCATCGAAGGTCGGATTTATCCAAAGAGTATTTCCCCAACCTTCCTCATTTACCTCAACTTTAATGGCGACATGCAGCTGTTTGGTCACAGTTGCATGGTGGGGTCCTTCACACTCATATTTATACCTGGGAATAACTTGGAAAAGCCAATTTGCCTAATGTTATTGGATAGTTGGAGACACAAGCTAGGACAACATCTAAAATCTACATTGAAAGACACTTGCTGACCCTGAGGCTTGAACCCAGAACATTTTTGCTGTGAGATAAGAATGCGAACCTTTCACCAAAAAAAAAAAAAAAAAAAAAAAAAAAAAAAGGTGGATATTACTTCATTCATTTAACCTCCAGGAGCCGCTTTAGTAGGACACCCACCAATTTATCACTTTACCATGCACATGCATCCATGCTATCATTTACTAGATAGCTGGCATTTCTTTTAAATCACAAATTTGTGCAACTGCATCTAAGAACACTGACACCAACATCCTATAAATTATTATACAAACTGACAAAGTGTGTAATGGAGAGCATCCCAACACAGCTAATTATGCATAATTTACTCTTATATTAATGATTTAATCCAGCGTGAATTACAAGTGTATATATGATGACTCTATCCTGACTTGGGGGCTTGTTTCATTCCCTCACAGACCATGCAACGCTAAATTACTGGCTGTGGCAGCCTTGCCAAGAGAAGGCATCAGCCTGCAAATAAAAGATAATGGCAGCCAAATAAACAGTGAAGGTGCTGTGCTAGGTCCAAATGCACTGGGCCTGGTCCCTGCATGCACAGAAATGTGCTTTTAAATGGGCAATATCTGCCAGGGCCATAGGGCCATTTGGCAGCTCTGCCACTCGATTCACAGCTCACTTTGCAGACAATTAGCAAGGGGGGAAAGGACCAATGAAAGCCTGGCAGATGATATATCATAATTGTATGTTTGCTCACTTTAAACATGTGGTAGCATTCATAGAATTGAATGTCGGGACGGAATGAGATAACGATGGATTTGGTTTTTTGAACAGAAATCCTACCAAAGTGCGATTTGCAGCTTAATGACTAGCCTGCTGGTGTTTGCCCACTGTCATTTTGTTCCCACTCTATCAGGCTGAGAGTGGAGAACAGCTTTCTGTGAAACTGCAAATGGGCCCATCAATAGGCAAATACATATGCACTCAATTACGTGTTTGTTAAGCGATGAAATATGAGAGTAATGAGGCGCAGCCATTTTCCACACAGTCATTTACCCTGTTGAGTTATTACCATGTTAATGACACTCTCTCAATACCTTAATTAATGCCGGCCAGGCTGTTATAAAACGGATGTAGGTGTGATGGGTACACAAAAGCCCCCGCAAACAACAGCGGCTAACTGATAGTTCATCAGTGACTTACAGTCAAATTAATGCTTTGTACCAGCTATTTATTCTGAGGCTCATGTGTACCTTTATGCATCCTGAGAACTCACTTGACAATTCCTCGTGCAATATCGGATCTTACACAGTGAGACCGAACCAAACATTCATCAGTATTTTCTTTAACCTTGCATCGAAACAGAATGTCTAAAACATCTGCACCTAATGCAGTGCTTTGTAAATAATGGGGCGAGAGTATAATGCCGGGGGTGGTTAGTGGTGCCGGGGAGAGCGCGTATGACCCTGGGGAGCATGCTTTTCTGGAATAGTGTACGAGAATTAAGTGTAACTGCACCTCCACTCCAGTAGTTGGCAGTGGCGCTCTCATTGTTGGACTGTTGTGTAGCGTTTTTTTTGCACGAGCAAACAACCCCACAAGAAACAACACGGAAAAATTTCTAACAGGAACGAAGAGAAAGGTGGAGAGAGATGGAGATATTAAGACATAAATAAGTTAAATGAGTTTAAATAGTATACGGATGTATTTTTTTAATTTCAGGCACATTGGTGCACTTTAAATCTTTTCTGTTACAGATGTAAAAATGTTAACGACGCTTTTCTTTATTGTAAGTTGAACTATATTTCTTTCTTTTTTTTGTTTTATTTTTGATGTTAAAGATACAGTGTTATGCAGAGATGTACTAATAAGAATTTAATAGACAAATAATACTCCAGTATTTATCGTCACTCGCGTCGCGTGAAATGTTTTTTCTTCCTAGAGGGGGCGCCAACGAAAATAATTGAGAAGCACTGACCTAATGGAATATTCACAGATCTTCTTCTTCTTCTTCTTTTACTTTCGGCTGCTCCCTTCAGGGGTCGCCACAGCAAATCATCCGCCTCCACCTCACCCTGTCCTCCGCATCTTCTTTTCTGACTCCAACGACCTTCATGTCTTCCTTCACCACATCCATAAATCTCTTCTTCGGTCTTCCTCGAGGCCTTCTGCCTGGTAGTTCCAACCTCAGCATCCTACTGCCAATATACTCACTATCCCTCCTCTGTACATGTCCAAACCATCTCAATCTAGCCTCTCTGACTTTGTCTCCAAAACATCTTACGTGGGCTGTCCCTCTGATATACTCATTTCTGATCCTATCCATCCTCGTTACTCCCAGGGAGAACCTCAACATTTTCATCTGCGCTACCTCCAGCTCTGCCTCCTGCCTTTTCTTCAGCGCCACTGTTTCTAATCCATACAACATCGCTGGCCTCACCACCATCTTGTACACTTTATAATATTCACAGATAGGTGCAGTATTTAGGTCCGGTTGTGTTGGGTCTGCTTGATTACAGTGCAGTAGACACTTACAATCAGTGGCATCTGATTACATGAAGAAACTACAGCCAGCGTTTAAGGACTGACTGACCGACTGACTGACTGACCGACCGACTGACTGACGAACACACCGGCGCTCACAAGGCCACACTCATAAATCATTCATCTCTGTTGATTTGGGAGTGTTTTTTTTTTTCCCCTTTAATGGGAATGAAGCTGTAACATGTTCTATAAATCTTTCAACCATCCCCGATTTGTGAGCCCCATGTGTTCGGAGTACATTCTGGTTTTTTTATGTCCTCTTAGGAAAGCTAAAGATTATAAACTCGACTCTTTGTTGCCC
>CM045729.1:73791549-73851549 GCA_024760905.1 Plotosus lineatus
CATGGCTTCGTTAAGGAAGAAGTGTCTGGTTGCATGAGATGAAGAAAAGACTTCTTTAACTGAATGCAAAAAGAAATAAATATGTGGAGCCAAGGGGATCGATGGAGATTCAGGCTTTGCCTCGCTTGGCTCTGGTGAGTGTTGGCCTGGTAACACCCACTTTGCTTATCAGCTGCAGCATGATGGACGAGACTCTTTTACTATAAAGAAATTCCCCCTGAAAATGTCTGGTGCGATAGATTATGTGAGGGATTTGTTCAGGTGCACAGAATTCCCAATAATTCTGGTCCAGAATGCCGGCAGTAACGCAAGCCTATGTGCAGAGTCCTGATTAGTGTAGTAGATTTAAGGCTGGTATGAGAGCTGATGCTGAGCGGAGAGGGTGGGTGGGTGTTTAAAAAAGATAGCCATGAATCAGAGGAAAACATCAATAGAGAAGGTTTTTCTGTAGCTGGTTATTAAATGACTGAAGTCTGCAGGCCTGTTTGGGTGGTAGACTGCGGCTCCGTCAGACAGAGGCCATGACATTGTCATAGGCATCTCTGTGGTTCTAATGTGACAACAATGGCAGCAGTGGTGAGTGGGGTCATTTCGGGAGCACATGCTTTGGCCTGGTGGCCCTGTCGTGTGATGGTACATACTCGGGGCTTAGCCAAGTCTTTGCATGTCATCAGAGTACTCTTCAGAAAGTGCTCGACATATGTCCCTTTGGCAGCTGTCTCCCCATGTGTCAAAATTCACACCACTCATGCCTGGTCCCTCACAGCTGAGCCCCTCTTCCCAGGGCAAACAGGGTGGTACATCGAGGCAAAAATAAACCTTTAATAAACAACACCCCTCCGCCATCAATCAGTGGTCATGTCGGGCCCAAAGCTGGCTGCAAAAACAGCCCTGGTCGAGAAAACAAAACAAAATGCATAGATGAGTCTCTTTATTGACAGCCATAATGTTTATCTGAAATCCATTTCCCCAGACTGTTATGTGAGCATTAGGGGTCATTGAGCAGCACCTTGGACGGCCGTGAAGATTCATACCGAGAGGCTCATCTACGACAGACATCAAAATCAATAGGCATCACTAGGGGGAGGTGCACTGCTGCACTGCTTTATTCTCTGACACGTGTGTTGCTCCAGCTTTTTTTTTTTTTTTTTTTTTTTTTTTTTTGCCACAGCAATATAGTGGACAGTTTACAGCATTAAGCATGAATGCAGGGAAAAAAAAAAAAAAAAAAAAAAAAAAGCAGTTGCTCAGCTTGCAGAAACTTGCAAATCCAGCATTAAAACAGTCTGAATCAGGAGAATCACAATAATCGGCCCTGACAATGTAATCCATTTAAATGTCCGGCATGGGGGACACACTGAGTGATGTCTCTGCTGTGAATGAAACAACAGCTCAAATGTTATTTAATCGTATTTCTGAAGGGAGAGGGAGACGAGGGATCAGAACCAAGTTTGGAGTTGGAAGGGAAAAAAATGATGACAAGTGTATATCAAGCTACTGTAATTTGTAATATGTGTGTATATAGTGGTTAGCACTTCCACCTCACAGTCGGAAGGTTCTGGGGTTGAAGTCATGTGTCCACTGAGGGCATTTCTGCATGGAGTCTGAATGTTCCTCCCGTGCTTGATTTTTTTTTTTTTTTTTTCCTGGTGCCGGTTTCTTCCCACAGTCCATTCACATACTTACTCATTTGCCTGGGCGAAGGCAAGGCACACTCTGAACAGCTTGTCAGACCACACACACACACACACACACACACACACACACACACACACACACACACACACACACACACACACACGCACACACACCTTAGAATATCTGGTTAACCTAATTTGAATGTCTTTGAACTTTTGGTGGAAAATAGAGTACCCGGAGGAAACCCATCCAAACCCCACATAAAATTCCCAAAGCTCAACGCCCAATGACCTTCTTGCTTATCACTATTTCATTAAACAACAGTGCTACCCTCCCTACGATACGACCACCACCACCCAGGAAGGTCAAAAGCATGCACATGTCCCCTCTGTGACATGCAATGCTGCCACCTGCCTCTTTTCAAACTGTTTGGTTCGGCCCAACACGCTCGGAGCGAAAGCACTATCTGCCCTCTCACATGAATGAGCTCACAGAAGTCCATGATAGGCTGGTGATCGCTGAGTGACAAGGAAGTAAATATATGCCATCCCCCTCACCTGTGATAGCTGGACCAATTAGGTCCAATAGCCGTGAAGGGGCGCAAGCCCGGATAAGTGCAGAGGGTTGTGTCAGGAAGGGCATCCGACGTAAAACCTGAGCCAGATGAAATATGCAAATTACAAATATTACCTCTATACCGGATAGGTCGAGGCCCAGGTTAACAACGAGTGCCATCAGTGCTGTTAACTAACTGTTGGTCGAAAAGTAGAGGCGGGAGGCGTGTCCGTAGGTGAAGACCAAAAAAGAGATTTATGGATGTGGTGAAGGAGAGCATGAAGGTCATTGTCGTAAGAGAAGAAGATGCAGAGGATAGGGTGAGATGGAGGCAGATGCTTTGCTGTGGCGGCCCCTGAAGTGAACAGCCGAAGGTAAAAGAAGAAGAGGAGACTCCCAGTCATGGATGGCAGTGGCATCAACCCAAATTCAAACTTGGG
This sequence comes from Plotosus lineatus, assembly GCA_024760905.1. NCBI lineage: Eukaryota > Metazoa > Chordata > Actinopteri > Siluriformes > Plotosidae > Plotosus > Plotosus lineatus. Next base: position 73,794,183 of record CM045729.1, read on the forward strand.
ATCTCAGGTTGACCTTGTCGATGCGCCATTCGAGAGCCACAGATTGGATATTCTGAATTGCCCCTAGGTGTGACTGTGACTGTGAGCGTTGATGAGTAATGATCTGGTGAACTGTTTAGGCTGTACCTCACATTCAGCTCCAGCCTCTCTATGACCATAATAAAATATATTGTAGTTTAGAATTTTAAATACATACATAGATTTAACGGTGGCACAATGGCTTCTTGTTTAGCATGTCCACCTCACAGCAAGAAGGTCCTAGGTTGGAATCCCAGCTCGGGTGTTTCTGTGTGGATTTTGCATGTTCTCCCTGTGCTTTGCGTGGGTTTTCTCTGGTTACTCCGGTTTCCTCTCACAGTCCAAAAACATGCACAGTAGTTTAATTGCATGTTGCAAATCACCCGCAGGTCTGAATGGTTGTGTGAGTCTTGACCCTGCAAGCTGTCCAGAGTGCACCCACCCTCGCCCAGAGTTGGCAAAGATGGGTGCCAGCCTCCCTGTGACCCTAATTAGGATTAAGTGGTTCCGAAAATGAATTTTATATATATATATATATATATATATATATATATATATATATATATATATATATATATATATATATATATATATATATAGGGCAGTGGTGGCCTAGTGGTATATGGTGCTGGATCGCTGATCCTAAGGTTGGGGGGGGTTTGAGTCCCACTCTCCACAAGGTTGTCTCGACTTACATTTTAGAGACGTTCCAAACGGCCGAACGTAAGCTGAAAAAAAAAAAGTAAGCTGTTAGTGTACATTCCAGTGATGTATGACCATTCATACTGCCCTATACATCCATAAATACCATTACCGTATCTCATAAAACACCCCTAAATCAATTATTATAAACATAAAATTGCAAAATAATATCAACAATAATTTCAAATAAATTAAATTCAAGCAAAATAATGTGCAGCAACGTTGTCATGTTTATCACCAGCATCAATTTTCTTGATAATAGCCATCTTTGTTTCTAACAAGATGGCTTGCCGCTTTTTCTGATTATCACTAACAATGATTGCAGCGTCATGCATAAGTGTGTACGTAGTACGTAAGAACATCTCGTACTCCAAAGAGCTCGCCAAACTCAAAATTTGACTTCCAAAAAAAAAAAAAGTTACAATTTTTTTTTTTACAGTCAGTTCAAACGTAAAATCAAAAAAAAAAAACGTAAGGCGAATAAACGTAAAGCGAGGACTTGTCTGTGTGTGTGTGTGTGTGTGTGTGTGTGTGTGTGTGTGTGTGTGTGTGTGTGTGTATATATATATATATATATATATATATATATATATATATATATATATATATATATAAAATGCAGCTGTGAGGGGGAGCACAAGCCCCAGTGTCTCTCCTGCACGCCGGTCCCAAGCCCGGATAAATGCAGAGGGTTGTGTCAGGAAGGGCATTCGACGTAAAACCATTGCCAAACGTTATATGCAAGTCACAAATATTACCACCATACCGGATCGGTCAAAGCTCGGGTTAACAACGACCAACATCAGTGCTGTTAACCAACAGGGTGCTGATGGAAATTGGACTACTGTTGGTCGAAGAAAGACAGGCGGGAGGCGTGTCCGTAGGCAGAGAGAGAAGAGGAAAGGCTTGAGTCTAGGACTTAAAGTAGGGGCTTTGAATGTTGGAACTATGACAGGAAAAGGTAGAGACCTGGCTTACATGATGCAGAGGAGGAAGGTTGACGTACTAAGGAGACCAGGTGGAATGGTAGCAAGACTAAAAGCTTAGGAGCAGGGTTTAAGCTGGTCAGTCATGGTGTGGATGGGAAGAGAAATGGAGTAGGAATCATCTTGAAGAAGGGGTTTGTCAGGAATGTTCTAGAAGTGAAAAGAGTGTCAGACAGAGTGATGAGTCTCAAGTTGGAAATTGAAGGCGTGATGTTCATTGTTGTTAGTGCTTATGCCCCACAGGCAGGATGTGAGTGAAAAGACAAGGAGAGATTCTGGAGTGAGTTAGATGAAGTGATGCAGACTACCCCCCCAGAGGTGAAAGAGTAGTCATTGGTGCAGACTTCAATGGACATGTTGGTGCAGGCAACAGAGGGGACAAGGAAGTGATGGGCAGTTTTGGTATCCAGGACAGGAACACAGAAGGACAGATGTTGATAGATTTTGCAAAAAGGATGGAAATGGCTGTGGTGAAGATGAAGAAGGCAAAGGCAGAGCAGAAGACAAAGTGGTGGAAGCTGAAAAAGGAAGAGTGTCGGGTTGTCTTCAAGGAGGAGTTGAAACAGGTTTGGGTGGTCAGGAAGTGCTTCCAGTTGACTGTAAAACCACTGCAAATGTGATCAGGAAGACATGTGGAAGAGTACTTGGTGTGTCATCTGGAAGGAAAGTAGATAAGGAGACTTGGTGGTGGAATGAGGAAGTGCAGAAGTGTGTACAGAGGAATAAGTTAGCTCAGAAGAAGTGGGACATTGAGAGGACCAAAGAGAGCAAAAAGGAGTACAGTGAGACACAGCGCGAAGCGAAAGTAGTGGAGTCAAAGGCAAAAAAGAGGGCATATGATGACTTGTATGCTAGGTTGGGCAGTAAAAAAGGGAGAAAATGATTCATACAGGTTGGCACAGCAGAGAAATAGAGATGGGAAGGACGTGCAGCAAGTTAAAGTGATAAAAGACAGAGAGGGAAATGTATTGACTGATGACAGAAGTATGCTGGGAAGATGGAAAGAGTACTTTGAAGAGCTGATGAATGAGGAAAATGAGGGAGAAAAAAGAGTAGAAGAGGTGACTGTTGAGGACCTGGAAGTAGCAAAGATTAGTAAGGGAGAAGTGAAGAGGGCATTGAAGAGGATGAAGAGTGGAAAGGCAGTTGGTCCTGATGACATACCTGTAAAGGTATGGAAGTGTCTAGGCGAGGCAGCAGTAGATTTTCTGACAAGAACATTCAATAAGATCTTAGAGAGTGAGAGGATGCCGGAGGAATGGAGGAAAAATGTGCCCATTTTTGAGAACAAGGGAGACGTGCAGAGTTGTGGCAACTACAGAGGGATCAAGTTGATGAGCCATACGATGAAGTTATGGGAAAGAATAGTGGAGGCTAGACTAAGGGCAGAGGTCAGCATTTGTGAACAACAGTTTGGTTTCATGCCAAGAAAGAACATCGCAGATGCAGTGTTTGCTTTGAGGATGTTAATAGAGAAGTACAGAGGAGGTCAGAAGGAGCTGCATTGCACTTTTGTGGACCTGGAGAAAGGATATGACAGGGTGCCGAGAGAGGAACTGTGGTATTGAATGAGGAAAGGTTGGAGTGGCAGAGAAGTATGTTAGAGTGGTGCAGTACATGTATGAGAGATGTAAGACAGTGGTGAGGTGTGCTGTCAGTGTGACAGAAGAGTTCAAGGTGGAGGTGGGACTGCATCAAGGGTCAGCTCTGAGCCCCTTCTTGTTTGCTATGGTGATGGACAGGCTGATAGACTAGGTTAGACAAGAATGTAAGAATGTCCATGGACTATGATGTTTGCACATATATATATATATATATATATATATATATATATGTGTGAAGTAATTTTTCTGCAACTCTTTTAATGAGTTATCTGTAAATCTTTGCTCACGGCCAGATGTTGGTCACAGAAGCTCGAACCCTGATCCCAAATCCATACTGGATTAACTGAAGTCTGTGTGGATTTGATTTGTCACATTCTCCAAAATCTTCCCTGTTCCTAAATTGGGTGAGTGATTTGATCCCAAAGACATCGCTTCTGTCTGTATCCTCATTGCAGTTTTCTTTTTCAGACACCCATACCTGCGTTTTAATTGGGTGACTTCATATCTCACGTCTCACCCATTTTCGATTTGCTTCTCCAGACACAGATTTCCTCCCTGAACACCAACGTGCCACTTCAACAACTCGAAATAGAGTACCTTTGTTTCTTTTTGAGTACTTTGACACCTGAATAGCACCCATTAATCTTCCCTTTAATTGAATTGGTCATATCTGGGCCTCAGACTACATCTTCCACAGCTCTGTTATATAATGCAATTTTCAATTTGCTTGATTGGTCATTCAAATGTGCTTTCAGAGTAATAATTCTGTCTCTAATCATATTCTCCTGTGATTGTTTGGGCCAAGATGATTTAACCCTTTTGTCAATCACAGCTTCTTTTTTTTCTTTTTTCGCATGAGAATTTAAGTGTACGTGTGTGTGTGTGTGTGTGTGTGTGAGATATATATATATATATATATATATATATATATATATATATATATATATATATATATATATATATATATATATGTGTGTGAGTGAGTGAGTGAGTGATAAATAGAGACAGAGAGAGAGAGAGATAGAGAGAGAGAGAGAGAGAGTCAGATAGAGATAGATAGAGAGAGAGAGAGAGAGAGAGAGAGAGACAGACAGATAGACAGACAGAGACAGACAGAGAGAGAGAGAGTGAGAGACAGACAGACAGAGACAGACAGAGAGAGAGGGGGAGAGAGAGGCAGATAAAGAGAAAGAGACAGAGAGATAAATAGAGAGAGAGAGAGAGAGAGAGAGAGAGAGAGAGAGAGAGAGAGAGAGAGAGAGAGAGAGAGAGGCTGACAATAAGGAAAAAGCGCGATGTTGTTTCTCTGCCTAATTGATCTCGATTCCCTGGACCAACTAATTGAGCATAAAATATCTAATTGGCCCGGTGCATGTCATAAAAAAGATGCAGGTCAGGCAAGTCTGGCTTAGGCTCAGTTTTGTTTTTTTTGTTTTTTTCTTTCTTACAGATTCAGGCTTCTGTACCGTGATGAGTCACTATTTGGTCTCTAGATGCAGACTAGCACACTCTGCTGTGTCGTCTGCCTTTTTCAATTTTTGAATATCATAATTTATATTTTTAGGTGGTCCTGGGTTTGATTTCTGGACCTGGGCGTTTCTGTGTGGAGTTTACATGTTCCCCCAGTGCTTGTATGGGTTTCCTCCAGATACTCCTGTTTGCCCCCATAGTCCAAAGCCATACACAGTAGACTAATTAGCTGTCCTAAATCACACCTAGGTGTGAGAGTGAGTGCGAAAGGTTGTATGTGCTGGCCCTGGGATGGCCTTGTGAGCTGTTCAGGCTGTACCCCCACCTTGTCGCAGAGTTTGCTGAAATTCTCTGCAACGCTGATTATGATTAGGTGGCTTTGAAAATGAACGGATTATGAATTTATATATTCTGTTACATCATACTATCTGCAGGGGGATGGACAACGTTACCAGCCAGAGACTCAGGTTCAAATGAAAAGCAATATATATTCATTCATTTTTCGGAACACTGAATCCTAATAAGGGTTGTGGCACACATTAGATGTGTGCTCATCTCAGCCAACTCTGGACAGCTCACCAGGCCATCACAGATCCAACACTCACACAACCATTCATACTCTCACTCACAGGTGATTTGGAACAGCCAATTAGTCTAATGTACATGCTTTTGGACTGTGGGAGGAAACTGAAGTATTTAGAGGAAACCCACACACAAACACAGGGAGAACATGCAAACTCCACAAAGAAATGCCTGAACTGGGAATTGGACCCAGGACCTTCTTGCTGTGAGGTGGACGTGCTAACCATGCCACCACCATGCCACCAGCAATATATATTATATATATAGAGGGATCACTCGCTACTTCGCACTTCAATTCATGTGGCTTCAGTGCATTGCGTTTTTTTTTGTTTTTTGTTTTTTTTTATATTTATCGAATAAAAAAAAAAAAAAAAGGAAATTAAGGAAGAATACGGAAAAAAGTTACTGAAAATACCACAAATATAAGGCCAATTATGCAAAAAAAAAAAAAAAAAAAAAAAACCACCCCCAAATAAACAAAAACAAAAAACAACCCAAAACCCCCAAACAAAACTACTTAGATTTTTATGTGAAGTGTGCATCTGAGTGCGTGTGTATTTATATTTTATCACTCTTATGCATTATTTTTGAATGTTTAATTTTTTTATAAGCATTTATAGCGTCGAACATCTATTTATTGATATTATATAAGTATACATGTACCATGTACATATACTTCAGTCCTGGGGGGGGGGGGTTGATCCTACTTCAGCAGTCGCGTGGTGATCTTTGTCCGAATTAATCGCGGAAAGTGAGGGATCAGTGTACACTGAAAAGTTTATTTAAATGGCAATAAACACAATTTCTAGTCCTGTTTAGCATTAGATTTGAACAGGAGCTGGGTAGTTTTGTTGCAAAACGGATTGTAACATCAACAATTCATGGTATAGATGGTTCTGTGTTGTATCTGAAGTAAGTCAGAACAATGAATTCAAACAACACTGAGTGAGGGAACGTTATCACGTTACTCCGATACAGTGTTTACACAAACACAAGGAAACACAGCAGTGCTTGAAATTGTTTATTAACAAACATTTGAAATGGTTTAGTGGCCATGAGCTTGTATTCAGCTTGCAATATTGATTTCAACAATGTCCATGGTTTACAGGTCATAACCAAAATTCCTTCCTGCTTTTCTATATTTTTAAAAATTCTAACATTAATAACAGGAATTTCCAATTAGAGAATTCAATATACAGTAGGCCGATGATCATTCACCGTCTTGCACTCTCACCCCTGCATACTCATGGATTGCCAACAAACCCAGAAGTACCTGGCACGTGATTCAAATGTGGTCAATGGCTGAGAGCTTTTTTGTTTCTCCCTCCTGCTGATTCGTTGAGTTGATGTATATGCCACTTTTTTTCTCATTTCATGCACAAGTTATCAACTAGCATTTTTTGTGTGTTTTTAATTACCAGTTAAGCTGTACGATGCCACCCAAATACCCTGCATTTTCTCAGGCTTCTGGTAAGGAGCCTAAATGCCAGAAAAGGGTAATGACACTGCTTGAAAAAGTAGAACTGCTTGATATGATACAGGGAGGAAAAAGTTATGCTGCAGTAGGGTGCCATTCTGCAGTGAATGAATATATATATATATATATATATATATATATATATATATATATATATATATATATATATATATATATATATATATATATATATATATATATATATATATATATATATATATATATATATATATATATATATATATATATATAGGATTTTCTGAGTAGATCCTTCCGTAGGAGAGTGCTCAATACTTTTTGGTAGAGCAAATAACAAAGGACAGGACAAAGGCTTTCTATTGAAACTCCATTTATCACTACAGATCTGTTTGAGGGTGGTGAAACCATCCCTCTCTTCAGGTGATTACAGAAGATTCTTCTGTAATCACCTGAAGAGAGGGATGGTTTCACCACCCTCAAACAGATCTGTAGTGATAAATGGAGTTTCAATAGAAAGCCTTTGTCCTGTCCTTTGTTTTATATATATATATATATATATATATATATATATATATATATATATATATATATATATATATATATATATATATATATATATATATATATATATATATATATATATATATATATATATATATATATATATATATAGGGCAGTGGGTGGCCTAGTGGTATATGGTACTGGATCACTGATCCTAAGCTTGGGGGGTTTGAGTCCCACTCTCCACAAGGTTGTCACTGTCCCCCCCAGTGCAGCTAACTGGGTTATAAAAGGCTGGCCATGTCTCTCACTGTCCATGACGTGAGGTGTAAAAGAACCATTTCTGACTTTCGACAAGAGTAGCTGCATAGCCGTCAGCATATTTCCAGCCTCCGATGGCCTGGCAAGATGTCGAGAGTGTACTCTGCCCTCACCCAGAGTTGGCAGGGATGGGCGTCAGCCTCCCCAACCCTAATTATGATTAAGTGGTTAAAGAAAATGAGCTATATATATTTTTTTACTTAATAATGACTACATTTTATTGCATTATTACTTCAAATACGTCGAAGAAGTCGAAGAAGGAGAGGTGGGAGGCGTGTCTGTAGGCAGAGAGAGAAGAGGAAAGGCATGAGTCTAGGACTGAAAGTAGGGATTTTGAATGTTGGAACTATGCAGGAAAAGGTAGAGGGCTGGCTGACATGATGCAGGGGACGAAGGTGGACATACTGTGTGTCCAAGAGACCAGGTGGAAAGTTAGCAAGGCTAGAAGCTTAGGAGAAGGGTTTAAGCTATTTTTATGGTGTGGATGGGAAAATAAATGGAGTAAGAGTCATCTTGAAGGAGGAGTTTGTCAGGAATGTCAGGCAGAGTGATGAGTCTCAAGTTGGAAATTGAAGGCGTGATGGTCAATGTTGTTAGTGCTTATGCCCCACAGGCAGGGTGCAAGCTAGAAGAGAAGGAAAGATTCTGGAGTGAGTTAGATGAAGTGATGCAGAGTACCCCCAGAGGTGAAAGAGTGGTCATTGGGGTGGACTTCAGTGGACATGTCGGTGCAGGAAACAGAGGGGATGAGGAAGTGATGGGCAGGTTTGGTATCCAGGACAGGAACGCAGAAGGCCAGATGTTGATAGATTGATAGATAGCAAAAAGGATGGGAATGGCTGTAGTAAATACTTTTTTCCAGAAAAGAAAGGAGCATAGGGTGACTTATAAAAGCAGAGGTAGGAGCACACAGGTAAACTACATCTTATGTAACCAATGTAATTTGAAGGAAGTCAGTGACTGCAAAGTAGTAGTGGGTGAGAGTGTTGCCAAACAGCATATGATGGTGGTGTGCAGGATGACACTGATGGTGAATAAGATGAAGAAGGCAAAGGCAGAGTAGAAGACAAAGTGGTGGAAGCTGAAAAAGGAAGAGTGTCGGGTTGTCTTCAAGGAGGAGTTGAAACAGGATTTGGGTGGTCAGGAAGTGCTTTCAGATGACTGGACAACTACAACTGATGTTATCAGGGAGACAGGTAGGAGAGTACTTGATGTGTCGTCTGGAAGGAGAGTAGATAAGGAAACTTGGTGGAGGAATAAGGAAGTGCAGGAGTGTGTACAAAGGAAGAGGTTCACTAGGAAGAAGTGGAACATTGAGAGGACCGAAGAGAGTAAACAGGAGTACAGGAAGACACAGCGTAAGGTGAAGGTAGCAGTGTCAATGGCCAAACAGAGGGTGTATGATGACTTGTCTGATAGGTTGGACAGTAAAGAGGGAGAAAATGATTTATACATGTTGGCACAGCAGAGAAATAGAGATGGGAAGGACGTGCAGCAAGACAGAGAGGGGAATGAATTGACTGATGACAGAAGTGTGCTGGGAAGATGGGAAGAGTACTTTGAAGAGCTGATGAATGAGGAAAATGAGAGAGAAAAAAGAGAGGAGAAGAGGTGACTGTTGAGGACCAGGAAGTAGCAAAGATAAGTAAGGGTGAAGTGAGGAGGGCATTGAAGAGGTTGAAGAATGGAAAGGCAGTTGGTCCTGATGACATCTCAGGTATGGAAGTGGAGGTATGGAAGTGTCTAGGAGAGGTAACAGTAGATTTTCTGACAAGAGCATTCAACAAGGTCTTATAGAGTGAGAGGATGCCGGAGGAATGGAGGAGAAGTGTGCTGGTGCCCATTTTTAAGAACAAGGGAGATGTGCAAAGTTGTGGCAACTACAGAGGGATCAAGTTGATGAGCCATACCATGAAGTTATGGGAACGAATAGTGGAGGCTAGACTAAGGGCAGAGGTCAGCATTTGTGAACAACAGTTTGGTTTCATGCCAAGAAAGAACACCACAGATACAGTGTTTGCTTTGAGGATGTTAATAAAGAGGTACAGAGGAGGTCAGAGGGAGCTGCATTGTGCCTTTGTGGATCTGAAGAAAGCCTATGACAGGGTGCCGAGAGAAGAACTGTGGTATTGCATGAGGAAGTCTGGAGTGGCAGAGAAGTATGTTAGAGTAGGGCAGGACATGTATGGGAGATGTAAGACAGTGGTGAGGTGTGCTGTCGGTGTGACAGAAGACTTCAAGGTGGAGGTAGGACTGCATCAAGGGTCAGCTCTGAGCCCCTTCTTGTTTGCTATGTTGATGGACAGGCTGACAGACGAGGTTAGACAAGATTCCCCATGGACTATGATGTTTGCAGATGACATTGTGATCTGCAGTGAGAGCAGAGAACAAGGGCAGGAAAATCTAGAGAGGTGGAGGTATGCCCTGGAAAGGAGAGGAATGAAGGTTAGCTTCAGTTATACAGAATACATGTGTGTGAACGACAAGGACCCAAGAGGAACAATGATGTTACAGAGAGCAGAGATAAGGAAGGTGGAGGATTTTCAGTACTTAGGCTCAACAATCCAGAGCAATGGAGAGTATGGAAAAGAGGTGAAGAAGCGTGTGCAGGCAGGTTGGAATGGTTGGCGAAAAGTGTCCGGTGTGATGTGTGATAGGAAGGGTATTGGCAAGAATGAAAGGAAAAGTGTACAAGACGGTGTTGAGGCCAGCGATATGGTTTAGAAACAGTAGCACTGAGGAAAAGACAGGAGGCAGAGCTGGAGGTAGCAGAGATGAAAATGTGGAGGTTCTCTTTGGGAGTAACGAGGATGGATAGGATCAGGAATGAGCACATAAGAGGGACAGTACATGTAAGATGTTTTGGAGACAAAGTCAGAGAGGCTAGATTGAGATGGTTTGGACATGTACAGAGGAGGGATAGTGAGTACGTTGGTAGTAGGATGTTGAGGTTGGAACTACCAGGCAGAAGGCCCAGAGGAAGACCAAAGAGACGATTCATGGATGTGGTGAAGGAGGACATGAAGGCAGTTGGTGTAAGAGAAGAAGATGCAGAGGATAGGGTGAGATGGAGGCAGATGATTCTCTGTGGCAACCCCTGAAGGGAACAGCCGAAATTTATAAAATATGCTTTCTCTGTAGAGTTTGCATGTTCTCTTTATGCTTGCGTGGGTTTCCTCTTGGTACTTTGGTTTCCTCCCACAGTTCAAGAACATGTACAGTAGGCTAGCTGGTGGTTCCAAATCACCCCAAGGTGTGAATGTGAGTGTGAATGATTGTGTGAGAGTTGACCCCGCAATGGCATGGTGAGTTGTCCAGGGCATACCCAGCCCAGAGTCAGCTGAGATGAGGGCCAGCTTCTCTGCGACCATAATTAGGATTAAGTGGCATAGGAAATGAATGAATGAATATAAAATATTTTCATAAATTAACTGTACTGTAGATATGTAAACAATTGTACTATCTATCTATCCGTCCGTCTGTCTGTCTCAGGGAATTTGGCAATCCTAAGGCTGGGGATGGGAAAAACAGACATTTTGGCAGCTCTTCATGTGATGGCAGCTGAACGGGCGAAAAAGAAAAAAGAAGAGGGCGAGAGAGCGAGAGAGAGCGAGAGAGAGCGAGAGAGAGAGAGAGAGAGAGAGAGAGTGAGAGAGAGAGAGAGAGAGAGAGAGAGAGAGGGAGAGAGAGATAGTGGGTGGGATTGTTGGACCATCCAGATGGGTTGATATTCAGGTCTCGGAACGAATGTTAATTTAATCAATGTGCTGTAAATCTGACTGACTGCTGACTCATGTGAGTCTACTGCCCCAAGGGTCCCTCCAACAAAAGCCCTGCTATTGCAGTTTGTTCCCCTGATGCATTTTAAAATGCTTACTCTCATACGCACACATAAGCGTGTGCATAGACACAAGCATATGCACACACAAACACATAAGAAATTTAGACACATGAACCAATACTGGAGTTGTCCAACTGCAGATGTGCATGCATGCATATGTGTGTGTGTGTGTGTGTGTGTGTGTGTGTGTGTGTGTGTGTGTGTGTGTGTGTGTGTGTGTGTGTAGGGAAGAAATGTGCTGACGAGACAGCTCGGGGAGAACAGTTTCGAGGCACCATTCGCTCTCCTTGGGTCCGAATATTTGCCAAAGCATGTGTCCTGGCCATCAATCTCATCGCCAAGTCTCTCAAACACAAACAAACAGATTCACACTTAGACGGCTCAATGAGAGGACACTGTGACCGACGAGGTGTCCTGGAAATGTAGGCGTTATCATGTCATGTCATGCAGTGACTGCTGAGGATTTGCACAGAGGCGAGAGATAGAGAGAGGGTTTAAAAGAGAGTTGCTCAGAAAGAAAGCATGATAAGAAACTGGGAGCACGAAAAGAGATGGCGGCTGTGAATGAAGAAATGGATCAGAGTTGGGTGCGAGGGGGATTATCCAAATGCACAGGGTGCCTATGACTATGTGAAAAAAAAAAAGTATTTAGAATGAGTATGTGGAGCCCTGTGTGTGTGTGTGTGTGTGTGTGTGTGTGTGTGTGTGTGTGTGTGTGTGTGTGTGTGTGTGTGTGTGTGTGTGTGTGTGTCAGTCAGTTTAATTAAGGTCCATGTTTGTCACAGGTTTTAGAAAGGCTACTGAATCACTGATGCAAATCTGAGGAATGATGTGAATACAGTTTCTCTGTCTCTTTCTCTTCGCAGAGCTGATGAAGCTATGTGTAAAATACTACAAGAACACAGTGTTAATAATTAGTGGGAACATCACTAAATTCCAATAACATGACAGTGAACATATGGTGAAATGCATACAGCAGCCAGAATGCCACACGGAAGTGATTTTCTTTTAGCACTCTGCAGGTTTTTAGGAATTTGTTTTCCAGAGCTTACATAAATTGACTCTGGTCGTAATCAATGCTGGAGATCTTGTTAATTTCTGCACCTTGAAGGCCACAACTGAACTAATGAAACTCACAGATAAATGCTCCAGCCAAGATGTGTTGTTTTGCCTTTTCAAGAAAAAAAAAAAAAAAAACAACAAAAAAAAACCCAAAACAGCCTTTTGAAAATACTGGGATCCTTCACCGAGACCTCACCGTGACCGCCAATTTCCATGAAGTAGGATCGACGACCGCCCCCGACTGACGTATACGTACATCTATATGTGTATATAACATCAATAAATACATATTCAACTCTATGATATTTCCTTTCGGCTTTTTCCCTTTATCAGGGGTCGCCACAGCCAATGACTCGCATGTTTGATTTGGCATAGGTTTTTACGTCGGATGCCCTTCCTGACACAACCCTTTCGCACGGGACACACTGACAACTTTGTAGCTACTCTTTTACCAAAGTCAGCAATGGTTCTTTTACATGAACCTCTCCCCATAGACAGTGAGAGACATTACCGGCCTTTGATAACCCAGTTCGTTGCACTGGGGGTGGGGGGTGGGTTCTGTTTAAATTTAAATTTAAATAAAACATTCAAATATAATGCCTGAGATGTAAATAAAATATAAATACACATGTACATAGATGCGCACCCACACACGCACACACATACAGACTACAGACGCACGTGCGCGCACACACAGATGCGCACCTCATATAAAAATGTGAATAGTTTTGTTGGGGGGTTTTGGGTTTTTTTTGTTTTGTTTTTGCATAATTGGCCTTGTTTTGCAACATTTTCCTCAATTCTCCCCCCATTTTTCCTTAATTTCCCTATTTTTTTTTGTTTTTTGATGAATATTTTTGAAAAACCTGCGATGCACTGAAGCTGCAGAAACTGAAGCACGACGTAGCGAGGGATCACTGTGCTGATGTACTCATCACATGACTGCCTTAATCTCAAGATTGTTTGATATTCATTCATTCATTTTCTAAGCCACTTAATCCTAACTAGGGTCACGGTGAGTCTGGTGCCCATCTCAGCCGACTCAGGTTGAGGGTGAATTACACCCTGGACAATTTGCCAGGCCATCGCAGGGCCAATATACATATACTCACACCTATAGGTAATTTGTAAATGCCAGTTTTGTGCATGTTTTTGGAGTATAGGTGTTAACCGGAATACCCAGAGGAAACTCATGGCAGCAGAGGAAACACATGCAAACTCTACACAGAAAAGCCTGAGCCCAAGAATCAAACCCAGGACCTTCTTGCTATGAGGTCAACATGCTATCCACTGTAAAATAAGAAAATGTTGACAAGGCATGGTGGCGTGGTGGTTAGCAGGTCCACCTCACAGCAAGAAGGTCCTGGGTTTGATTCCCAGCTTGAACATTTCCATGCTGAGTTTGTATATTCTCCCTGTGATTGTGTGCATTTTCTCCGGATACTATGGTTTCCTCTCACAGTCCAAAAAACATGCACAGTAGATTAATTGGCGAGCTGTCCAGGGTGTACCCCGCCCTTACTCAGAGTCAGCTGAGATGGGCGTCAGCCTCCCCAAAACCCTAATTAGGATTAAGCAGCTCAGAAAATGAATGAGTGACTGAATGAATAATAAAGAGCTGTTACACTAAGTACCCGCCTCCTTTAGTTTATTACGTTTATCATTTAGCATTCAAGTGAAATGATGTCATTATGTGTAAAGTCAGTATTACTTTACAGCATCCCTTTGCATGCATCTAAGACTTATTGTGCACATTTAGTGCATGTTTCGCTCATAACCTTATTATAAACATTTAGCAACATCACGGGATGTCATCATGTACATGTTGTAATCAGGTGGCCGGCAACAGACTCACCGATTACGTAATCAAGCAAGCATTCCTTAAATAAGCTTCTTATGAATGCAAGTACATCTTTATGTATGTTTTTGTGAAATAGCCGGGAAACGTTCATAATGAATAAATATTTGCAGTTTCAAGGCTCAGTGCTTATTTTAATGACTAAACAATCCCTGGAAGTATGGACACACACATACACACACACACACACACACACACACACACACACTGTCCCTGTATTTGCGTTGGGAGACACAGAACATGGAGGGCAGTCGGGACAAACCTGCCGTTTACTCCTACTTGGTTCTGGGCAAAGGTGGGATACACCATGAGCAGCTCACCAGACAATCGCAGGGTAACACACTCACAACCATTCACACTCACACCCACACCTATGGGCAAGTTGGAACAGTCAGAATAATGTGCAGGATTTTGGACTGTGGAAGGAAACGGGAGTACGCAGGGAACACCCACGCTAGCACGGGGAGAGCATACAAACTCCACACAGAAACTCCAGAGTCCAGGACTTGAACCCAAAGACCTGGTTGTGAGGCGGATGTGCTAACCACCATGCTGCTGTGCCACATTTCAGCAAATAAATAAATAAATAAAGTAATGGAAATTGTTTTATATACTTTTTTTCTTGAAAGGATAACCTTTCTGCCTACAGTTGTCACATTTACTGTAATTTCCTTTACAGTAAATGTCAAGCTCATCAAGTTGTTGTATTGCTGTAAACAGACATATGCCTAATTCTTTTTATTTTAATCTGATACTGGCCATCAAAATGCCCATGATACAGCTGCAAAGCGTTTGGGAGCAAATTTTTAAATAATTTTTTGTCCATTTTTTCTTTACAAAAGACGGTATATGCTATTTCTCTGTGAGAGAGAGCAGGCGTCAAAGTCAATGCTAAAAGGACCAAATCATGCCCGACAACTCATTTTATGTGGCCCACGAGAAATTTTTTTGTGAATATAGTAATCATACATTCTTTACACCCACAATTACCATGATACATAATTCAAGTGGATCATCAATCCACTAGGTGGCAACAATTTAAAGCACAGTAGTACTTTGACTTACGAATTAATAATAATAATCCGTTCCGAGGGCAAGCTCGTAAGCCAAAAAAGTTTGGTCGATGAAACAATTATTCCGATAAGAAACAACAGAATACCAATTAATCCGTTCCAACCCCCTCTGAAACCCATATAACCTGCCACAAACACATATATTTTACCTAATACATTAAAGGTAAACATGTAAACAATAAATATTTCATCATAATAATACATATACTAGTATATGAACATTAATAATAAGTAATAATAAATAATAATAAAACAAGAATAAACAATAAGTTGACTAACCCTTCTGATCATCGACTGCGGCAGAGATGTTATGTGGGCACGCACAAGGGGGTGCGTGCAGAGGAGAATTTTGTGTGTGTGCATGCAACAAATGCCAGCAAGGTAAGGCTCGTGGTGAGCTCCCACAAGGCCAATGTTTTACAAATAGTGGGCGCTGTCCCTTGGGGGGGGTGCGGTGTGATGCCAGGGTGGGGGGGCATGTATTACCCTGGGGACCATGCTTTTTTGCCATACTGTACGAGAATTAAGTTTAATTGCGCATCCACTACAGTAGGTGGCAGTGGTGCTCTCATTGTCGTGCTATGGTGTAAAGAAAAAGTACCAAGCAAAAAGTCCTGTGTGTGTGTGTGTGTGGGGTGGGTGGGGGGCAGGGGGCGTGAAATGTTTTTTTTCCCTTCTTAATGGGGGCATCACAGAAAATAATTGAGAAGCACTGCACAAGGCGTTCTTGGAGCGCAGAGGAGTACACATAGAAGAATGCAAGGATAATCGGCCTGGAAAAGCCATTTCCCCCAGCAGAGATTGTAAATAAAAATTTTGCTGGTTGGATGGGGCAGATTTTTGGTGGGATCGAAGCTCGTCATGGAAAATTTGTTATAAGGGACACTCGTAAGTCGAGGTATCACTGTATATGAAATAAACGGCTAGTCATTCAGGAGTCAAGAACGATTGCGTGTTCTCAGAAAAGGAAAGTGAAAAAAGAAACGTGAACAAATACCTAAACTAATCATTCTGCTGTGCAAATTTCATTCCCTGCCCCTTTTTGGAATGAATGTTGAGTGATTTTTGATTCACCATAACCTGGAAATCTTGTGATGTGGCCCTCAGTGAAAATAAATCTGACATTCCTGAGATAGAGTTAATTACTGTTAATTTAAGGGGAACCTTTTGCACACACTCTTGACATTTACTCCAGAGTTATTTACTTTTTTTCTTGATATCTCATTTGTACAACTAAGCAGATGAAGGTCAAGGGCCTTGCTCAAGGGCTTTCAGCAGATGAGGGTTAAGGGTCTTGCTCAAGGTCCCCAGGGTTGCAGATTGGTGAGACTGAGGCTCAAAACCTCAACCTTCTGCTCAGTAACCCATGGATTTAACCAGTGGTCCATCAATCCCTCACTCACACCAAGGGGCATTTGAGAATATCCAGTTAACCTATTGTGCATGTCTTAGGACTGTTGGAGGAAACTGAAGCACCTGGAGAAAACCTCCACAGATGCAGGGAGATCACACAAACTCTACTTAGAAACACCTTTGTTGGATACAGGTCTTAAAGTCAGGACCTTTTTGCTGTGAGGTGATAGTTACTTGAAATGTAAAGGAAACATGTTTTTCACCTTTTGACTGTTTTAAAGAAACAGCAATAAGAAACCCTGGGCCCTATTTTACAGTCACTGGCTGTGCACTCTATGCTACATATCCAATAGAACACGACTGAACACTAGAAGGAACTAAAATTAGGTTTGTACGTTTCAATTGCTTCTTCATTTTCAGTTCGTAAGGAGTCGATCACTATAAATTCTTTTAGTGTTCAAAAGTCAAATGGAAAACTGATTCAGTGCAAACAACAATTTGAGGTCATCTTGGATGAGGACCATTAAGTGTCCATCTGAGCTATAGCCTGTGCTTTTCTTGCCTGTAGCAGTACCTAATGTTGTGTTTATCTAGTCACAGAGATTTTATATGTCACTATTCTCGAACATTTACTCCAAATCATTGAACTCAATCCTTGTCATGAGAGAGAGAGAGCGAGAGAGAGAGAGAGAGAGAGAGAGAGAGACTTAATGGAAGAGAATCATCACAGACTTTCTCATCCAGATCACCAAGTCATCTCTTATTTGTTCACAGAGCTTGAAGAACTGAAGAAATGCTGCCTTTAGTTTAGTTATCACAGTCCTTACTGCGTGACAGTGGTAGTGTGGTGGGGGGCAGTGGTAGCCTGGTGGGGGGGCAGTTGTGGCCTGGTGTTATATTGCTGATGTTATTATGGTGATGATATTATATTGCTTATAGATGTTATATTGCTTATGTTATGTTGGTGATGATATTGCTGATCCTAAGGTTGGAGGTTCAAGTCCCACTTTCCACAAGGTTGTCACTATCCCCCCAGTGCTGCTAACTGGGTTATCAAAGGCGGGCCACCTCTCACTGTCTATGGTGAGAGGTTCATGTAAAAGAACCATTGCTGACTTTTGCAAAGAGTAGCTACAAATCCATCAATGTGTTTTTGCCCCTTGCTAAAGGGTTATGTCAGAAAGGGATCCGCAGTAAAAACCTATGCCAAATCAGACATCATCATCATCATCATCATCATCATCATCATCATCATCATCATCAACTTCCGCTTAGTCCAGAGTCGGGCCGCAGGGGCAGCAACCTAAGCAAAGTGGTCCAGATGTCCCTCTCCCGAGCTACTTCCTCCAACTCTCCCGGGGGTGCCCCGAGGCGGTCCCAGACAAGTCGTGAGACATAGTCCCTCCAGGGTGTTCTAGGTCGACCCTGGGGTCTCTTCCCGGTTGGACATGCCCGAAACACCACACCAGGGAGACATCCGGGGGGCATTCTAACCAGATGCCCGAGCCACCTCAACTGGCCCCTCTCAATGCAGAGGAGCAGCGGATCTACTCCGAGCTCTCTCCGGATGGTGGAGATTATCTCTAAGAGAGAACCCCACCACCCGGGGAAGGAAGCTAATTTCAGACGCTTGTATCCGTGATCTTGTTCTTTTGGTCATTACCCAAAGCTCGTGACCATAGGTGAGGGTTGGAACGTAGATCGACTGGTAAATTGAGCTCAGCTCCTTCTTCACCACGACGGACCGGTACAGGCACCACTTAACAGCAGAGGCTGCAGCGATCCGTCTGTCGATCTCTCGCTCCATCCTTTCCTCACTCGTAAACAAAACCCCAAGATACTTAAACTCCTCCACCTGGGGCAGGACCTCATTCCGGACCCGGAGGGTGAATTCCACCAATGTCCGACTGAGAACCATGGCCTCAGACTTGGAGGTACTGATCTTCATCCCGGCTGCTTCGCACTCGGCTGCGAATCATTCCAATGAGAGCTGGAGGTCCTGACTTGATGAAGCCAAAAGGACAACATCATCCGCAAAAAGCAGAGATGAGATCCGATGGCCACCAAACCAGAACCCCTCATCGCCTCGACTGCGCCTAGAAATTCTGTCCATAAAAATTATGAACAGAATCGGTGACAAAGGACAGCCTTGGCGGACTCCAACTCCCACCGGAAACTAATTCGACCTGCTGTTACCAATACGGAGCAAACTCTGGCTTCGGTGATACAGCGACCGAATAGCTCGTAGCAACGGGTCCGGAACGCCGTACTCTCGGAGCACGCCACACAAGATCTTTCGAGGGACATGGTCGAAAGCTCCCTCAGGAGTCCCACAGGCTACTAAAACCCGATAGGCCTCCTTCTTCAGCTGGACGGCCCCCTTCACCGCAGGTGTCCACCACCGGGTTTGGGGATTACCGCCACGACAAGCACTGATGACCTTACGGCCACAGCTATGGGCTGCCGCCAAAGCAATGGAGGCACGAAACATGGCCCATTCAGATTGGTTGTAGCTCTGCCGGAGGTGGGAGTTAAAGGCCTCTTGGACAGGGGACTCCGCCAAAAGTTCCCAGAAGACCCTGATTACATGCTTGGGCCTGCCAGGTCTGGAAGGCAACCTCCCCCACCACCGAAGCCAACTCACCACCAGGTAGTGATCGGTAGACAGCTCAGCTCCTCTCTTCACCCAAGTGTCCAGAACATATGGTTGCAAGTCCGATGACACGACTACAAAGTCAATCATCGAATTGCGACCTAGGGTGTCCTGGTGCCAAGTGCACTTATGGGCACCCTTATGTTCGAACATGGTGTTCGTGATAGACAAACTGTGACGAGCACAGAAGTTTAACAACGAAACACCATTCGGATTCAGACTGGAGAGGCTGTACCTACCGATCACACCCTTCCAGGTCACACTATCGTTGCCCACATGGGCATTGAAGTCTCCCAAGACAACGAGTGAGTCTCCCAAGGGCGCGTTCTCCAACACCCCCCCCAAAGACTCCAAAAAGGGTGGGTACTCTGAACTGTTATTTGGTGCATAATCTCAAATAACAGTCAGGACCCGTCCCCCCGCCCGAAGACGGAGGGAAGCTACCCTTTCGTCAACCGGGGCGAACCCCAACATTTCAGCACCGAGACGGGGGCAACAAGAATACCCACACCGGCTCGCCGCCTCTCCCCATGAGCAACTCCAGAATAGAAGAAGGTCCAGCCTCTCTCGAGATGAATGGTTCCAGAGCCCAAGCTATGCGTTGAGGTGAGCCCGACTATATCTAGTCGGTATCTCTCCACCTCACGCACCAAATCAGGCTCCTTTCCCGCCAGAGAGGTGACATTTCATGTCCCGAGGGTCAGAGTAAGTAGCCGAGGATCGGTCCGACAGAGCCCATGCCTTTGGCTGCCACCCAACTCACATTGCACCCGACCCCTAAAACTCCTCCCTCGGGTGGTGTGTCCATGGGAGGGTGGACCCATGTCTCCTTTTCGGGCTAGGCCCGGCCAGGCTCCATGGGCATAAGCCCGACCACGAGGCGCTCGCCTTCGAGCCCCTCACCGGACCTGGCTCCAGGAGGGAACCCCGGTGACCCACGTGTGGGCACGGGAGACTGCTTCAATTGTTTCCTCTGAGATGGCATAGGGGTCTTCTGAATCGCGCTTTGTCTGGACCTTCACCCAGGACCTGTTTGCCTTGGGTGACCCTACCAGGGGCATTATGCCCCCGACAACATAGCTCCTAGGATCATTAGGTCACACAAACCCCTCCACCACGATAAAGTGGCGATTCAGGGAGGGGATAAGGTGGTGATTCAGGGAGGGGCAAATCAGGCATGTAAATCATTAATATGAGCTCCATGAAGATGGAGGCAGATGATTCACTGTGGTAATCCCTGAGTAAAAGGAACAGCCGAAAGGAAAAGATCACCGTCCTTACTGTGGAAACACTATACAGTACCAGAACTCAGCATAATCTGCCAACAAACCGTGCTGCTTGTGGCGCTCCAATATTTATTTTGAACACTATGTTGCTATGCAGTATATTAAAATGCTACCAATTTGTTGCCTCAGGATATGAACTTACACCAGAACTTACCCGGCAAAAAAAAAAAAAAAATCTCATTTGCTAGGAGCCATTTTGTTCTAGCTGCACTTTTCACTCTCCCAGATTAACCCCCTCTGTCACCGCTTTCATAAGATTTACTCCACAATAATCCAGTGCTTATCTTCCACTTTATCAGCCTGGTCGCTCATTTCGGTTTTATTTTTAGTGTGCCATCAATCAGAATAATTGACAGATATGAAGGAAAATATTTGATAAATGGGAAAAACTGCCTTCTTACAATTTAGTTTCCTCTTACAATCCAATTAACACAGCCGGGCCCTTTGACTGCACGTTCTTTCATTCATTCATTTACCAAACAACATCATCTTACCAAGGTCTCCAGGAGAGCGGAGGCTATCTCAGCCAACTCTGACCAAAAGTGGGGTTCACCATGAAACCCCCACCATTCCATTGCAAGAACAACACACACACACACACACACACACACACACACACACACACACACACCTAAGCACAATTTGGAACAGCCAATTGGCCAAATATGCATGTCTTTGGACTGAAAGAGGAAACCAGACTACCAGGAGGAAACCCACACCAACATGCACAGATCATGCAAACTTCACACGAAAACACCCTCACTTAAACCCGGGACTTGAGCCCATGACCTTCTTGCTATATGGAAGATGTTCTAGCTACTATGCCAACACACACACACACACACAAAGGGGCAATTTGGAATAGTCTATTAGCCTAATATGCATGTCTTTACACTGTGGGAGGAAACCAGAATATCTAGAGGAAATCAACACCAGCATGGGCAGATCGTGCAACTCTCACCAAGCCTGGGACCCAATACGTTCTTGCTGTGGAGCAGATGTTTTAGGCACTATGCCGGTCCTTTTTACCATACACTTTATGCATATATCCTGACTCCAGGAATATTAGTGAGTTAATGAGATATTGACTATCCAGGCTGTAAAGACAGTTTAGACAAGTATTTATAAAATCATTGATCACAAGACAGGGTTTGAAAAGCATGAAGTAAAGCTCAAATACGGCCAGCTATACAAAACGTCCTATTCATCATTTTCTGGATCCCTGGGACAAGTATGACCTTAGTGCTCCTATCAGCCTTAAAGGTCAGGTGTTGCCATTAGGGAATAAAATGTCATAAAACAAACACCAACGATGCAGCAGGCATTTCAGTGCCAGTGTCAACGTCTGGGCTTTCAGAAATATTTACGTTACATAATGAGGTCTGTATCCATGGGAACTGAAGGAGGTGAGTTATAGCTGTCAGGTCCAGACAGAGACAGCATGTAGTGCATCTGCGTCGGTGTCACCGATCAGGCCTCCTAGTACCAATCTTGCATGAGCCACTTATATCTCATATTCTGGCCTGCATAAAGCGTGTTGAAAATGACCCGGTGTGTCTCAGCCAAACAGCTTGTCTCTTTACATTGGAAGAGAAGTGTGCTACTGATAGAGTGACACAGTGGGTTCATCATCGAGCTGTTCCAAAACAGGGTGAGCGGGTTGATATACATCTATATATATATATATATATATATATATATATATATATATATATATATATATATATTCATAATTTGTAGTACTGAAAAAAAAATAAAAAATTGACGTCATGTCTGCTGTTGTCTCATCTGCTTCTCTGTCTCTCCTTCCTCCAACCTTTGCCAGATCCAGCCTGTCTGAAATGTGAGGACATCGTTGAAGGTCCCCAAATCCCAATGTCAATAAAGCTGTGCATTGATGAGTTTCAATATCATTGTAAGAATCAGGCTCGCTTTAATATTTTCAAAGCCAACAGACAGAGAACTACTTACTCACTCATATATATATATATATATATATATATATATATATATATATATATATATAAGATAAGATAAGATAAGATAAGATACAGCTTTATTAATCTCACATCTCACAATGGAGAAATTCACTGTTACAGGCTCTTGAGGTACTATCAGTAGGGGGTGCAAAAATAGATACAAGTACAAACATACACACATACATATATTATATAAGTAAATAAATAAATAGATACATAAATAGTATAAATTACTAAACAATAAAAGAAAAGAATGGAGAAAAGAATGGAGCAACTTTATAGACTGGCCTATATTAAAGTGTAATGTATCTGAGTGCAGAGTAGATGGGTTGATATGGTTCACAGTCAGTGGGGTAGATGTGGTTGATTAAAGTGCGCGGGGTTTTTATTGCACATAACCCGTATTTTCACAGACAGTTACAAAGTGGCGTTGTACAGTCGGACAGCGGTGGGAATGAACGACCTGCGGTAACGCTCCTTCCTGCACTGAGGATGCCTCAGTCGTCCACTGAAGGAGCTGCTTAGCTCCTCTACAGTCTGGTGCAGTGGGTGAGAGCTGTTGAACAGGATGGATGTGAGCTTTGCTACCATCCTCCTCTCACTCACCTCCTCCACAGAGTCCAGTGGGCAGCCGAGGACAGAGCTGGCCCTCCTGACCAGCTTGTTCAGTCTCTTCCTGTCCCGCTCTGTGCTGCCCGGGGCCCAGCAGATGGCAGCGTAGAGGATTGCAGAGGCTACCACAGAGTCATAAAATGTCCTGAGCATATATACTCGTATAGCACAAATACTATTACCACACATACACCCATTGGCCACTTTTACGGGAACACACAATATATATGTATATGTCTGTCTGTCTGTCTTCCTTTCGGCTTTTTCCCTTTTACTCAGGAGTCACCACAGTGAATCATCTGATTCGCACATTTGATTTGGCAGAGGTTTTTACGTCAGATGCCCTTCCTGTCACAACCCTTTTTAGCAAGGGATAGAAACACGCTGACGGCTTTGCAGCCTACTCTTTACGAAAGTCAGCAATGGTTCTTTTACATGCCTTTCACCATAGACAGTGAGAGACATGGCCGGCCTTTGATAACCCAGTTAGCTGCACCGGGGGGGACAGTGACAACCCTGTGGAGAGTGGGACTCGAACCCCCAACCTTTGGATCAGCGATCCAGCGCCCTATACCACTAGACCACCACTGCCCCAATATATATGTATATGTATATATGTACTGATAAACATTAGACTTTCATATATTTTAGATTCATTACACACAACTGAAGTAGTTCAAGCCTTTTATTGTTTTAATATTGATAATTTTGGCAAAAAAAGTGAAGAAAAACCAAAAATCCCTATCTCAAAAAATTAGCATATTTCATCCGACCAATAAAAAAGTGTTTTTAATACAAAAAAAGTCAACCTTCAAATAATTATGTTCAGTTATGCACTCAATGCTTGGTTGGGAATCCTTTTGCAGAAATAATTTTGGCAAAAAAAGTGAAGAAAAACCAAAAATCCCTATCTCAAAAAATTAGCATATTTCATCCGACCAATAAAAAAGTGTTTTTAATACAAAAAAAGTCAACCTTCAAATAATTATGTTCAGTTATGCACTCAATGCTTGGTTGGGAATCCTTTTGCAGAAATGACTGCTTCAATGCGGCTTCCTCCAGACTCTGGCACCTTGATTTTCGAATGACATGCAAAATTTGCTTTCATCCGAAAAAAATACTTTCTTCTGCCGCCGATTCTGGTTCAAAAGTGGCTGACTTGGGGAATGTGGCACCTGTAGCCCATTTCCTGCACATGCCTGTGCACGTGGCTCTGGATGTTTCTACTCCAGACTCAATCCACTGCTTCCACAGGTCACCCAAGGTCTGGAATCAGCTCTTCTCCACAATCTTCCTCGGGGTCCAATTAACGAAGTTGGGTGCCAATGTCGTTAATTGGTTCCAGGAGAGACGACTTAAGTTGAAAAATGACTTAAATCGAATTAGCTTGTCTCTAGGCTAGGCTAGGCTAGGCTACGCCAAATTTACTTGTCTAGGCTAAACCGAAAATAACCATTCCGAGTTCTGTACTTTATTCATGAATGCAATTTTCAATAATATATGGTTTATAAGAATCTATTTTAAGTTTGAATGAGAATGAGAGTAGCCGATAAACAGACTTATACCGTGTAAACTAATTAATTCAAAACAGTAGCAGTTTCACGGGAATGACGAGTGACAACGTCTAAGGGTAGCTATTGGAACAACTGTACATATTTTAATAAGATTTTATGCTTTTATTCTTATTTCTTGTACAGTAACGTGATTTCATGTGATTTTGATGGTTTTCTAGTGATATTATGATTCCAATACATGTATTTGGAGCTGACAGACTTAAAGTTGATTATAATGATGTAAACTTTATTTTTTCATATATTTTTTGAAAATCTAACGTATAATCGAGAACAAATTAACTCAAAACGACTTAAGTCGAGGTAGACCTGTATATATATATATATATATATATATATATATATATATATATATATATATATATATATATATATATATACACAAACTTGTATAGTACATCCTTCATTTTCTGTAACCACTTAATCTTAATTAGGGTCCCGGGGAGGCTGGTGCCCATCCCAGCCGACTTCGGACGGGGCAGAGTACACTCTGGACAGCTTGCCAAGACATCGCAGGGCAGAAACACGCTGTCGGCTTTGTAGCTATTCTTGAGGAAAGTCAGCAATGGTTCTCTTACAGCCTCATACCACAGACAGTGAGAGACATAGCCGGCCTTTGATAACCCAGTTAGCTGCAATGGGGGGGGGGGGGGGGGGTGTTGGGTGACTGACAACCCGTTGAGAGTGGGGCTTGAACCCCTTCAGGATCAGTGATCCAGCACCTTTACCATCAGGCCACCACTGCCACTTGTATAGTGCAATAAATAAAATCATGTAGGTGCGTGTAAGTACAGGAAAAACATGGGGAAGGAGGAGAATGTAATCTCACTGACATTTTGACCATGACTTGGATGTTCGTGCCATTTGTATTGGTTTTAACCGCATCTTCTCCACTCAAATTCAGACATAAAGAAAAACTCTCAATATAGTTGTATACACTGAACCAGACTCAGAATATAGCCCTACCAGTTTGAGTTATAATACAGTGAGCTGCATTCCCGGTTATAATATTATAATATTGGTGGATGGAACAAGGCTTAATCAGAATCAGAATACTTTTTTGATCCTGGAGGAAATTGTGTGCACACAGTTGCTCCATACTAAGTCAAGAAAGAGATACAGATAAAGATAAAAGTCTCAATAAGAAAAATTATATACATATAATCTCTCACTTTCCGCGGTTAATAGGGACCGAGACCCCCCCAACGACCACCAATTTCCGCGAAGTAGGATCGACCCCCCTGACTGACGTATACGTACATGTATGTGCATATAATATTAATAAATACATAGTCAACACTATAAATGCTTATAATAACAATTAAACATTCAAAAATAATTCATAAGAGGTAAATAAAATATAAATACACGCTTAGAGATGAGTGCACACACAGATGTCGTGTACAGACTCAGATGCGCACCTCACATAAAAATGTAAGTAGCTTTGTTGGGTTGTTCTGGGGTTGTTGTTGTTGTTGTTGTTGTTGTTGTTGTTTTTGCATAATTGTCCTTGTTTTGCAGCATTTTCTTTAACGTTTTCCCTAAGAAAAACACGCGATGCACTGAAGCCGAAACTGAAGCTCGAAGTAGTGAGGGATCACTTTATATGTTAAATATACTATCAGCCCCCTACTTACAAAACCCCCTGGGTACGAAAACTCCGGGTTATGAAAAACATTTTCCTAAGTTTTCGTCCCCTGTATACGAAAACAACCTCCTCTTATGAAAAGCGCCAAACACGCCATTCAAAATTCAAACGTGGCAATCAAAATTTCACATGATGCGCGAGTTGCTCTCTCATTGGCTGTCTCCCAACATCCAACATCGCTGGCCTCCCATTGGCCAGGAGGGAGCTGAATCCCCATAGTATTGCACCCATAAATCTTGTTTGTCAAACATATGAAGGAGAGTTGAACAGGACTGTTGCTTGTTTAGAGATCATTGGAGCAATGTATTTCTTTATTGCCAAAAACCCTCTGCAATCAGGACGATATTGAAGCAGAAGGAGACCTTAAAGCGTAAATACAGTGACGGAGGCGATTATTTCAACACGATATTGAGGCATGAGAAGAGTGCTCCATGAAACAAGACCTCCGATCTCGCAAGGAAGCAAGTTGATATTAAATCAGAACCTCTGATCTTTCAAACAGGTACTATAAATCTGCTTTAAATACAACATCCCGTTCATTTAAGCATTTAAATTTAATTGTTCCATCAGCTGCGCATTGCGTGTGGGCAGAGCCCGCATTCGGTAAAACACACCATAGAGACTGTGTGTGTGTGTGTGTGTGTGTGTGTGTGTGTGTGTATGTGTGTGTGTGAGAGAGAGAGAGAGAGAGAGAGAGAGAGAGAGAGAGAGAGAGAAGGAGAGAGAGAGACTGCCTACAGAGTCAGTCAGAGATGAAAGGAGGCTTAACTCTTTAGTTTTTAGTTTAGTTTTTTAAGTTGTTTAATTCAGTAAATGTTTAATAAATGTGGTGCACTTCACTGAATGTGAGCAAAATGCGGCTCCTCTGGACCTCCAATCCCTCAAGGAATCAAGTTAAAGTTGAATTTGGACCTCCGATCTGTCAAGCAGGGAATGTGCTTTGAATTCCCCATCTTAAAATGCTCTGACTTCCTGTGTGTGGGCAGAGCCCACATTCAGCGGAGCTTGCCACAATACACAAATGTTAGAGATGTGCATTGTGTAATGTGTATTGTGTAATGTGTGTGTGTGTGTGTGTGTGTGTGTGTGTGTGTGTGTGTGTGTGTGTGTGTGTGTGAGAGAGAGAGAGAGAGAGAGAGAGAGAGAGAGATAGAGAGAGACAGTATTGTGTGTGTATGTACGTTAATGAAAATGTTTAATCATGGTTTAATTAATAAACATGTTAATAAAATGGTTTAATATGTTAATAAAATGTTTAAATGGTTTAGTAAATAATTTTCTTTTACTTTTAACACATATATCATGCATATTTCATACAAATTAGGTGTACTTTTATCATTTTTAAAGGGTTTATGAGGTAGTCTTGGGAGCCTTGGAACGAATCACACGTTTTACATGTAAAATGCGCCTCTACTTACGAAACTTCCGCGTTACGAAAAAGGCTCTGGAATGGATTCATTTCGTAAGTAGGGGGCTGACTGTATGTATACAGTACAAGGATCCCTCATGACTTCGCGCTTCAATTAATGCGGTTTCAGTGCATTGCGTTTAAAAAATAAATAAATAAATGAATAAATATTCAACGAATTAAAAAATAAGGAAATTAGGAGAAAAGTTAAGGAAAATGTCACAAAAACAAGGCCTATTATGCAAATCAAATAAACAAACAAACAAACAAAAAAAACCTAAACAAACACAAAACAAAAAATAACTTAAGATCTCCCATCAAAACTGGATACATTGTTGCATCTGGCGTGGTGTGTGCACGCGGGTATGTATGTATGTGTGTCATGCAATACCATCTGTATGTGTGTGTACAGACGCTCCCCAGCTTACAAACAAGTTAGGTTCTGGACGGCCATTCTTAGATGAATTTGTTTGGAAGTTGTTACAGGGCATTCTTTAGAGGGGAACATATGTTTAAACCTTGTATAAGTAACCAATATAAGTATAAGTGTATAAGTCATATGTAATCTGTTTGTACTGTATACCCCCCCACCCCCATAATCTATGTCCCGTGTTTAACCCCTTACCCGGCAGAGACGAGTATACTCGCAATCACCCAAATTGTATTTTCCAGTCATTGACGAGTTAACTCGCCAAAACTTACGCTTTCAAAACCAGAGGGAAGCGGCTTTACTCGTCATTTCTATTGATGCCTGAGGATGTTATCGTACACTACTCATCATCATACGCCTCAAAAAAATGAACTATGGCATCTCAAGGCAACGTTAGACAAGAGGTAAGCGGCGAAACGTTTTCGACTCAGTAACCCGCAAAGAGTCAAAGGGGGAGTGTCGCGCTCTTTAGAATCGGTACTCTCAGCCTCGTATTTTACGATTTCCTTGAAATTTCTCGGCATCCCTTATCCCAATGGATAACAGTGATGACAACAGCGATACTGAAGCTTCTCTTAGAGGCTTGGATACGTCTGATGAGAGTGCCAGCTCATCAGAAAATGAATATTCAAGCGAAAGTGAAGATGATGAACTGATTGACGCAAGAAATTGCACATAATGCCTCACACATCTCAAATTTTGTCTACAAATCATACGTGACATCATCACAAAGTATGGATCAGAACTGCCACCACGGAGATCCTCAGGTAGACCATCAGCAGGTGCAGTAAGTACACGGAATACACCTGGACATTTTCCCAAGGAAATCCCGCCAACAGAGAAAAAGGCAAATCCAACAAAAAGATGTGTTGTATGCAGTCAGAAACGTGACCATAGAGGGAAACCAATTAGGAAGGAGTCACGGTATATGTGTAAGATGTGCCTTGTACCTTTATGTGTGGTTCCATGTTTTGATAAATATCAAACACTGACTGTAATTTCTTTTGATTGTAATTTCTTTTCTTTTTCTTTTCTTAAAAAAAAAAGGCGAGTTATCTCGTCTCTGCCGAAAGGGGTAATTTCAAATTACAGTTGCATGCCAAAATAGATGAAAAATTAAAAATAGACTTGAATTTCGTATTCAGCATAAAGTAAAGAACTTAAAAAAAATTGGTCTGAAAAAGGAACGTTTTTGTCAAAAAAATGGTTGGTTAAGGGGTTAAACTCCTGGTTCCTCTCAAGCACAGCACAGCAGATCTGATCAGATTTACAGAGATTTTCACTCTGATCCAGTTCATTATAATACTGGAGTCAATTTGCTTCTTCTTTGAAAGATTTGGCAGCATTTCCGAAAAGTATTGTTCTGCTTCTCTTTCCGGACCGGTGTAAAGCACGTATCAGCCATGCCCCCCTCTGCTGGAGTCTCGTATTAAGTGTACCTCGGGATAATGTTTAATCAAATTTCATACTAATATTTATGATATATCCTTCTGTAGATTTTATTCCATTTCTATTACTAATTGTTCTTCAATTTCATTTCACTTTCGCTTTCGACCTCGGACAGACCTGTTCCGCTGAATGTTGGTAAGTTGGGGAGCGCCTGTATTTATATTTTATTTACATGTTATGGTATTTTTTTAATGTTTAATTGTTATTATAAGCATTTATAACATTGAATATGTATTTATTGATATTATATGCACATATACATGCATGTATACATCAGTCAGGGGGTGTGGGAGTGGGAGGTGTGGGAGTGGGGGGTGGGTGGGGGTGATCCTACTTCGTGGATTTTGATGGTAGCGTGGGGATCTCGGTCCCAATTAACCATGGAATTAATTGGGACTGAGATCCCTACACGACCACCGAAATGTATCATACGTATGTTTGTGTGTGTCATACATATATCTTCTTCTTCTTCCTTTCCTTTCGGCTGTTCCCTTCAGGGGTCGCCACAGCAAATCATCCGCCTCCATCTCACCCTGTCCTCTGCATCTTTTATTCTTACTCCGACTTTCATGACTTCCTTCACCACACACATGAATATATATATATATATATATATATATATATATATATATATATATATATATACACACACACAAACTTACAAACAGTAGACTGTAGCTGTGGTGCGAAATTTAAATGTAGAAATATTGTTGCTATATGGAGGAGTTTGCACAGTTTAATGTTCACAGGTAGGAATGGTTTCCTGTATCGTTCAGTAGAGTATTTGGGTGGTATCAGTCTCTCACTGAACGGCTCCTGTGACTGATGAGCAGGTTGTGAGGTGAGCGGGCGATATTGTTCAAGACTGTCTTTATTTTGGACAGCATTCTCTTCTCTGACACTACCTTCAATGTTATCGGCCTTGCGGATCAGTTTGTTCAGTCTATTCATGTCTGCAACCCTCAACCTGCCGCCTCGACACACAACAGCATAGTGTATAGCACTGGCCAAAACAAACTTGTAGAGCATCCTATTCATCGGGAGATGTAAATCAACATTAGCCTCCTTAAGAACTAGAGATGGCTCCGGCTGTTCCTGTAAAGTGTGGTAATTTTCTGATCATATTCCAGTTTATTGTACATAAACTCCAAGGCATTTGTAATCTTCGACCATTTCAACATTGTCGCTCTGGTTGAAAACGGGGCTGGCTGATGTTTTTGCAAAAAGAAAGTACATCATCAGTTGTGCCTGCGCAATTTGGAAATGAAATGTAACTTTTGTGTGGACCACGGGGAGGTTACACCACCGCCATTATGAAGGGAAAGCTTTACAGTCTGAGTCAATCTTGTATTGTTTTTCCCTTATAACCAGTGCTGTGGTGGTGGGTACACGCCATTACACGCCGTGTTCCCACTTGTTTTAGTGGCTGAGTTGCGTATGCTGACTTAATTTGGTCTACTTTATAGTTGATCAAAGTAAATATCCGCAACTGTGCAAATAAAAAGCGGACATGAAGTGAAAACTAGTTTCAAAGCCAAAGGTAATATTTTAGTAAATCTAGTCATAAACATGATTCCATAAACATCACAAATCAGCCTTATAGTACTATAACTCTGATTGGATTCTGCTATCTGAGCTCAAGATTTGTGCCCAAAGAACTTCCAGCTTCATTAGCCATGCCCGGGTTTACTCGTGTAAAGAGCGCAGAAAGCTTGCAAGCCGAGTCCAACAAAGTCCCCGGTAAGTCAGGCTAAGCTAGCCTGTATTTATATTTGGTTCACACGGTCACACTTGTGACAGACCTACATCTCAGAAAACTGTTATTTTAAGATCAAACAAGCATTTCTGCAGTCAGTTTCTGCCCTGTTTGTCCTTGTTGACAGGTCTTACTTTTTGTTAATAACTAAATGGTTAATCCAAGCTGACATTGTAAACATCATATATACTTTAGATCTATTATAAACTTTTCTATTTTTACAATGAAAATATCTATCTTAAAATATTTTATGGCTATCCATATTGAACAAGTACTTTCTTGGATATCTTCATTTAATAAGTCACTATTAGTTATTAAAGGAATGAATAATTATAATTAGCACTAACGACACTTCTTTTTAATTACATAATGTATATGGAACATTGGAAATGGCCTAATGTCTTGCAGTGTATATATAATATATTGTCATTTGTGGTTTGCATATTGTACTTCTAATAGATGTACCAAGTAACTTGTCTGTGTTTTTTATGTAATTTCTGATAATTGTTAGATAAAATACATATATAACATACTCATTATAGATTTCAGCACTAACATTTTCACAATAAAATTTCTATATTTAAATGATAATGAACATACAGTATTATTTACTAATTTCTTTGTTTTATTTTTTCTTATTGCAGATATAATTTTCAAGTTCTGTAAATTTTGTAATAGCTCAGACTACTTGCTTTTAAAGTTGAAATGCTCAAAAATGCATCTCTCAGCTTTTCAAATTTCAAAACTTTCTGGAGGTCACCCCCCAGGAGGCCCCCCCCATCCTTACAGATACCCCCCCCCCTCCCCGCTCTCTGTGCACCTCAGCCCATTTTGTGCGTGCCTTGGTCGCTGCCATAGTGTACTCACTTATTTTTTGACCACTACAGCACTGCTTATAACAATGCAAGAATAAATAAGTTCAACCACCAGACAATGCCTTCAGTTTAGACCATTAATAAATTTGAGTTAGAGGTCTGGCTTCAAAGAGGCCAAATGTGTGCCGTTCTGCTCCAGGGGGACCAAAGCGTCTGCTTGAATTACCCGTCTAAAACCAGAAATATTTGGAAAAACAGTCACAAACTCAACTGAATGGAGAACGAGATGTTTTCTATCTAACAGAGCCTTTAAAAAGCCAATAATATGCCATTGACTTGACGTTTGCCAACCATTAATTCTTACTTGACTTATGGTAAAGAAAGAAGTGGCATTTCTAATAAGGAACAGCTAGTCAGTACGACGCTCTCTCAGCTTGTGACACATTCTCTTTAAGTATTCCAGCATTGCTTTCAATACAATACTGGGTGAGGTGAGGTGCTTTTGCTAGAAAAGACGATTTATACTACTCTTCAAAACCCAAGCAGAGTTCTTGAGCAACACATCTGTGCTACCGGAGATATGTAGGAGGGCAAATTGAAGAGACGTGAGAAGCAACTTGAGGTAGAAAGGCAGGCGGACCTTTTTGCACCATAAAGAAAGACATTTGAATGGTCTCAGAATGAAGGATGTTAAAATCCTTACATCTCTGTTCAACAATGCTGGCTGTCGCTTTAACGAAGATATGGATTCTGGTTCTGCTACCACCCATCGCTCCAACTCAAAGGCAGAACAGATAATGACACTCCATTCCAGATTTGGACCTTCTACACAGAACAGCAGTGCAGAATAAAGCACACTATCATCGCCTTGAACCGTCAGTGTAAAAAAATAAATAAATTAAAAAAAAGGAGGCTAGAAATTGCCATTCTCCTGGGATCTTTATGTCTCTGGAGTTGCAGAGAAAATGGGGCAAAAACAAAAACCATGGAGTGAGCAGCAGTTCTGTGGATGAAAGTGGTGAGAACGGTCAAACTGCTTTGGGCTGCCAGGAAGATTTAATTAAGTCAAATAAGCATTCTTTACAAATGTGCTGAGTGAAAAAGAGTACTAGAATACATAGAACCTTTGGGCAGATGAACCACAACAACACAAGACCACATCAAGTTCCAGGCTATTTAGCAATCTGAGGTTACAATCAGAACAAGATCCCAAAAACTGGAGGATGGAAGAAAGAATTTCAACTTCAGGCACTTTTGGCCCTGTGAACGTCGGGGGAAATATTTTCAGAATTCATTTTCACAGTCGCAGGAGTTTAATTAATTTTACTAATAACAATATCTGAAAGTGGAGGCAGTTACAATACTGGAGAGTATTATGATCTTTTTTTTATTAAGAAATAATTGAACATCATAAATCCTCTATTATTATTATTATTATTATTATTATTATTATTATTATTATTATTATTATTATTATTATTATTGTTGCTATACCTTATTTTGAACTAGTGGCTTAGATATGTGTTTGTAATCATTCATTTGAAATCAGGCTTTTCGAACATATAGTAATTACTGCAAGTAAATAACATATTTTAAATTTGTTTTGACTGCAATAAGAGGACTGTAATCCCACCAAAACATATACAGGAAACCATTAAAATGCCATAAATGAACTCATTTCCATCACCAATCATTCTGTGGTGTAAATCACTGTGATAGAATTCACATTTTAACAGTTTTTTATAAAAATGGAAAACTCCTTTATCATGCCAAAGCTAGTTTTATTATTTGTCCTAATTCATTTTTAATATTTTCACAGTTTGGCCTAATTTTACAGAATGATGGTGTTATTGAAAATGGCACACTATACAAATGTTCTGTTTTCATATTTGACAGATGGCGTGCTGTTCTCTGAGACTTGCAGGAGAAATAACTCTTGAGAAATTGTATTCAATAGCAACGTTGTTGTTGGTGGTGGAAATTGCAGCACTACGGTGTAACTGTGCAGTAACTGACATCATTACTCTTAGACACTGAATATTGGAGACTTTTATAGTTATTCACTTTGACTTGTCATTCATTAGAACATCAAGCTTACAAAAGCAGTTCAAAATCTTTTTTTTTTTTTTTTTTTTTTTTACTTATGCCCCAAAAATTCTTGGCAGAGGTAGTGTAATCACCGGTTTGTTTTCCTGTCAGCTTTTTTTTTTGTGTGTCTCTTTGAATGTGAACAAAATTCTGACCACACCCACAAACAGATTTTAAACAAACCTGGTGGAGACTCTACATTCCCGGAGTCCTGGGGATACCTTAATTTTGGAATGTCAAGTTCAAAGATGAAGATCAGACCAAGGTCAGAGATTTTAAGAGAGACACATTTCTCAAGTTCAAATTGAAATTGCTATTATGTCAGAAACAAAGTGACAAAAGGCGATATATGCAATGAGTGACAGACCATGAGTGACAACCATGCACACACCTTCAAAGGCATAATGCACTTTTTGCCTTAGTGACATTGAAATGTTGAAATCAAAGTTATAGGGTTTTAAATGCTTAAACCATTGCTGGTAGACATGTCCTTACTATGCAAAACTAAGAGGACACAATATATAGATTCATTTGAATCAATTACCTTTGAGCTTGAGTGACCCTGTAATGTCAAACCCCAGCCATCTTTAAATCCACCAAACAATAGGTTTTTTTTTTGTTTGTTTGTTTTTTTTTTTGCTAATTTGGTCACATCCATGTACTGTAGAACAAAGGAGCAGTGGTGGCTTGGTGGTAAAAGGTGCTGGATAGCTGATCCTAGGGTTGGGGGTTCGAGTTCCACTCTCCACAAGGTTGTTACTGTCCCCCCAGTAGAGCTAACTGTGTTATAAAAGGCCGGCCATGCCTCTCACTGTCTATGGTGAGAGGTTCATGTAAAGAACCATTGCTGAGTTTTGTCAATAGTAGCGGCATAGCCATCAGCATGTATCTGCTCCTCGCTAAGGGTTGTGTCAGGAAGGGCATCCGACCTAAAAACCTATGCTAAATCAAACATGCGATTATTCGCTGTGGCTACCTCTGAGAAAAAAAGGGAACAGCCGAAAAGAAAAGAAGAGGCATGTACTGTAGAACATATCGCAAGACAAGTACATGATGAATTAAAACCAGTACCATGTAGGACCTATTTGCTCTGGTCTATGTTATACATACTGCGATTGAAAGTCTAGCTCAGGGACCAGGCTAAACTGGAGGAGTGTCCAGAGAGTGCAAGATTCATCCACCAGCCACAACGGATTGTTATAACTTACCATAGTTATAATGAAATGTCTCCCCAAGTGGGCATCAATAGAATATTTTTTTCCCATGTTAAAGATGGGGATTTTTCAGATTGATTTTTTTTTTTTTTCCATTTTGATCACATGCACAGATCACTTCAATTTAATGTGTTCGTTCCAGACTCAGCCCTCCACCATGTAAGTCAGATCAGTATAAGTGATAGAATTAGAGTTGTTTTAAAACTCAATAAATTTCTGGATCTGGATAATGACACAGATCTTTTCCTTAAATGTTGCAGGTTCTCCCCAAGCTTTGTAAAAGTTTGGTGAAAATTGGTCATGCATTTTTTTTTTTTTTTTTTTTGGAGTTCTGATAACAGGCAAACAAACAAACAAACAAACAAACACCCAATGAACAAACAAACAGCTGCTGGTGAATACATAACCTCCCCACCAAGCAGATGTAGTGAAATTTGTAGATATATTGCATTTATAAAGTAGCACAAGTAATACTTGAATACATGGCTGTCCCGCATTATTTATTCAGAATTTTATATGGAAAATATGGATTTACATTTCAGCCAGACTGTAAACTTCCTTGTCATTGAAGAACACATTTTGTAGAAGAAATTGGACCTGATCTCAGCACTTCGTAACAATTTTTTTATTTTATACATTGCTGTAAACATTACATATTCTAGTAAAACTGATGCTATTTGGTTATTACATGCTTGTGTTTAAAATTTTATACAATATAAACATTGAAAGAAATAATGCTATATTTCTTAGAAAATAATAATAAGGTATTTAAGAGGTTTTAGATTATATTCAAATAATTCATATTGTTTTTTTGTAATGAGCCATGAGGTACAACACGACTCGGCCATTAATCAAAACCAGTGATGGCCAATATTCAATATTTATGTAATTTGTTTCTCCCCACACATTGCTATTCGGGAAAGTAGAAGGAGTTCTGTGGAGGTTGTTGGCGACTAAAGTTAGCTGGGAAGTGAGAGACATAATTCATAATTTATAATGCATTTTGGCATCCAGTGTTCCTGAGACAGGCCTTGGGTCCAGTGTTACACTGACCAAGATAAAGTGTGTACTGAATGTGAGAATTATTCTATAATACAGAAGAGGTAATATGTATTCATTGTTTAAATTTTACAATAATATCAACACAATATGAAGACTGAGACCAGAAACTGACCCAATAAAACCCTCAATGTTTACTTGACCCAAAATACATTTTAAAACCAAATGATTATGTGTGACGTTTGCCTCAAAACAATACAATATGTCCCAAATTTTCCTGTTTCTTTCCTGCCTTCCTGAAAATCCTCATCTATCATTGAAACCAGTGAATGAATTTGGCGTCCTGTGGCGAGCTATTTAGGTTCACATTGTGTTGGGGAGAAGCTGAAAAGACAATGGATGTGCTCTCTCCCATCTCTTATTTTCTTCATGGCTTTAACAATGTGAAAACTCTGAGATTCACGCGAATGTGCTCCTTACCATCAGGCATGAAGATCAACATAATGTTAAACCATACCATATATGTATTATCGATTTTTTGGTTAAAATACTTTTCCGACTGTGGTGGCCTGGTGAGCTGTCCAGGGTGTATTTTGTCCTCGCCCAAAGTTGGCTGAGCCGGGTGCCAGGCTTCCTATGACCCTAATTAGGATTTAGAGGTTCAGAAAATTAATCAATGAATAAATATTTTACCAAAACTTAGTATTCTCTCTATTAACTATTACATATTGGGGGCACGGTAGAGAAGTGTTTAGTATGTCTGCGCTACCACAAGAAGGTTCTGGGTTCTGTGTACATATTCTCCTCATATTTGGATGGGTTTTCTGTGAGTACCTGATTTGCCGCCCACAGTTCAAGGATGTGCACATGAAGCTTATTAACTGTTCCAATTTGACCCTAGGTGTGAGCGTGAATGATCAAGTGAGTGTTGGCGCTGTAATAGAGCTTTTCAGGGTGTACACTGCCTTCACATGGAGTTGCCTGAGTCCCCAACCCTTCAAGGATGAAACGGTTTAGCATATGACTGAATGAATGAATGAATGAATAAATGAATGAATAAATGAATGAATGAATGAATGAGTGAATGAAGACTCATTACATAGTCAGTAGACGAAATATAAAAAATGCACGAGGCAGTGGTGGTCTGGTGGTAAGATCCTAAGGTTGGGCGTTCAAGCCCCAATCTCAACGGATTGTCACTGTCCCCCCCATTGCAGCTAACTGGGTTATCAAAGGCCGGTCATGTCTCTCACCGTCTATGGTGAGAGGTGTAAAAGAACCATTGCTGACTTTCGTCAAGAGTATGCTGCATAGCCATTAGCGTGTTTCTGCCATGTGATGGCCTGGCGAGTTGTCCAGGGTGTACTCTGCCTTTGCCCCAAGTCGGCTGAGATGGGCGCCAGCCTCCCCGCGTGCCTAATTAGGATTAAGCGGCTCGGAAAGTGAATGAATGAATGAATAAAAAGTGCATTTTAATGTATTGATATCATGATGGAGCACATTTATTACAGCCTATTTCACCAGATTGAATTAGCTCGTGCTGTGTTCATCTGAATCTAGATTTAAAACACTGCAGGTGTCATTTCAACACAAGGGGAGTTGTTGTGAAGTGTGATATAAAAACTCAGATTGCAATGCATTTCGAGATTAAAGCCCCGGTCAGCTCATTTTCATAATTAGTCTCTTACTGTTATCTATAGCGTCTGTGAATTTACCACTAACAGCAAAAGAACAAAGTCTCAACTTTTAAGTGCAGACACTTTGAAATGTTATTTTATTTTATTTTATTTTTTTTTTCTGGTTGAAGTGAGCAGAGCTATATTTTGCAACAGCAGGTTTAGTATCAATCTGACACAATCATTTGCTTATGTGAGCTCGCTTTTTACCCCAACCACAGAATGAAAGTCACTTCTACCTGCTCAACGAAGCCTGTTTGCTCCTGAGTGTGAGCAAAAAATGTATGCACTCATTCACTCACTCACTCATTCCCTTGCCAAACTACGTAATTCTACTAGGGTCATTGACAGGCTAGTACCTATCTCAGCCCACCATGCGACAAACGCGAGGTACACTCTGAGCAACTCATCAGACAATCACAGGAAATGCATGTAATTACCATAATTTCTGGATTATTGAACGCACCTGAATATAAGACGCACCATCTAAATTTAGATCTAAATTTTTAAATCTAAATTTAAAAAGATTAAAGAATTTGTACAGCCACACCTCTTTATAAGCCACAGGTGCCTGTTTCGCTCTTGTGCTTCCTGCAAGAGCACCCCCTGGAGGCTGTTAGCTCGTGAAAAATCTATAGATTAGCTGCACCGTTCGTGGGCAGTTCGTGGTCTAGTGGATAGGGCGCAGGATCGCTGATCCTAAGGTTGGGGGTTCGAGTCCTCACAGGGTTGTCACTGTCCCCCCAGTGCAGCTAACTGGGTTATCAAAGGCGGGCCATGTCTCTCATTGTCTATGGTGAGAGGCATGTAAAAGAACCAAACCATTGCTGACTTTTGTAAAAAGAGTAGACTGCAAAGCTGTCAGCTTGTTTCTGTCAGTCTAGGAACCACCACAGCCGTCTCAGCCAGCTGAGCCGCCATGCAAGGGACCTAGGCCTAGAGAGTGGGGATCAGCCAGTGCGAACCGTCTCTCGTGATACAATAATACTCTCCACAGGCGAGGAGAAATAACTCTTCACTATCTTCGAATTCGAAGAACAGAGCCATCAGCTGCACCGTTGTTTAAGCTGCAGTGTTCAAAGCGTGTGAGAAAAGTAGCGGCTTATAGTCCAGAAATTACGGTAGTTTTATTTTTATCCGATGTTTATACATACTTTCGAAGTGCAATAGTGTCGTGCTACTAAGTAATTCCTGCTTACAATTAAGATATCATATCAGAAACCTACAGTGAATAATGTAAACAAACAAACAAACAAACCAAAAACCAAAAAAAAACCAAAAAAAAAAACCAAAACAAAACAAAAAAACTACACAAGCTGTATATCTTTACATATTCATTCATTCATTCATATTTTGTAACCGCTTAAACCTAATTAGGGTCACAGAGAGGCTGGCACTCATCCCAACTGACTCCAGGAGAGGGCAGAGTACACCCTGGACAGCTCATCAGGCCATCAACATGATGCATAGCTGTCAGCGTGTTGATGGCCTGGCGAGGGCAGAGTACACCCTGAACAGCTTGCTAGGCATTCAACACGCTGACAGTTATGGAGCTACTCTTGTGGAAAGTCAGCAATGGTTCTTTTACACCTCACACCATAGACAGTGAGATACATGGCCTGCCTTTGATAATCCAGTTAGCTGCACTGGAGGGACAGTGACAACCTTGTGGAGAGTGGGACTTGAACTCCCAACCGTAGTATCACTGATCCGGCACTTTTACCATCAAGCCACCACTGCCCTCATTACATATTGAACACTTTTTTTTTTTTTTTTTAATCATACTTATTTTGTTGCGTTTCTATTTCTATCATCAAACCTTACAGATGTACGACTGAATATATTTGGCGAAGCAATATTCTCATAATCTTATCATAAGTGCCATCAACAAAATTCATGACCCATACCCTTCATAGTAATAGGAATAAAAGGATATGTACACTGATCCTATAGATTGCAGTTCATGCTCTGTTGATCAGTGTAACTTTCTAAATGAGTACTGCTGGAAAATATGCACAAAATCCACAAACCGTGCAACATTCATAACTCAAAGCCCAGAAACCTCCTGGAAGTGCCTCTCTGCCATTCCTACACACTAGCACCAGCATGCCATGGGTATTGATTTTAACCCGAATGACACACCTACACTGTTCTGATCAAGCAGAAAATAGGAGGTTCTGTAGTTTCAAAAAACAGTAGTTGTAGATATATGAACTGGTGAATGCCATAAGGGCCCAAATCCATGAAACATTGTTCTTCATTGTCCTTTCTTTTATTGTTTTTTTTTTTAAAGGTATTCCCAAGGTCTTAGAATCATATCTTTGACACACATGTAGTACTCCATGAGAGGCAATAAATCACTAAATGTGATGGCAAATGATACTTCAGTTTTGGGTGCGGGACCAAATAAAGGTGAGGGAGTTGGGCCCTTTTTGAATTAAACAGTTGAAACTTGTCTTGTGGAAAGCCTCAGAGCGAAGCTTGTACCCCTCTGAGCCGGAAGGCAAAGCTCTCAATTTACCAATCAATCTACATTCCAACCCTTACCTATGGTCACGGGCTTTGGGTAGTGACCGAAAGAACAAGGTCGTGAATACAAGCGGCTGAAATTCGTTTCTTTTTCAGGGTGGCAGGGCTTTCCCTTAGAGACAGGATGAGAAGTTCGGTCACCTGGGAGGAGCACAGAGTAATACCGCTGCTCCACTACGTTGAAAGGAGTCAGTTGAAGTGGCCAGAATATCTGCTTAGAATGCCTCCCGAACATCTCCCTGGTGTGGTGTTTCTGGCATGTCCAATCGAGAAGAGACCCCGGGGTCAACCCAGAACACACTGAAGGGATTACGTGTCATGGCTGGTTTGGGAACGTCTCATTGTCACCCCTGAAGAGCTGGAGTAAGTGGCTAGGGAGATGGACATCTAGACCACACTGCTTAGGCTGCTGCCCCATGACCCGACCCCAGATTAAGAGAGTGAAGATGAAGATGAAGAAGAAACATGTCTTGCTCATTCAGAATAATTTATATTTCAAAGCTTAATATGAAATGAATGCTAAAAATGACCATCTCGGGCCATAATTTCCATCTGATCATTTACATAGTTTTCATGTTTCATTACAGGGGTCAGTCACAATTTGGGAGAATCGGGTCTGTTTCCGTTTTCAAGAAAAAAACCTTTTATTTCAAGCTTGACATGAAACACACTGGATGTATAAATGAACGCAAACATTAAAATGATTAAATTCAGAAATATGGAGCCTACCATTAATCAACCCCATTCAAAGGAGTACTCATCTTCAAAATCTGTTCCACTGTCTGCACCTGTGTTATCAGTGCCCACTATGTTATCAAAGAAAACCTGTGCCTTTCCTGAAAGATACCTGGAAAGTTTCTTGAACTTTAATGGCCTTGACACCAAGCTGCTGAGTGTAGGGAGGTTGTTGTGGATAAGTAATAGCCCTGACTTTAGGCTTTATGAGGCGGAACCTACTTGTGACCTGTGAAGACATGTTCACGCTAACCTTGAGCTAGATCTAAATCTCACTGCATATATACTATGAATAACCTCGTTTATGCATGGGGCTTGCACACAACCAAATGCGTCTTTAAGGGAACATCACGAAACCAGTCACACCTCAATTTTGAAAAACTGAGTAGTTGGGGCCTCAGGGTATTCACTGATTCATATATGAAGAGGGCATGGTGACATGATAGCACTGTCATCTGTCATCTCACAGGATTTTCTTTCAAACCACATGGCCAACAGGAGGATTTCTACGTGGAATTTGCATGTTCTTCATGTGCCTGTCTGGGTTTCCTCCAGGTAATCTTGTTTTCTCCCACAGACCAGACATACAGTTTTGGTCAACTGGCTTCTCTAGTGCCTATAGGTGTGAATATGAGTGTGGGCTTAATAAAGTACCCACCAACCTACCTACCCCACTTACCTACCTACCTACCTACCTACCTACCTACCTACCCCACTTACCTACCTACCTACCTACCTACCCGACTTACCTACCTATCTATCTACCTACCCCACCTGGAGCCTGTCTGCCTGCCCCTTGCCTGCCTGCCTGCCTGCCTGCCCCTTGCCTGCCTGCCTGCCTGCCTGCCTGGCCCACCTGCCTGCCTGCCTGCCTGCCCACCTGCCTGCCTGCCTGCCTGCCCCTTGCCTGCCTGCCTGCCCCTTGCCTGCCTGCCTAACCCACCTGGGCCTGTCTGCCTGCCCCCTTGCCTGCCTGCCTGCCTGCCTGCCAGACTTGCCTGCCTGTCTGTCTGCCTGCCCCGCTTGCCTGCCTGCCTGCCTTCCTCATGCCTGCCTGCCTGCCTGCCTGCCTGCCTGCCTGCCTGCCTGCCTGCCTGCCTGCCTGCCCCTGCCTGCTGCCTGCCTGCCTGCCTGCCACCTGCCTGCCTGCCTGCCTGCCTGCCTGCCTGCCTACCTGGCCCACCTGCCTGCCTG
This sequence comes from Plotosus lineatus, assembly GCA_024760905.1. Lineage (NCBI taxonomy): Eukaryota > Metazoa > Chordata > Actinopteri > Siluriformes > Plotosidae > Plotosus > Plotosus lineatus. Next base: position 73,837,053 of record CM045729.1, read on the forward strand.
CCTGCCTACCTGGCCACCTTGCCTGCCTGCCTGCCTGCCCTTGCCTGCCTGCCTAGCCCACCTGCCTGTCCTGCCTGCCCACTTGCCTGCCTGCCTGCCTGCCTGCCTGCCAGGCTTGCCTGCCTGTCTGTCTGCCTGCCCCTTGCCTGCCTGCCTGCCTTCCTCCTTGCCTGCCTGCCTGCCTGCCTGCCTGCCTGCCTGCTTGCCTGCCCCACTTGCCTGCCTGCCTGCCTGCCCCTTGCCTGCCTGCCTGCCTGTCCCTTGCCTGCCTGCCTGCCTGGCCCTGCCTGCCTGCCTGCCTGCCTGCCTGGCCCACCTGCCTGCCTGCCTGCCTGCCTGGCCCTGCCTGCCTGCCTGCCTGCCTGCCATGCCTGCCTGCCCCTTGCCTGCCTGCCTGCCCTTGCCTGCCTGCCTGCCCCTTGCCTGCCTGCCTGCCTGCCCACCTGCCTGCCTGCTTGCCTGCCCCTTGCCTGCCTGCCCCTTGCCTGCCTGCCTGCCTAGCCCTTGCCTGCCTGCTTGCCTGCCCCTTGCCTGCCTGCCTGCCTGCCTGCCCACCTGGGCCTGCCTGCCTGCCCACCTGCCTGCCTGCCTGCCTGCCCCTTGCCTGCCTGCCTGCCTGCCTGCCTGCCTGCCTGCCTGCCTGCCTGCCTGCCTGCCCCTTGCCTGCCTGCCTGCCCCTTGCCTGCCTGCCTGGCCTGCCTGCCTGCCTGTCTGCCTGCCCCTTGCCTGCCTGCCTGCCTGCCTGCCTTGGACCTTGCCTGCCTGTCTGTCTGCCTGCCCTTGCCTGCCTGCCTGCATTCCTGCCTTGCCTGCCTGCCTGCCTGCCTGCCCTGCCTGCCTGCCTGCCTGCCCCTTGCCTGCCTGCACCTGCCCCTTGCCTGCCTGCCTGCCTAGGCCCTTGCCTGCCTGCCTGCCTAGCCCCTTTGCCTGCCTGCCTGCCTGCCTGCCTGCCTGCCTGCCTGCCTGCCCTGCCTGCCTGCCTGCCTGCCCACCTGCCTGCCTGCCTGCCTGCCTGCCTGCCCACTTGCCTGCCTGCCTGCCTGGCCCCTTGCCTGCCTGCTTGCCTGCCTTGCCTGCCTGCCTGCCTGCCTTGCCTGCCTGCCTAGCCCACCTGCCTGCCTGCCTGCCTGCCCCTTGCCTGCCTGCCTGCCTGCCTGGCTTGCCTGTCTGTCTGCCTGCCCCTTGCCTGCCTGCCTGCCTGCCATGCCTGCCTGCCCCTTGCCTGCCTGTCTGCCTTCGCCTTGCCTGCCTGCCTGCCTGCCTGCCTGCCTGCCTGCCTGCCTGCCTGGCCCACCTGCCTGCCTGCCTGCCTGCCCTTGCCTGCCTGCCTGCCTGCCTGCCTGCCCCTTGCCTGCCTGCCTGGCCCGCCTGCCTGCCTGCCTGCCTGCCCCTTGCCTGCCTGCCTGCCCCTGCCTGCCCCTGCCTGCCTGCCTGCCTGCACCTGTCCTGCCTGCCCCTGCCTGCCTGCCTGCCTGCCTCTGCCTTGCCTGCCTGCCTGCCTGCCTGCCTGCCCCTGCCTGCCTGCCTGCCTGCCTGCCTGCCTGCCTGCCTGCCTTGCCTGCCTGCCTGCCTGCCTGCCTGCCTGCCTGCCTTGCCTGCCCTGCCTGCCTGCCTGCCTGCCTGCCTCTGCCTGCCTGCCTGCCTGCCTGGCCACCTGCCTGCCTGCCTGGCCCTTGCCTGCCTGCCTGCCTGCCTGCCCTGCCTGCCCTGCCTGCCTGCCTGCCCCTGCCTGCCTGCCTGCTTGCCTGCCCCTTGCCTGCCTGCCTGCCTGCTTGCCTGCCTGCCTGCCTGCCTTGCCTGCCTGCCTGCCTGCATGCCTGCCTGCCTGCCTGCCTGCCTGCAGCCCTTGCCTGCCTGCCTGCCTGCCTGCCTCCTTGCCTGCCTGCCTGCCTGCCTGCCTGCCTGCCTGCCTGCCTGCCTGCCCCTGCCTGCCTGCCTGCCTGCCTGCCCCTTGCCTGCCTGCCTGCCTTGCCTGCCTGCCTGCCTCTGCCACTTGCCTGCCTGCCTGCCCTGCCCTTGCCTGCCTGCCTGCCTGCCTGCCTGCCTGCCTGCCTGCCTGCCTGCCCTTGCCTGCCTGCCTACCTGCCTGCCTGCCCCTTGCCTGCCTGCCTGCTTGCCTGCCTGCCTGCCTGCCTTCTTGCCTTGCCTGCCTGCCTGCCTGCCCCTTGCCTGCCTGCCTGCCTGCCCCCTTGCCTGCCTGCCTGCCTGCCTATACCCTTGCCTGCCTGCCTGCCTGCCTGCCTGCTGACCTGCCTGCCTGCCTGCCTGCCTGCCTGCCTGCCTGCACCTGCCTGCCTGCCTGCCTGCCTGCCTGCCTGCCTGCCTGCCTGCCTGCCTGCCTGCCTGCCTGCCTGCCTGCCCACCTGCCTGCCCCTGCCTGCCTGCCTGCCTGCCCCTGCCTGCCTGCCTGCCTGCCTGCCTGCCTGCCTGCCTGCCTGCCTGCCTGCCTGCCTGCCTGCCCTTGCCTGCCTGCCTGGCCCACCTGCCTGCCTGCTTGCCTGCCCCTTGCCTGCCTGCCTGCCTGCCTTGCCTGCCTGCCTGCCTGCCCCTTGCCTGCCTGCCTGCCTGCCTTGCCTGCCTGCCTGCCTGCCTGCCTGCCTGCCTGCCTGGCCCTTGCCTGCCTGCCTGCCTGCCTGCCTGCCTGCCTGCCTGCCCCTTGCCTGCCTGCCTGCCTGCCCTTGCCTGCCTGCCTGCCTGCCTGCCTGCCTGCCTGCCTGCCTGCCTAGCCCCTTGCCTGCCTGCCTGCCTGCCTGCCTGCCCACCCACCTGCCTGCCTGCCTGCCTGCCCCTTGCCTGCCTGCCTGCCTGCCTGCCTGCCTGCCTGCCCTTGCCTGCCTGCCTGCCTACCTGCCTGCCTGCCTGCCCCTTGCCTGCCTGCCTGCCTGCCTGCCCACTTGCCTGCCTGCCTGCCCACCCTTGCTTGCCTGCCTGCCTGCTTGCCTGCCTGCCCCTCTTGCCTGCCTGCCCTGCTTGCCTGCCTGCCTAACCCACCTACCTACCTAATTGTGTGCCTGCCTTCCTGCCTACCTGCCCCTACTGCCTGCCTACCTAACCCTCCTGCCTACCTGCCTACCTAATCCACCTACCTACCTATCTACCTAACTACCCCACTTACCTAACCCATTTACCTATTAACTGACCTACCTTTCCTTTCTTCCTACCTACCTACCTCCTTTACCTACCAACCAACCTACCCCACTTACATACCTACCTAACCCACCTACCTACCTAACCTATTAACCAACCTACCTTACCTACCTTCCCACCCACTTACCTCCCTACCTACGTACCAAACTATGAGTACGCACTGTGCTCAGGGTTACTCCGGTTTCCTCTCACAGGACAAAACATGCAAATTATGCTATTTGTTTTAAACTGACTCAATCTGTGAGTGTGAACAGTTATGGCTGTGTTGCCCCCTGCTGATCTGGTATATCTCACCTTTGGCCAATGTTGGCTAAGATAGGTACCAGCCACCCTTTTTAACTCGCCATTTAACTTAACTTGGTTATCTTAACATTTGGAATGGGCTAATCTGTCCTTTTAAACTCTAGTCACCTTCAGTAAAGTCACCTTTATGATCTAGATTTATAAGTCATATTATGAAAGTGTGTGTGTGTGTGTGTAAGACAGGAAACAACACAAAAAAATCAAGAATTATACACGCAGTCAATAAGACTACTGGAAAGGTTAAGCTGGTCATGCTTCCTCTGACCTGTCTATCTTTCATTGTGGACATGGACAAGAACAGATGGCTGTGTTTCTCTCAGCACTCACGCGTCCCCCCTGAGGTCCCAAATCAGAGTTTATTTCACACAGCACTTTTTTCATCTGCTTTTTCTTCTAAGGCTATACCTATATCTCTCTCTCCACATCACTCCTCCTGTCAGTCCATATAAAACATTCTGTTCTGTTTATTATTTCATCTGTTTTTCTTCCAGCTTTTCTATCTGTCCCTATTTCATCTGTCTTATTTACTCCAGCTACTTATGCAAACATCACTCACTGCTTGATTTTGGTCTGTTGGTTTATTTGCTGTGTGTTAAATCTCCCTGCTAAACTGCTCCGTGGTCCCGCCTCTACAGAGCTGGACACTTGTCAATCTTTTCAATCTATTTTAGCATCGGAGAAAGACTATGCTTGACAGACAGTATGTCAGATTTTTTTGTTCTTTTTTTAGTTTAAAGCATCTATCTATCTATGTATCTATCTATCTATCTATCTATCTATCTATCTATCTATCTATCTATCTATCTATCTATCTATCTATCTATCTGTCAACTAGCTGTTGATGGTATACCATGCCTTCATCTAGTGATGGCTGAAATAGGCTTCAGCCTCACTGCAACCATAATAGGATTAGGCAGTTTGGCAAATGGAGGAGTGACTGAGTCTCTCTCTCTCTCTCTCTCTCTCTCTCTCTCTCTCTCTCTCTCTCTCTCTCTCTCTCTCTCTCTCTCTCTATGAGTGAGTGCGTATATATAAATATATTCATACATATACAGTACTGTATATCATATTTCATAACTGGTGTCTGATAAACTGCAAACTTAGTCCCTAATTTAATGTTTTTCCCTTTCATAAATCACAGCATACCTGGTGCAGTATGAATAAATTTACAAAATGAATAAATGTGAATATATTTTTTTCTTGTATATCTTATGTACCCCACACAATCCTGATATTATACAATTCCAACAATAGAGTTGACTCAGCTTCATTTTACACTGATAAGGAAAGAGTTGCTCTGTGTCTTTTATAATGTTTAAGATTATAACCACCGGTGGAAATTATTCCGGTATTTAAAGAGCTTTTTAAATGATTTGTGTATGAGAAGTTCACTTTTCTACCAGTTCTGACATTTTGAAAATCTACTCCATTACGGCTTGAAAAGAAAACCTTTTAGCCTAATTTCATTTCCTATTGTATTTCAGAAAGTAAATTGTGAGAATGTCATGTTTGTGAACAGTAAATTGTATAAGTGTTTAGGAATTACATAATTATCCGTTGACAGCGTAAGAACAGTGAGAAAAAATATTGCCACTTAAACTGTCTGCAGGCCTATTAGGTTTGGTTTAGGGGTTATTCATGACATTTTATATTAACTTGTGTTTTTTTTTTTTTTTTTTTCTTCCAGAAACAAGTTTTGATCGTCAACCTTTCATTACATTAATCTAAATACATTCTTGATTTCACTTGGGGACCAATTTCACTCATCACCACTTTGTCATTTTCTGAATCGCTTAATTCTTTATCGGGACAAGGTGGAGGCTGGAGCCTATCTCAGCCAATACTGGGCGAAGGCAGGGTACATCCTGAACAACTTGTTAGACCATCTCAGGGCCAACACACCCAAAAAAATCCACACTTACAATTGGGGCAATTTGCCACTACCAAACATGAAAACTCTATACATGAGTACCCTTTCTGAGCCCGGGATTTGAATCCAGAACCTTCTTGCTGTTAGCCAGTCATGTTGACTGCTATGTCACCATAGCTCCTGTTCGGATTAATGTGATGAACAGCCCTTTAAGCTCTCCTATACAATTCGGTACAATCCACTGTCCCTCACTTAAACACTTATCTGCCAAACTGTTTATTTGTACTAGGGTCACAGGTAGGCTGGATCCTATCTCAGACAATGCTGGGTGAGCACACACACAATCATTTACACTTATCCTCACAGCTGGGGGCAATTTGAAACAGCCAATTAAAACAACTGTGCATGCCTTTGGATCTTCTTCTTTTCCTTTCGGCTGTTCCCTTTCAGGGGTCGCCACAGCGAGTGGGACACGAACCCCCAACCCTAGGAACAGCAAACCTTTACCACCAGGCCACCACTTCCCTTGTGCATGCCTTTGGATAGTGGTAGAAAACCAGAGTACCAAAAGGTAACCAGAGCTCACCACTACACCATCATACCACCACCGTCCTCGCCATTTCTCTAAATCATTTTCCATGGAGCTGAGCTTTATTTTTACTTGGGTGTCTGTTGTCCTTCAAGCCAGGAGCTTATTTTCCCAGACATATGTCAGCGTCCTCCTCACCAACTGCACGTGACATGTCTAACAGCTCTGTGGGAAAATTTGCGTGCCTTGTGTCGTCACCTGTGGCATGTGATCCAATAAGGTGTCTATTAATTCCATGTCTCGCTTATGACATTCTCCTGCAATTCCTTCACACTTGTGCTTCTCCAGCCCCCTCGTCCTGTACTGGGCCTTTTAATTGCCATGTATGCTGTTAATGAGATTACAGGCTTTAAGCAGTGTCCTTGGGTGAAACATTTGAGGAGGTAGTGGACTGGAAATCAGTGGTATGATGCTGAGCGTGATAGTGGGGGAGATGGTCTGATATTACATTAGCACTGATTAATTGATAGGTGCTGGATGTAGAGCTGAGAGCATGCATGTCTGAGAGGGGTGGAGTGCGTGACTGGAGGAATGTGTGTCAGTGTGACACACAGGCTGTAAGAGGATTATGGAGATAGGAGCTCAGGCATGGAGTTGTGTGTGTGTGTGTGTGTGTGTGTGAGAGTGTGTGTGAGTGTGTGTGTGTGTGTGTGTGTGTGTGTGTGTGTTTGTGTGTGAGAGAGAGATTGCATGAGCCAGAAGCATCTAATTCAGTGAGAGGTGCACTACATCCTTCTCCCTGCAGGAACTTGTTTTACATGCCATTGAGTGTGAGTGTACAGTATGAGTGTGAGTGTGTGTTTTTAGATGCAGAAAAAGCCACATGGACAAAAATGTCCTTCTTTTCCATATTGTAATATCAACTGCTTACAAAACTATGGTTGTTCACACTACTCGGTAGGCAGTGGGGTGGGATATGATTCATGAAGCATGAATGCTAATACGATGGCATATGAAATAAATATGAAAAGCAGACGAGCGAAAATGAAGCATGAATACTAAATGTAGAGCATGAAAACAAATTAATAAAATACAAACAAAGAAACAGCAAATTAGACAGAACAGCAAATTAAAAGAGTCGAAGCGTATTAGACAGTTTTGGACATGCAGTGCAGATATGATCAGCGTTCAAAACATCCTGTTCCTTCTTTTTATTTTCTCGGACCGCACCAGTAATTACCATATCAGCACCAAAACATTGTACAGAATGTAAAACTGCGTGCCAGCAGGAGTGCTGTTAATATTCAAAAATCCTCTGTTGTTAATAGTGTGCCGAACTAGCCTGTAGCGCTAACTATTTCCGAAGGATCACAAGTCCAGTACCATCCCGCTGTGTCGGGTAGGCAGATCCTGTCAGAAGCTCATTGAGATGCTGGATGAGGGCACTTAGCAGAATGGCAGGGTCAGCATAGCTGGCCTGCCAAAGAAGAGCTAAGGCCAGAGCCCACACAGCTCGCACCAGTTTGTAATCCACCCGATACAGAAGATTTTCTTATCCATACCACTGCAGCGGTACCTTCAAGCTCTACTCGGTCTATTATAAGCTGATGACACTGAGGTCAGGTGAGCGCTGCAGTCGGTGTGAGACATGAGTTCAGAAGGAGTTAGGGTATGAAGAGAATATGTGCTTATCTGATCATTGCACAAAGGAACATCCTACTCTGCACATTTGTACAATCCGCCGACACACAAGTCCCTATCTGCTGCTGGGAGGACGCGCTATCAGAAACATTCTCATTTTTTTTCTTCCCAAAACCTTGTGTTAAACAGTGCACCCACCCACACATCCATCCATCCCACCATCCATCCATCCATCCATCCATCCATCCATTATCTATTCTGCCTTTTCTTAATAGTCAAAGCTGGAGCCAATCCCAGCTGACTTCTGGTGAAAGGTAGTGTGCACGCCAAACAAGTTGCCGGTCTGTTGCTAGGCTAACACAGACACAAATAACCGTTCACACCTATAGGCAACCTTGAGTAGACTGATAGACTAATCTATATGTCTTTGGACTCTTGATGGAAACCAAAACAGCCAGCAGAAGAAAACCCTAGGAGAAATGGGAATACACCCTGAATGGGGACAGTTGACCTGAGTGGTACCGCTGGCTCAGTGGTTAAGGGATTGAACGACTGATCAGAAGAGCAGGGATTTGAGCCCCAGTACCACCAAGCTGCCACTGCTGGACCCTTGAGCAAAGCTCTTAACCCTTACCTGCTGAGTTGCATGAGTGAGATAAGGGCGTATACTAAATTCCGTAACGGTAAGTCATAGGGCATTTACACTCAGTCATTCACTTTATCCTACTACTCGACAACTGACACAATGTGATGGTCAGTCTTGTGACCGGTCAATGGTCTTTGAAATCATATGCCTTCTTCTGTTTCGTAACATTTGAACAGGGCCTTTTTCACTTTCTATGAAATGGCAATGCACTACCAAGTTATCATGCATGCGTCTGGACACACTGTTGTGTTGTTATTGCAAACACATATACAACAAAACACGATGTACAACAGATCAATAAGAAATACAAAGCCAATGAACTGCCGTGATTTCATCAGGAAACCTTTGTATTAAGTGAGAATGGAGTGATAATGGAAGATAAAACATATTGGCTATCCACTAGTATACCTTAAGTGGATTACAGTGCATCTTTAAACAGTAATTATTACCAATCCACCATCCAGAATTTAATCTTCTCCCAATTTGGCAGAGATATAGAATAGGTACCCCAGGGTTCCAAACAACAGGGTCAAGTGGAGTTTTTTTGTTCATAGTGCAATATGCGTACATAGTTCACACTGAGTCTTGAGTTGAAAAGAAAGCAGAACGCTCATATATACTGGTCCTTCTCAAAAAATTAGCATATTGTTATAAAGTTCATTATTTTCTGTAATGTACTGATAGAATTAAACTTTCATATATTTTAGATTCATTGCACACCAACTGAAATATTTCAGGTCTTTTATTGTTTTAATACTGATGATTTTGGCATACAGCTCATGAAAACCCAAAATTCCTATCTCAAAAAATTAGCATATCATGTTCAGGTAGTCTAAACGAACTATTAACCTAATCATCTGAATCAACCAATTAACTCTAAACACCTGCAAAAGATTCCTGAGGCTTTTAAAAAATCCCAGCCTGGTTCATTACTCAAAACCGCAATCATGGGTAAGACTGCCGACCTGACTGCTGTCCAGAAGGCCATCATTGACACCCTCAAGCAAGAGGGTAAGACACAGAAAGAAATCTCTGAGCGAATAGGCTGTTCCCAGAGTGCTGTATCAAGCCACCTCAGTGGGACGTCCGTGGGAAGGAAAAAGTGTGGCAGAAAACACTGCACAACCAGAAGAGGTGATCGGACCCTGAGGAAGATTGTGGAGAAGGACCGATTCCAGACCTTGGGGGACCTTTGGAAACAGTGGACTGGTCTGGAGTAGAAACATCCGGATCCACCGCCACTTTTGAACCAGAAACGGCGGCAGAAGCACCTGACCTGGGCTACAGAGAAGCAGCACTGGACTGTTGCTCAGTGGTCCAAAGTACTTTTTTCAGATGAAAGCAAATTTTGCATGTCATTCGGAAATCAAGGTGCCAGAGTCTGGAGGAAGACTGGGGAGAAGGAAATGCCAAAATGCCTGAAGTCCAGTGTCAAGTACCCACAGTCAGTGATGGTCTGGGGTGCCATGTCAGCTGGTGGTGTTGGTCCACTGTGTTTTATCAAGGGCAGGGTCAATGCAGCTCGCTATCAGGAGATTTTGGAGCATTTCATGCTTCCATCTGCTGAAAAGCTTTATGGAGATGAAGATTTCATTTTTCAGCACGACCTGGCACCTGCTCACAGTGCCAAAACCACTGCTAAATGGTTTACTGACCATGGTATTACTGTGCTCAATTGAACCCCATAGAGAATCTGTGGGATATTATGAAGAGAAAGTTGGGAGACACCAGACCCAACACTGTGGATGAGCTTAAGGCCGCTATCGAAACATCCTGGGCCTCCATAACACCTCAGCAGTGCCACAGGCTGATTGCCTCCATGCCACGCCCCATTGAAGCAGTTATTTCTGCAAAAGGATTCCCGACCAAGTATTGAGTGCATAACTGAACATAATTATTTGAAGGTTGACTTTTTTTGTTTTAAAAACACTTTTTTTTGTTGGTTGGATGAAATATGCTAATTTTTTGAGATAGGGATTTTTGGTTTGTCTTTACTTTTATGCCAAAATTATCAATATTAAAACAATAAAAAGCTTGAACTACTTCAGTTGTGTACAATGAATCTAAAATATATGAAAGTTTAAGTTTTATCAATACATTAAAGAAAATAATGAACTTTATCACAATATGCTATTATTTTTAGAAGGACCAGTGTGTGTATATATATATATATAGTGGTACCTCACTTTACGATAGTCCCAGCAAACGAAAAATCTAGGTGAAAAACATTTTCCAAAATTTTTTGCCTCTGTATACGAAACAAGTTCTCCTTACGAAATATGCCATTCAAAAAACCATTCAAACATTAAAATACGCCACTGAAACATTCCAACTAAGGCGTGCTGCTGCTTGGTTGAAACAAAAACCTGCAGCCACATGGCCATTTGTGGCATGAGTTTGACACCCCTGCCATAGACAGTGAGAGACATGGCCAGCTTTTGATAACCCAGTTAGATGCACTGGGGGGGGGGGGGGGGGGGGGTAGTGACAATCCATTGAGAGTGGGGCTTGAACCTCCAACCTTAGGATCAGCAATCCAGCACCTTTACCATCAGGCCACCACTGTCGTGTATCTTCTTCTTCTTTTTTCTTTCGGCTTTTTTCCCCATTTTCGAGAGTCGCCACAGCGAATCATCTGATTCGCACATTTGATTTGGCGTAGGTTTTTAAGTTGGATGCCCTTCTTGTCACAACCCTTTAACAAGGGACAAAAACACGCTGGCGGCTTTGCAGCTACTCTTTACGAAAGTCAGCAATGGTTCCTTTACATGAACCTCTCACCCTAGACAGTGAGAGACATGGCCGGTCTTTGATAATCCAGTTAGCTGCACTGGGCGCAGTGACAACCTTGTGGGGACTCAAACCTCCAGCCTTAGGATCAGCAATCCATCACCTTTACCATCAGGCCACCGCTGCCATGTATATATATATTTCTTTTATTTATTTATTTTTGGACTGGGATGGACGGACGGACGGACAGTAGCCAGAATATCCCACACCAAGAGTACGGTAGTCTAAGATGAGACACGAGCCCAAACTGTGAAGATGTGAAACAGTAAATGTGGTGCTTCACCACCTCATGGTTAAATCTATCACACATGGTTGAAAGACATTCATTTATCTATTACCCTGTTTCTCTTTATCATGATTGTGTTTAATTCTTGACATGTTGATAAGGATTAGTTATTAAATTGTTGATGACAGCATGTGGATGGTTTATGGATTGTTTATATAAGTGTCCGTAGCAGATCATACAAATAATGTCACCCAAAATGGATTTATTACTAAAAACCTTTATTTGCGGTAGAGGCTATAAACGCACTCAAGATGAAGAGGAATGTTTAATTCCACCCAGGATATTTATTCCCATAAAGGACTGCACAGACAAAAAGAAAAATAATAATAACAAGAAACTCTTGCTGTAAACAACAGTAGCAGAAATTCTCTATTGTATTGTTGGGTTTTTTTTTTTATGTTCAGCCTGACTTTGCCCCTGGCTAGCAACGCCATAACGGCTCGTCCTCTGCCTCTCCCAGCAAATTGAATCTGTTCCTCTGTAATTGGAGTTAGTGGGTGCACTGATCCTCCAGGTTGCCTGCGTTGTGTGTTCACCGCTTGTGGTTTCTACCGAATCCCTCGGTCAACACATCTGCAGTTGCTTTGGAGCACATTATCACATTTCGGCAGTGAACAAGAAGTCATCTTATCTATTCTCGCTGCCATGTCTGACAGACCTGGGAGAGGAGGACGAATAAAAGTCAGCATTGTATTGACAGGAAAAAAAAAAAAAAAAAAAATTGCAGGCATCACTGCGGCGCATGAATTCCCCACCGTGAACCGACTAGCCCCATGTGCAGGACTTCCTGAGAGATGACCGCCCTGAACAAAGGTGGGGCGATGAGGCAGGGCCAATGCGAGGCGAGTGTGAGTGCTGAGTCATCGGGCTGGACGATGGTGGTGGCCATGATCTCTCAATTGATTATCTGTACAGCGTGATACTGATGGAGGTCAGCGAGTTCGACAAGCAAGGCTGCTGTTTAGGAAAAGAGTCCAATCGTATCTACAAGGAAGGACTGACCCAGCATCCTTCCAGTCCACACTCTCAGTATCATCAAGATCTATCAATCGCAACTTACTTTTCTGAATATTCTAGCCAGGGTCCTGGATGTCGTGCAAATATAATAGAGGTGAACTATCTGTCAGTTTACATTACCAAAGTCATCAGCAATGCTATCTATTGATATGCACACATGGAATGCAACTGATAGGTATTGATTACAGACCTGGCGCTCTTATGTACTACGTGCTAATCTTACTGTCACTGTACGTCCCTGCGTCGCCACGGCTCGGAGTGTTCTCTTAAATGAAAGTAATATTGGCCTCACTGAGGAGACTTTCTTCGCATATACACATGCGCGCATTCTCACTGCTTGGCGAATTAACATTCCTCCGAATGCCTCCACCTTCCCCATCTCGTCCGTCTTAGCTGAGTGTTCTCTGCGTGTGATTGGATACCCTTAATCGCACCAGTCGCAAATTGCTTTCTGGAGAAGGGGAACGCTCTTGTATTTTGCAGTGGCCCCTCTGGGGGAGTCGCCATTTGTGTTGCTTTTTGACTAAATAGACAAATGAGATCTGGGAGAAGTTGGAGCAGAATAGTTAGTTCTGCCAGTCCTACAAATCTAGAAGGAAATAGAGCAGAATAGTTTGTTCCAGCAGCCCCGTGGATATGCAAGCCACTCGTGTACAATGGAACAGTGCGAGTATGAGCGCGGGGAGCTTAAATTAGCCACAGATCTAAACGGTTGTGAAAATTCTTCAGCTATATAAAGGGAGAGGAGAAAGGCCCTTTTATTTCCCTTACATCTCATTTCTACATCTAATGACTTCCTCCACTTTATTAGAACTTCGCAGGAGAGCTGGTCGTGTTTTGCAAAAGGGTGGTAGCAGCAACTTGGAGCGGAGACCGTTTTAGTTTGCAAACTTGATTTTATATGACCCCTCTAAGGCACAAGTAAATGGTTTCCGTTCAGAAGCAAGCATGTAGCAAAGTGCTCTTGGCCGGCCCCAGGCTCTCAGTCTTTTTGTAACCATTCATCATCGCCTTCCGCTCGGTGACACAATGCATCATATAACTAACACATTAGGCAACAGTGCACCGCGGCACAGAGAGGAGACCGTTCAGTTCAGTTCATTTTCTGTAGCCGCTTAATCCTAATTAAGGTCCCATCCCATCCGACTATGGGCGAGGGTAGAGTACACCCTGGACAGCTGGGGGCGGAAACATGCTGACGGCTTTGCAGCCCACTCGTGTCAAAAGTCAGCAACGGTTCTTTTACAGCCTCTCACCATAGACAGTGAGAGACGTAGCCGGCCTTTGATAACCCAGTTAGCTGCACTGGGGGGGATGGGACAGTGGGACTCGAAACACCAACCTTAGGATCAGCGATCGCCAGCACTGCCCCCTGAGGAGATTGTATAGGGTTAAAGAATTGGTGAATGAGTGTGAAGGAAAAGCAGAACAGCTTGAGCTGGTTACCTGCGTCTATTCTTAGAAACAGGTGTGCCGTCGTTCTCTATTGTTTTCCGACTGTTTGAAGCCTTAAAGGTAAATCATGTTATTTTTCTGTCTCCGTCTGACTGCAGCGTGTGTGGAATCACTAATCTGTTTTGAGGCTATTAAAAGAGTGAAACTAACCTCGCCGTTAATCTTTCCGAATACGACAAACTCTTTTCCATCCCCCATTGAGCGGCGATTCCTCACTCTGTGTGTGCTCAGCTCAGAAAGATGGAGGAGTGTTGAGTTGTGTGTTAAGGGACAGTGTCTCTCGCCGTGCTGCAGTCAGTGAGATGGAGGTGCATTAGGGAGGGCGCGCCGGGAGCAGACAGTGCTGAGGTCAGTAAAGGGCTGCTGTTTAAGTGATGTGATGTGGGACTTGCTGATCCACACCGGGCGCATTAGTGTTTGGCCCCTGGAGGACCACTACGGTGGCCAAGGTCGAGTCCGAGGACCCGACGTGTGCTTTATACTTGACATATTACTGAGGACTGAGGACACAGAGCACAGTCGAACATCTCCGCCTACTTATTTCCATTTCCATATCTTCCTTGTGTTGCATTAAGCACCGCCATGCTCTTTTTCTCCTATTATCTTTCTTCTGCTTTATATCTCTCTCCTGTCATCCATTTCATTGCTTTTGGCTCATGTCCTTTTCTCATCTATCTCCTGTTCTATCTCTGCCTCCATCCCACTATTCTGTTAAACCTTCATCAAACCTCTCTCGCAGTTTTCTCATCTTTCTCCTTCTTCTGTTTTCTTTCCCCTCTACTTTCATACATCAGTCATCCCATCCTATCATCC